>OX376709.1:28051821-28400057 GCA_947389935.1 Agrilus cyanescens | reverse complement strand
CCTAACCTAACCTAACCTAACCTAACCTAACCTAACCTAACCTAACCTAACCTAACCTAACCTAACCTAACCTAACCTAACCTAACCTAACCTAACCTAACCTAACCTAACCTAACCTAACCTAACCTAACCTAACCTAACCTAACCTAACCTAACCTAACCTAACCTAACCTAACCTAACCTAACCTAACCTAACCTAACCTAACCTAACCTAACCTAACCTAACCTAACCTAACCTAACCTAACCTAACCTAACCTAACCTAACCTAACCTAACCTAACCTAACCTAACCTAACCTAACCTAACCTAACCTAACCTAACCTAACCTAACCTAACCTAACCTAACCTAACCTAACCTAACCTAACCTAACCTAACCTAACCTAACCTAACCTAACCTAACCTAACCTAACCTAACCTAACCTAACCTAACCTAACCTAACCTAACCTAACCTAACCTAACCTAACCTAACCTAACCTAACCTAACCTAACCTAACCTAACCTAACCTAACCTAACCTAACCTAACCTAACCTAACCTAACCTAACCTAACCTAACCTAACCTAACCTAACCTAACCTAACCTAACCTAACCTAACCTAACCTAACCTAACCTAACCTAACCTAACCTAACCTAACCTAACCTAACCTAACCTAACCTAACCTAACCTAACCTAACCTAACCTAACCTAACCTAACCTAACCTAACCTAACCTAACCTAACCTAACCTAACCTAACCTAACCTAACCTAACCTAACCTAACCTAACCTAACCTAACCTAACCTAACCTAACCTAACCTAACCTAACCTAACCTAACCTAACCTAACCTAACCTAACCTAACCTAACCTAACCTAACCTAACCTAACCTAACCTAACCTAACCTAACCTAACCTAACCTAACCTAACCTAACCTAACCTAACCTAACCTAACCTAACCTAACCTAACCTAACCTAACCTAACCTAACCTAACCTAACCTAACCTAACCTAACCTAACCTAACCTAACCTAACCTAACCTAACCTAACCTAACCTAACCTAACCTAACCTAACCTAACCTAACCTAACCTAACCTAACCTAACCTAACCTAACCTAACCTAACCTAACCTAACCTAACCTAACCTAACCTAACCTAACCTAACCTAACCTAACCTAACCTAACCTAACCTAACCTAACCTAACCTAACCTAACCTAACCTAACCTAACCTAACCTAACCTAACCTAACCTAACCTAACCTAACCTAACCTAACCTAACCTAACCTAACCTAACCTAACCTAACCTAACCTAACCTAACCTAACCTAACCTAACCTAACCTAACCTAACCTAACCTAACCTAACCTAACCTAACCTAACCTAACCTAACCTAACCTAACCTAACCTAACCTAACCTAACCTAACCTAACCTAACCTAACCTAACCTAACCTAACCTAACCTAACCTAACCTAACCTAACCTAACCTAACCTAACCTAACCTAACCTAACCTAACCTAACCTAACCTAACCTAACCTAACCTAACCTAACCTAACCTAACCTAACCTAACCTAACCTAACCTAACCTAACCTAACCTAACCTAACCTAACCTAACCTAACCTAACCTAACCTAACCTAACCTAACCTAACCTAACCTAACCTAACCTAACCTAACCTAACCTAACCTAACCTAACCTAACCTAACCTAACCTAACCTAACCTAACCTAACCTAACCTAACCTAACCTAACCTAACCTAACCTAACCTAACCTAACCTAACCTAACCTAACCTAACCTAACCTAACCTAACCTAACCTAACCTAACCTAACCTAACCTAACCTAACCTAACCTAACCTAACCTAACCTAACCTAACCTAACCTAACCTAACCTAACCTAACCTAACCTAACCTAACCTAACCTAACCTAACCTAACCTAACCTAACCTAACCTAACCTAACCTAACCTAACCTAACCTAACCTAACCTAACCTAACCTAACCTAACCTAACCTAACCTAACCTAACCTAACCTAACCTAACCTAACCTAACCTAACCTAACCTAACCTAACCTAACCTAACCTAACCTAACCTAACCTAACCTAACCTAACCTAACCTAACCTAACCTAACCTAACCTAACCTAACCTAACCTAACCTAACCTAACCTAACCTAACCTAACCTAACCTAACCTAACCTAACCTAACCTAACCTAACCTAACCTAACCTAACCTAACCTAACCTAACCTAACCTAACCTAACCTAACCTAACCTAACCTAACCTAACCTAACCTAACCTAACCTAACCTAACCTAACCTAACCTAACCTAACCTAACCTAACCTAACCTAACCTAACCTAACCTAACCTAACCTAACCTAACCTAACCTAACCTAACCTAACCTAACCTAACCTAACCTAACCTAACCTAACCTAACCTAACCTAACCTAACCTAACCTAACCTAACCTAACCTAACCTAACCTAACCTAACCTAACCTAACCTAACCTAACCTAACCTAACCTAACCTAACCTAACCTAACCTAACCTAACCTAACCTAACCTAACCTAACCTAACCTAACCTAACCTAACCTAACCTAACCTAACCTAACCTAACCTAACCTAACCTAACCTAACCTAACCTAACCTAACCTAACCTAACCTAACCTAACCTAACCTAACCTAACCTAACCTAACCTAACCTAACCTAACCTAACCTAACCTAACCTAACCTAACCTAACCTAACCTAACCTAACCTAACCTAACCTAACCTAACCTAACCTAACCTAACCTAACCTAACCTAACCTAACCTAACCTAACCTAACCTAACCTAACCTAACCTAACCTAACCTAACCTAACCTAACCTAACCTAACCTAACCTAACCTAACCTAACCTAACCTAACCTAACCTAACCTAACCTAACCTAACCTAACCTAACCTAACCTAACCTAACCTAACCTAACCTAACCTAACCTAACCTAACCTAACCTAACCTAACCTAACCTAACCTAACCTAACCTAACCTAACCTAACCTAACCTAACCTAACCTAACCTAACCTAACCTAACCTAACCTAACCTAACCTAACCTAACCTAACCTAACCTAACCTAACCTAACCTAACCTAACCTAACCTAACCTAACCTAACCTAACCTAACCTAACCTAACCTAACCTAACCTAACCTAACCTAACCTAACCTAACCTAACCTAACCTAACCTAACCTAACCTAACCTAACCTAACCTAACCTAACCTAACCTAACCTAACCTAACCTAACCTAACCTAACCTAACCTAACCTAACCTAACCTAACCTAACCTAACCTAACCTAACCTAACCTAACCTAACCTAACCTAACCTAACCTAACCTAACCTAACCTAACCTAACCTAACCTAACCTAACCTAACCTAACCTAACCTAACCTAACCTAACCTAACCTAACCTAACCTAACCTAACCTAACCTAACCTAACCTAACCTAACCTAACCTAACCTAACCTAACCTAACCTAACCTAACCTAACCTAACCTAACCTAACCTAACCTAACCTAACCTAACCTAACCTAACCTAACCTAACCTAACCTAACCTAACCTAACCTAACCTAACCTAACCTAACCTAACCTAACCTAACCTAACCTAACCTAACCTAACCTAACCTAACCTAACCTAACCTAACCTAACCTAACCTAACCTAACCTAACCTAACCTAACCTAACCTAACCTAACCTAACCTAACCTAACCTAACCTAACCTAACCTAACCTAACCTAACCTAACCTAACCTAACCTAACCTAACCTAACCTAACCTAACCTAACCTAACCTAACCTAACCTAACCTAACCTAACCTAACCTAACCTAACCTAACCTAACCTAACCTAACCTAACCTAACCTAACCTAACCTAACCTAACCTAACCTAACCTAACCTAACCTAACCTAACCTAACCTAACCTAACCTAACCTTGACTAAGTCGACCCCAACCTCAATCTCAACCTAAAATCCAAAATCCCAAAAACCCAAAAATCCAAAATCCCAAAAACCCAAAAATCCAAAAACCCAAAAATCCAAATTCCCAAAAATCCAAAACCCCAAAAATTCAAATTCCCTAAAATCCAAAAACCCAAAAATCCAAATTTCCAAAAATTAAAAAACACCAAAAATCCAAAAATCCAAAACCCAAAAATCCAAAATCCCAAAAACCCAAAAATCTAATTCCCAAAAACCCAAAAATCCAAATTCCCAAAAATCCAAAATCCCAAAAACCCAAAAATTCAAATTCCCAAAAATCCAAAATCCCAAAAACCCAAAAATTCAAAACACCTAAAACCCAAAAATGTAAAAAAATAAAAATTCCAAAAACCCAAAACACCCAAAAAAAAACCCCCCAAAAAACCACCACCAAAAAAATCTACGCCTTAAAATTACTTACAACCTTAACTTGACTAAGTCGACCTCAACCCCAATCTAAACCTCAACGTAACCCTGGATCTCAGCCTACACCTTAACTTGACTAAGTCGACCCCAACCTCAATCTCAACCAAAAATCCAAAAACCCAAAAACTCAAATTCCCAAAAATCCAAAATCCCAAAAACCCAAAAATTCAAATTCCAAAAAATCCAAAAACCCAAAAACCCAAAAATCCAAATTCCCAAAAATCCTAAAACCCAAAAATCCAAAAACCCAAAAATCCAAATTTCCAAAAATTCAAAACACCAAAAACCTAAAAACCCAAAAATCTAAAAAAATAAAAATCCCCAAAACCCAAAAATCCAAAATCCCAAAAACCCAAAAACCCAAATTCCCAAAAATCCAAAACCCAAAAATCCAAAATCCCAAAAATCCAAAAACCCAAAACCACCCAAAAAAAAAACCCCAAAAAATCCACGCCTTAAAATTACTTACAACCTTAACTTGACTAAGTCGACCTCAACCTAACCCTCGATCTAAGCTTACACCTTAGCTTGACTAAATCGACCTCAACCCCAATCTAAACCTCAACGTAACCCTAGATCTCAGCCTACACCTTAACTTGACTAAGTCGACCCCAACCTCAATCTCAACCATAAATCCAAAAACCCAAAAACTCAAATTCCCAAAAATCCAAAACCCAAAAATCCAAAATCCCAAAAACCCAAAAATCCAAAAACCCAAAAATCCAAAATCCCAAAAACCCAAAAATTCAAATTCCCAAAAATTCAAAAACCCAAAAATCCAAAAACCCAAAAATCCAAATTTCCAAAAAAATTAAAATTCCAAAAACCCAAAACCAAAAAAAAACCCCCCAAAAAACCACACCCAAAAAATCCACGCCTTAAAATTACTTACAACCTTAACTTGACTAAGTCGACCTCAACCTAACCCTCGATCAAAGCTTACACCTTAGCTTGACTAAATCGACCTCAACCCCAATCTAAACCTCAACGTAACCCTAGATCTCAGCCTACACCTTAACTTGACTAAGTCGACCCCAACCTCAATCTCAACCAAAAATCCAAAAACCCAAAAACTCAAATTCCCAAAAATCCAAAACCCAAAAATCCAAAATCCCAAAAACCCAAAAATCCAAAAACCCAAAAATCCAAAATCCAAAAAACCCAAAAATCCAAAATCCCAAAAATCCAAATTCCCAAAAATCCAAAACCCCAAAAATTCAAATTCCCAAAAATCCAAAAACCCAAAAACCCAAAAATCCAAAAATCCAAATTTCCAAAAATTAAAAAACACCAAAAATCCAAAAATCCAAAACCCAAAAATCCAAAATCCCAAAAACCCAAAGATCTAATTCCCAAAAATCCAAAAATCCAAATTCCCAAAACTCCAAAAACCCAAAAATCCAAAATCCCAAAAACCCAAAAATTCAAATTCCCAAAAATCCAAAATCCCAAAAACCCAAAAATCCAAAAATCTAAAAAAATAAAAATCCCAAAAATTCAAAACACCTAAAACCCAAAAATGTAAAAAAATAAATTCCAAAAACCCAAAACACCCAAAAAAAAACCCCCCAAAATCCACCACCAAAAAATCTACGCCTTAAAATTACTTACAACCTTAACTTGACTAAGTCGACCTCAACCCCAATCTAAACCTCAACGTAACCCTAGATCTCAGCCTACACCTTAACTTGACTAAGTCGACCCCAACCTCAATCTCAACCAAAAATCCAAAAACCCAAAAACTCAAATTCCCAAAAATCCAAAACCCAAAAATCCAAAATCCCAAAAACCCAAAAATTCAAATTCCCAAAAATCCAAATTCCCAAAAATCCAAAACCCAAAAATCCAAAATCCCAAAAACCCAAAAATTCAAATTCCCAACAATCCAAAAACCCAAAAACCCAAAAATCCAAAATCCCAAAAACCCAAAAATTCAAATTCCCAAAAATCCAAAATCCCAAAAATCCAAAATCCCAAAAACCCAAAAATCCAAAATCCCAAAAATTCAAAATCCCAAAATTCCAAAACCCAAAAATCCAAAAACCCAAATCCACCCAAAAAAAAAAACCCCAAAAAAACCACGACTTAAAATTACTTACAACCTTAACTTGACTAAGTCGACCTCAACCTAACCCTCGATCAAAGCTTACACCTTAGCTTGACTAAATCGACCTCAACCCCAATCTAAACCTCAACGTAACCCTAGATCTCAGCCTACACCTTAACTTGACTAAGTCGACCTCAACCTAACCCTCGATCTAAGCTTACACCTTAGCTTGACTAAATCGACCTCAACCCCAATCTAAACTCAACGTAACCCTAGATCTCAGCCTACACCTTAACTTGACTAAGTCGACCCCAACCTCAATCTCAACCAAAAATCCAAAATCCCAAAAACCCAAAAATCCAAAATCCCAAAAATCCAAATTCCCAAAATCCCAAAAACCCAAAAATTCAAATTCCCAAAAATCCAAAATCCCAAAAACACAAAAATCTAAAAAAATAAAAATCCCCAAAACCCAAAAATCCAAAATCCCAAAAATCCAAAATCCCAAAAACCCAAAAACCCAAATTCCCAAAAATCCAAAATCCCAAAAATCCAAAAACCCAAAACCACCCAAAAAAAAAACCCCAAAAAATCCACGCCTTAAAATTACTTACAACCTTAACTTGACTAAGTCGACCTCAACCTAACCCTCGATCTAAGCTTACACCTTAGCTTGACTAAATCGACCTCAACCTCAATCTAAACCTCAACGTAACCCTAGATCTCAGCCTACACCTTAACTTGACTAAGTCGACCTCAACCTAACCCTCGATCTAAGCTTACACCTTAGCTTGACTAAATCGACCTCAACCCCAATCTAAACCTCAACGTAACCCTAGATCTCAGCCTACACCTTAACTTGACTAAGTCGACCCCAACCTCAATCTCAACCAAAAATCCAAAATCCCAAAACCCCAAAAATCCAAAATCCCAAAAACCCAAAAATCCAAAAAACCAAAAATTCAAAAACCCAAAAACTCAAATTCCCAAAAATCCAAAACCCAAAAATCCAAAAATCTAAAAAAATAAAAATCCCAAAAACCCAAAAATTCAAAACACCAAAAACCCAAAAATCTAAAAAAAAACCCCCAAAAAACCACCCCCAAAAAATCCACGCCTTAAAATTACTTACAACCTTAACTTGACTAACGTACCCTAGATCTCAGCCTACACCTTAACTTGACTAAGTCGACCCCAACCTCAATCTCAACCAAAAATCCAAAATCCCAAAAACCCAAAAATCCAAAATCCCAAAAACCTAAAAATCCAAATTCCCAAAAATCCAAAACCCCAAAAATTCAAATTCCCAAAAATCCAAAAACCCAAAAATCCAAATTTCCAAAAATTAAAAAACCAAAAATCCAAAAATCCAAAACCCAAAAATCCAAAATCCCAAAAACCCAAAAATCTAATTCCCAAAAATCCAAAAACCCAAAAACCCAAAAATCCAAATTCCCAAAACTCCAAAAACCCAAAAATCCAAAATCCCAAAAACCCAAAAATTCAAATTCCCAAAAATCCAAAATCCGAAAAATCCAAAAATCTAAAAAAAAAAAAATTCCAAAAACCCAAAACACCCAAAAAAAAACACCCCCCAAAAAATTACCACCAAAACATCTACGCCTTAAAATTACTTACAACCTTAAGTTGACTAAGTCGACCTCAACCCCAATCTAAACCTCAACGTAACCTTAGATCTCAGCCTACACCTTAACTTGACTAAGTCGACCCCAACCTCAATCTCAACCAAAAATCCAAAATCCCAAAAACCCAAAAATCCAAAATCCCAAAAACCCAAAAATCCAAAAAACCAAAAATTCAAATTCCCAAAAATTCAAAAACCCAAAAACTCAAATTCCCAAAAATCCAAAACCCAAAAATCCAAAAATCTAAAAAAATAAAAATCCCAAAAACCCAAAAATTCAAAACACCAAAAACCCAAAAATCTAAAAAAAAACCCCCAAAAAACCACCCCCAAAAATCCGCGCCTTAAAATTACTTACAACCTTAACTTGACTAACGTAACCCTAGATCTCAGCCTACACCTTAACTTGACTAAGTCGACCCCAACCTCAATCTCAACCAAAAATCCAAAATCCCAAAAACCCAAAAATCCAAAATCCCAAAAACCCAAAAATCCAAAAACCCAAAAATTCAAATTCCCAAAAATCCAAAACCCCAAAAATTCAAATTCCCAAAAATCCAAAAACCCAAAAATCCAAAAATCCAAAACCCAAAAACCCAAAAATCCAAATTTCCAAAAATTAAAAAACACCAAAAATCCAAAAATCCAAAACCCAAAAATCCAAAATCCCAAAAACCCAAAAATTCAAATTCCCAAAAATCCAAAATCCCAAAAACCCAAAAATCCAAAAATCTAAAAAAATAAAAATCCCAAAAACCCTAGATCTCAGCCTACACCTTAACTTGACTTAGTCGACCCCAACCTCAATCTCAACCAAAAATCCAAAATCCCAAAAACCCAAAAATCCAAAAACCCAAAAATCCAAATTCCCAAAAATCCAAAACCCCAAAAATTCAAATTCCCAAAAATCCAAAAACCCAAAAATCCAAATTTCCAAAAATTCAAAACCCCAAAAACCCAAAAATCCAAAAACCCAAAAATCCAAATTCCCAAAAATCCAAAACCCCAAAAATTCAAATTCCCAAAAATCCAAAAACCTAAAAACCCAAAAATCCAAATTTCCAAAAATTAAAAAACACCAAAAATCCAAAAATCCACAAATCCAAAACCCAAAAATCCAAAATCCCAAAAACCCAAAAATCTAATTCCCAAAAATCCAAAAACCCAAAAACCCAAAATCCCAAAAATCCAAAAATCCAAAAATCTAAAAAAATAAAAATCCCAAAAACCCAAAAATTCAAAACACCTAAAACCCAAAAATGTAAAAAAATAAAAATTCCAAAAACCCAAAACACCCAAAAAAAAACACCCCCCAAAAAACCACCACCAAAAAATCTACGCCTTAAAATTACTTACAACCTTAACTTGACTAAGTCGACCTCAACCTAACCCTCGATCTAAGCTTACACCTTAGCTTGACTAAATCGACCTCAACCCCAATCTAAACCTCAACGTAACCCTAGATCTCAGCCTACACCTTATTGACTAAGTCGACCCCAACCTCAATCTCAAAAACCCAAAAATCCAAAATCCCAAAAACCCAAAAATCCAAAAACCCAAAAATCCAAATTCCCAAAAATCCAAAACCCCAAAAATCCAAAATCCCAAAATCCCAAAAACCCAAAAATCCAAAAATCTAAAAAAATAAAAATCCCAAAAACCCAAAAATTCAAAACACCTAAAACCCAAAAATGTAAAAAAATAAAAATTCCAAAAACCCAAAACACCCAAAAAAAAACCCCCCAAAAAACCACCACCAAAAAATCTACGCCTTAAAATCTAAAAAAACCCAAATTCCCAAAAATCCAAAACCCAAAAACCCAAAAATCCAAAATCCCAAAAACCCAAAAATCCAAAATCCCAGAAATCCAAATTTCCAAAAACCCAAAAACCCAAATTCCCAAAAATCCAAAACCCAAAAATCCAAAATCCCAAAAATCCAAAAACCCAAAACCACCCAAAAAAAAAAACCAAAAAATCCACGCCTTAAAATTACTTACAACCTTAACTTGACTAAGTCGACCTCAACCTAACCCTCGATCTAAGCTTACACCTTAGCTTGACTAAATCGACCTCAACCCCAATCTAAACCTCAACGTAACCCTAGATCTCAGCCTACACCTTAACTTGACTAAGTCGACCTCAACCTAACCCTCGATCAAAGCTTACACCTTAGCTTGACTAAATCGACCTCAACCCCAATCTAAACCTCAACGTAACCCTAGATCTCAGCCTACACCTTAACTTGACTAACCTCAATCTCAACCAAAAATCCAAAATCCCAAAAACCCAAAAATCCAAAATCCCAAAAATCCAAAAACCCAAAAATCCAAAACCCCAAAAATTCAAATTCCCAAAAATCCAAAAACCCAAAAATCCAAATTTCCAAAAATTAAAAAACACCAAAAATCCAAAACCCAAAAATCCAAAATCCCAAAAACCCAAAAATCTAATTCCCAAAAATCCAAAAACCCAAAAACCCAAAAATCCAAATTCCCAAAACTCCAAAAACCCAAAAATCCAAAAATTCAAAACACCAAAAACCCAAAAATCTAAAAAAAAACCCCCAAAAAATCCACGCCTTAAAATTACTTACAACCTTAACTTGACTAACGTAACCCTAGATCTCAGCCTACACCTTAACTTGACTAAGTCGACCCCAACCTCAATCTCAACCAAAAATCCAAAATCCCAAAACCCCAAAAATCCAAAATCCCAAAAACCCAAAAATCCAAAAAACCAAAAATTCAAATTCCCAAAAATTCAAAAACCCAAACACTCAAATTCCCAAAAATCCAAAACCCAAAAATCCAAAAATCTAAAAAAATAAAAATCCCAAAAACCCAAAAATTCAAAACACCAAAAACCCAAAAATCTAAAAAAAAACCCCCAAAAAACCACCCCCAAAAAATCCACGCCTTAAAATTACTTACAACCTTAACTTGACTAACGTAACCCTAGATCTCAGCCACACCTTAACTTGACTAAGTCGACCCCAACCTCAATCTCAACCAAAAATCCAAAATCCCAAAAACCCAAAAATCCAAATTCCCAAAAATCCAAAACCCCAAAAATTCAAATTCCCAAAAATCCAAAAACCCAAAAATCCAAATTTCCAAAAATTAAAAAACCAAAAATCCAAAAATCCAAAACCCAAAAATCCAAAATCCCAAAAACCCAAAAATCTAATTCCCAAAAATCCAAAAACCCAAAAACCCAAAAATCCAAATTCCCAAAACTCCAAAAACCCAAAAATCCAAAATCCCAAAAACCCAAAAATTCAAATTCCCAAAAATCCAAAATCCCAAAAATCCAAAAATCTAAAAAAATAAAAATTCCAAAAACCCAAAACACCCAAAAAAAAACACCCCCCAAAAAACCACCACCAAAAAATCTACGCCTTAAAATTACTTACAACCTTAAGTTGACTAAGTCGACCTCAACCCCAATCTAAACCTCAACGTAACCCTAGATCTCAGCCTACACCTTAACTTGACTAAGTCGACCCCAACCTCAATCTCAACCAAAAATCCAAAATCCCAAAAACCCAAAAATCCAAAATCCCAAAAACCCAAAAATCCAAAAACCCAAAAATTCAAATTCCCAAAAATCCAAAACCCCAAAAATTCAAATTCCCAAAAATCCAAAAACCCAAAAATCCAAAAATCCAAAACCCAAAAACCCAAAAATCCAAATTTCCAAAAATTAAAAAACACCAAAAATCCAAAAATCCAAAACCCAAAAATCCAAAATCCCAAAAACCCAAAAATTCAAATTCCCAAAAATCCAAAATCCCAAAAACCCAAAAATCCAAAAATCTAAAAAAATAAAAATCCCAAAAACCCTAGATCTCAGCCTACACCTTAACTTGACTAAGTCGACCCCAACCTCAATCTCAACCAAAAATCCAAAATCCCAAAAACCCAAAAATCCAAAAACCCAAAAATCCAAATTCCCAAAAATCCAAAACCCCAAAAATTCAAATTCCCAAAAATCCAAAAACCCAAAAATCCAAATTTCCAAAAATTCAAAATCCCAAAAACCCAAAAATCCAAAAACCCAAAAATCCAAATTCCCAAAAATCCAAAACCCCAAAAATTCAAATTCCCAAAAATCCAAAAACCTAAAAACCCAAAAATCCAAATTTCCAAAAATTAAAAAACACCAAAAATCCAAAAATCCACAAATCCAAAACCCAAAAATCCAAAATCCCAAAAACCCAAAAATCTAATTCCCAAAAATCCAAAAACCCAAAAACCCAAAATCCCAAAAATCCAAAAATCCAAAAATCTAAAAAAATAAAAATCCCAAAAACCCAAAAATTCAACACCTAAAACCCAAAAATGTAAAAAAATAAAAATTCCAAAAACCCAAAACACCCAAAAAAAAAACACACCCCAAAAAACCACCACCAAAAAATCTACGCCTTAAAATTACTTACAACCTTAACTTGACTAAGTCGACCTCAACCTAACCCTCGATCTAAGCTTACACCTTAGCTTGACTAAATCGACCTCAACCCCAATCTAAACCTCAACGTAACCCTAGATCTCAGCCTACACCTTATTGACTAAGTCGACCCCAACCTCAATCTCAAAAACCCAAAAATCCAAAATCCCAAAAACCCAAAAATCCAAAAACCCAAAAATCCAAATTCCCAAAAATCCAAAACCCCAAAAATCCAAAATCCCAAAATCCCAAAAACCCAAAAATCCAAAAATCTAAAAAAATAAAAATCCCAAAAACCCAAAAATTCAAAACACCTAAAACCCAAAAATGTAAAAAAATAAAAATTCCAAAAACCCAAAACACCCAAAAAAAAACACCCCCCAAAAAACCACCACCAAAAAATCTACGCCTTAAAATCTAAAAAAACCCAAATTCCCAAAAATCCAAAACCCAAAAACCCAAAAATCCAAAATCCCAAAAACCCAAAAATCCAAAATCCCAGAAATCCAAATTTCCAAAAACCCAAAAACCCAAATTCCCAAAAATCCAAAACCCAAAAATCCAAAATCCCAAAAATCCAAAAACCCAAAACCACCCAAAAAAAAAAACCAAAAAATCCACGCCTTAAAATTACTTACAACCTTAACTTGACTAAGTCGACCTCAACCTAACCCTCGATCTAAGCTTACACCTTAGCTTGACTAAATCGACCTCAACCCCAATCTAAACCTCAACGTAACCCTAGATCTCAGCCTACACCTTAACTTGACTAAGTCGACCTCAACCTAACCCTCGATCAAAGCTTACACCTTAGCTTGACTAAATCGACCTCAACCCCAATCTAAACCTCAACGTAACCCTAGATCTCAGCCTACACCTTAACTTGACTAACCTCAATCTCAACCAAAAATCCAAAATCCCAAAAACCCAAAAATCCAAAATCCCAAAAATCCAAAAACCCAAAAATCCAAAACCCCAAAAATTCAAATTCCCAAAAATCCAAAAACCCAAAAACCCAAAAATCCAAATTTCCAAAAATTAAAAAACACCAAAAATCCAAAACCCAAAAATCCAAAATCCCAAAAACCCAAAAATCTAATTCCCAAAAATCCAAAAACCCAAAAACCCAAAAATCCAAATTCCCAAAACTCCAAAAACCCAAAAATCCAAAAATTCAAAACACCAAAAACCCAAAAATCTAAAAAAAACCCCCAAAAAACCACCCCCAAAAAATCCACGCCTTAAAATTACTTACAACCTTAACTTGACTAACGTAACCCTAGATCTCAGCCTACACCTTAACTTGACTAAGTCGACCCCAACCTCAATCTCAACCAAAAATCCAAAATCCCAAAACCCCAAAAATCCAAAATCCCAAAAACCCAAAAATCCAAAAAACCAAAAATTCAAATTCCCAAAAATTCAAAAACCCAAAAACTCAAATTCCCAAAAATCCAAAACCCAAAAATCCAAAAATCTAAAAAAATAAAAATCCCAAAAACCCAAAAATTCAAAACACCAAAAACCCAAAAATCTAAAAAAAAACCCCCAAAAAACCACCCCCAAAAAATCCACGCCTTAAAATTACTTACAACCTTAACTTGACTAACGTAACCCTAGATCTCAGCCTACACCTTAACTTGACTAAGTCGACCCCAACCTCAATCTCAACCAAAAATCCAAAATCCCAAAAACCCAAAAATCCAAAATCCCAAAAACCCAAAAATCCAAAAACCCAAAAATCCAAATTCCCAAAAATCCAAAACCCCAAAAATTCAAATTCCCAAAAATCCAAAAACCCAAAAATCCAAATTTCCAAAAATTAAAAAACCAAAAATCCAAAAATCCAAAACCCAAAAATCCAAAATCCCAAAAACCCAAAAATCTAATTCCCAAAAATCCAAAAACCCAAAAACCCAAAAATCCAAATTCCCAAAACTCCAAAAACCCAAAAATCCAAAATCCCAAAAACCCAAAAATTCAAATTCCCAAAAATCCAAAATCCCAAAAATCCAAAAATCTAAAAAAATAAAAATTCCAAAAACCCAAAACACCCAAAAAAAAACACCCCCCAAAAAACCACCACCAAAAAATCTACGCCTTAAAATTACTTACAACCTTAAGTTGACTAAGTCGACCTCAACCCCAATCTAAACCTCAACGTAACCCTAGATCTCAGCCTACACCTTAACTTGACTAAGTCGACCCCAACCTCAATCTCAACCAAAAATCCAAAATCCCAAAAACCCAAAAATCCAAAATCCCAAAAACCCAAAAATCCAAAAAACCAAAAATTCAAATTCCCAAAAATTCAAAAACCCAAAATTCCAAAAACCCAAAAACTCAAATTCCCAAAAATCCAAAACCCAAAAATCCAAAAATCTAAAAAAATAAAAATCCCAAAAACCCAAAAATTCAAAACACCAAAAACCCAAAAATCTAAAAAACAAACCCCAAAAAACCACCCCCAAAAAATCCACGCCTTCAAATTACTTACAACCTTAACTTGACTAAGTCGACCCCAACCTCAATCTCAACCAAAAATCCAAAATCCCAAAAACCCAAAAATCCAAAATCCCAAAAACCCAAAAATCCAAAAACCCAAAAATCCAAATTCCCAAAAATCCAAAACCCCAAAAATTCAAATTCCCAAAAATCCAAAAACCCAAAAATCCAAATTTCCAAAAATTAAGAAACCAAAAATCCAAAAATCCAAAACCCAAAAACCCAAAAATCCAAATTTCCAAAAATTAAAAAACACCAAAAATCCAAAAATCCAAAACCCAAAAATCCAAAATCCCAAAAACCCAAAAATTCAAATTCCCAAAAATCCAAAATCCCAAAAACCCAAAAATCCAAAAATCTAAAAAAATAAAAATCCCAAAAACCCTAGATCTCAGCCTACACCTTAACTTGACTAAGTCGACCCCAACCTCAATCTCAACCAAAAATCCAAAATCCCAAAAACCCAAAAATCCAAAATCCCAAAAACCCAAAAATCCAAAAACCCAAAAATCCAAATTCCCAAAAATCCAAAATCCCAAAAATTCAAATTCCCAAAAATCCAAAAACCCAAAAATCCAAATTTCCAAAAATTCAAAACACCAAAAACCTAAAAACCCAAAAATCCAAAATCCCAAAAACCCAAAAATCCAAATTCCCAAAAATCCAAAACCCCAAAAATTCAAATTCCCAAAAATCCAAAAACCCAAAAACCCAAAAATCCAAATTTCCAAAAATTAAAAAACACCAAAAATCCAAAAATCCAAAAATCCAAAACCCAAAAATCCAAAATCCCAAAAACCCAAAAATCTAATTCCCAAAAATCCAAAAACCCAAAAACCCAAATTTCCAAAAATTCAAAACACCAAAAACCTAAAAACCCAAAAATCTAAAAAAATTAAAATCCCCAAAACCCAAAAATCCAAAATCCCAAAAATCCAAAAATCCAAAAATCTAAAAATCTAAAAAAATAAAAATCCCAAAAACCCAAAAATTCAAAACACCTAAAACCCAAAAATGTAAAAAAATAAAAATTCCAAAAACCCAAAACACCCAAAAAAAAACCCCCCAAAAAACCACCACCAAAAAATCTACGCCTTAAAATTACTTGCAACCTTAACTTGACTAAGTCGACCTCAACCTAACCCTCGATCTAAGCTTACACCTTAGCTTGACTAAATCGACCTCAACCCCAATCTAAACCTCAACGTAACCCTAGATCTCAGCCTACACCTTATTGACTAAGTCGACCCCAACCTCAATCTCAAAAACCCAAAAATCCAAAATCCCAAAAACCCAAAAATCCAAAAACCCAAAAATCCAAATTCCCAAAAATCCAAAACCCCAAAAATCCAAAATCCCAAAAACCCAAAAATCCAAAAATCTAAAAAAATAAAAATCCCAAAAACCCAAAAATTCAAAACACCTAAAACCCAAAAATGTAAAAAAATAAAAATTCCAAAAACCCAAAACACCCAAAAAAAAACCCCCCAAAAAACCACCACCAAAAAATCTACGCCTTAAAATTACTTGCAACCTTAACTTGACTAAGTCGACCTCAACCTAACCCTCGATCTAAGCTTACACCTTAGCTTGACTAAATCGACCTCAACCCCAATCTAAACCTCAACGTAACCCTAGATCTCAGCCTACACCTTATTGACTAAGTCGACCCCAACCTCAATCTCAAAAACCCAAAAATCCAAAAACCCAAAAACCCAAATTCCCAAAAATCCAAAACCCAAAAACCCAAAAACCCAAAAATCCAAATTCCCAAAAATCCAAAAACCCAAAAATCCAAATTCCCAAAAATCCAAAAACCCAAAAATCCAAATTCCCAAAAATCCAAAAACCCAAAAATCTAAAATCCCAAAAATCCAAAAATCTAATTCCCAAAAATCCAAAAACCCAAAAACCCAAATTCCCAAAAATCCAAAACCCAAAAACCCAAAAACCCAAAAATTCAAATTCCCAAAAATCCAAAATCCCAAAAACCCAAAAATCCAAAAATCTAAAAAAATAAAAATCCCAAAAACCCAAAAATTCAAAACCTAAAACCCAAAAATGTAAAAAAATAAAAAATCCAAAATCCCAAAAACCCAAAAATCCAAAATCCCAAAAATCCAAATTCCCAAAACTCCAAAAACCCAAAAATCCAAAATCCCAAAAATCCAAAAATTCAAATTCCCAAAAATCCAAAATCCTAAAAACCCAAAACACCCAAAAAAAAACCCCCCAAAAACCACCACCAAAAAATCTACCCCTTAAAATTACTTACAACCTTAACTTGACTAAGTCGACCTCAACCTAACCCTCGATCTAAGCTTACACCTTAGCTTGACTAAATCGACCTCAACCCCAATCTAAACCTCAACGTAACCCTAGATCTCAGCCTACACCTTAACTTGACTAAGTCGACCTCAACCTAACCCTCGATCAAAGCTTACACCTTAGCTTGACTAAATCGACCTCAACCCCAATCTAAACCTCAACGTAACCCTAGATCTCAGCCTACACCTTAACTTGACTAACCTCAATCTCAACCAAAAATCCAAAATCCCAAAAACCCAAAAATCCAAAATCCCAAAAATCCAAAAACCCAAAAATCCAAAACCCCAAAAATTCAAATTCCCAAAAATCCAAAAACCCAAAAACCCAAAAATCCAAATTTCCAAAAATTAAAAAACACCAAAAATCCAAAACCCAAAAATCCAAAATCCCAAAAACCCAAAAATCTAATTCCCAAAAATCCAAAAACCCAAAAACCCAAAAATCCAAATTCCCAAAACTCCAAAAACCCAAAAATCCAAAAATTCAAAACACCAAAAACCCAAAAATCTAAAAAAAAACCCCCAAAAAACCACCCCCAAAAAATCCACGCCTTAAAATTACTTACAACCTTAACTTGACTAACGTAACCCTAGATCTCAGCCTACACCTTAACTTGACTAAGTCGACCCCAACCTCAATCTCAACCAAAAATCCAAAATCCCAAAACCCCAAAAATCCAAAATCCCAAAAACCCAAAAATCCAAAAAACCAAAAATTCAAATTCCCAAAAATTCAAAAACCCAAAAACTCAAATTCCCAAAAATCCAAAACCCAAAAATCCAAAAATCTAAAAAAATAAAAATCCCAAAAACCCAAAAATTCAAAACACCAAAAACCCAAAAATCTAAAAAAAAACCCCCAAAAAACCACCCCCAAAAAATCCACGCCTTAAAATTACTTACAACCTTAACTTGACTAACGTAACCCTAGATCTCAGCCTACACCTTAACTTGACTAAGTCGACCCCAACCTCAATCTCAACCAAAAATCCAAAATCCCAAAAACCCAAAAATCCAAAATCCCAAAAACCCAAAAATCCAAAAACCCAAAAATCCAAATTCCCAAAAATCCAAAACCCCAAAAATTCAAATTCCCAAAAATCCAAAAACCCAAAAATCCAAATTTCCAAAAATTAAAAAACCAAAAATCCAAAAATCCAAAACCCAAAAATCCAAAATCCCAAAAACCCAAAAATCTAATTCCCAAAAATCCAAAAACCCAAAAACCCAAAAATCCAAATTCCCAAAACTCCAAAAACCCAAAAATCCAAAATCCCAAAAACCCAAAAATTCAAATTCCCAAAAATCCAAAATCCCAAAAATCCAAAAATCTAAAAAAATAAAAATTCCAAAAACCCAAAACACCCAAAAAAAAAACACCCCCCAAAAAACCACCACCAAAAAATCTACGCCTTAAAATTACTTACAACCTTAAGTTGACTAAGTCGACCTCAACCCCAATCTAAACCTCAACGTAACCCTAGATCTCAGCCTATACCTTAACTTGACTAAGTCGACCCCAACCTCAATCTCAACCAAAAATCCGAAATCCCAAAAACCCAAAAATCCAAAATCCCAAAAACCCAAAAATCCAAAAAACCAAAAATTCAAATTCCCAAAAATTCAAAAACCCAAAATTCCAAAAACCCAAAAACTCAAATTCCCAAAAATCCAAAACCCAAAAATCCAAAAATCTAAAAAAATAAAAATCCCAAAAACCCAAAAATTCAAAACACCAAAAACCCAAAAATCTAAAAAACAAACCCCAAAAAACCACCCCCAAAAAATCCACGCCTTAAAATTACTTACAACCTTAACTTGACTAACGTAACCCTAGATCTCAGCCTACACCTTAACTTGACTAAGTCGACCCCAACCTCAATCTCAACCAAAAATCCAAAATCCCAAAAACCCAAAAATCCAAAATCCCAAAAACCCAAAAATCCAAAAACCCAAAAATCCAAATTCCCAAAAATCCAAAACCCCAAAAATTCAAATTCCCAAAAATCCAAAAACCCAAAAATCCAAATTTCCAAAAATTAATAAACCAAAAATCCAAAAATCCAAAACCCAAAAACCCAAAAATCCAAATTTCCAAAAATTAAAAAACACCAAAAATCCAAAAATCCAAAACCCAAAAATCCAAAATCCCAAAAACCCAAAAATCCAAAATCCCAAAAACCCAAAAATCCAAAATCCCAAAAACCCAAAAATCCAAAAAACCAAAAATCCAAAATCCCAAAAACCCAAAAATCCAAAATCCCAAAAACCCAAAAATCCAAAAACCCAAAAATCCAAATTCCCAAAAATCCAAAATCCCAAAAATCCAAAAACCCAAAACCACCCAAAAAAAAAACCCAAAAAATCCACGCCTTAAAATTACTTACAACCTTAACTTGACTAAGTCGACCTCAACCTAACCCTCGATCTAAGCTACACCTTAGCTTGACTAAATCGACCTCAACCCCAATCTAAACCTCAACGTAACCCTAGATCTCAGCCTACACCTTAACTTGACTAAGTCGACCTCAACCTAACCCTCGATCAAAGCTTACACCTTGGCTTGACTAAATCGACCTCAACCCCAATCTAAACCTCAACGTAACCCTAGATCTCAGCCTACACCTTAACTTGACTAACCTCAATCTCAACCAAAAATCTAAAATCCCAAAAACCCAAAAATCCAAAATCCCAAAAATCCAAAAACCCAAAAATCCAAAACCCCAAAAATTCAAATTCCCAAAAATCCAAAAACCCAAAAATCCAAATTTCCAAAAATTAAAAAACACCAAAAATCCAAAAATCCAAAACCCAAAAATCCAAAATCCCAAAAACCCAAAAATTCAAATTCCCAAAAATCCAAAATCCCAAAAACCCAAAAATCCAAAAATCTAAAAAAATAAAAATCCCAAAAACCCAAAAATTCAAAACACCTAAAACCCAAAAATCTAAAAAAATAAAAATTCCAAAAACCCAAAACACCCAAAAAAAAACCCCCCAAAAAACCACCACCAAAAAATCTACGCCTTAAAATTACTTACAACCTTAACTTGACTAAGTCGACCTCAACCTAACCCTCGATCTAAGCTTACACCTTAGCTTGACTAAATCGACCTCAACCCCAATCTAAACCTCAACGTAACCCTAGATCTCAGCCTACACCTTATTGACTAAGTCGACCCCAACCTCAATCTCAAAAACCCAAAAATCCAAAATCCCAAAAACCCAAAAATCCAAAAACCCAAAAATCCAAATTCCCAAAAATCCAAAACCCCAAAAATCCAAAATCCCAAAAACCCAAAAATCCAAAAATCTAAAAAAATAAAAATCCCAAAAACCCAAAAATTCAAAACACCTAAAACCCAAAAATGTAAAAAAATAAAAATTCCAAAAACCCAAAACACCCAAAAAAAAAAACCCCCAAAAAACCACCACCAAAAAATCTACCCCTTAAAATCTAAAAAAACCCAAATTCCCAAAAATCCAAAACCCAAAAACCCAAAAATCCAAAATCCCAAAAACCCAAAAATCCAAAATCCCAGAAATCCAAATTTCCAAAAACCCAAAAACCCAAATTCCCAAAAATCCAAAACCCAAAAATCCAAAATCCCAAAAATCCAAAAACCCAAAACCACCCAAAAAAAAAACCCAAAAAATCCACGCCTTAAAATTACTTACAACCTTAACTTGACTAAGTCGACCTCAACCTAACCCTCGATCTAAGCTACACCTTAGCTTGACTAAATCGACCTCAACCCCAATCTAAACCTCAACGTAACCCTAGATCTCAGCCTACACCTTAACTTGACTAAGTCGACCTCAACCTAACCCTCGATCAAAGCTTACACCTTGGCTTGACTAAATCGACCTCAACCCCAATCTAAACCTCAACGTAACCCTAGATCTCAGCCTACACCTTAACTTGACTAACCTCAATCTCAACCAAAAATCTAAAATCCCAAAAACCCAAAAATCCAAAATCCCAAAAATCCAAAAACCCAAAAATCCAAAACCCCAAAAATTCAAATTCCCAAAAATCCAAAAACCCAAAAATCCAAATTTCCAAAAATTAAAAAACACCAAAAATCCAAAAATCCAAAACCCAAAAATCCAAAATCCCAAAAACCCAAAAATTCAAATTCCCAAAAATCCAAAATCCCAAAAACCCAAAAATCCAAAAATCTAAAAAAATAAAAATCCCAAAAACCCAAAAATTCAAAACACCTAAAACCCAAAAATCTAAAAAAATAAAAATTCCAAAAACCCAAAACACCCAAAAAAAAACCCCCCAAAAAACCACCACCAAAAAATCTACGCCTTAAAATTACTTACAACCTTAACTTGACTAAGTCGACCTCAACCTAACCCTCGATCTAAGCTTACACCTTAGCTTGACTAAATCGACCTCAACCCCAATCTAAACCTCAACGTAACCCTAGATCTCAGCCTACACCTTATTGACTAAGTCGACCCCAACCTCAATCTCAAAAACCCAAAAATCCAAAATCCCAAAAACCCAAAAATTCAAATTCCCAAAAATCCAAAATCCGAAAAATCCAAAAATCTAAAAAAAAAAAAATTCCAAAAACCCAAAACACCCAAAAAAAAACACCCCCCAAAAAATTACCACCAAAACATCTACGCCTTAAAATTACTTACAACCTTAAGTTGACTAAGTCGACCTCAACCCCAATCTAAACCTCAACGTAACCTTAGATCTCAGCCTACACCTTAACTTGACTAAGTCGACCCCAACCTCAATCTCAACCAAAAATCCAAAATCCCAAAAACCCAAAAATCCAAAATCCCAAAAACCCAAAAATCCAAAAAACCAAAAATTCAAATTCCCAAAAATTCAAAAACCCAAAATTTCAAAAACCCAAAAACTCAAATTCCCAAAAATCCAAAACCCAAAAATCCAAAAATCTAAAAAAATAAAAATCCCAAAAACCCAAAAATTCAAAACACCAAAAACCCAAAAATCTAAAAAAAAACCCCCAAAAAACCACCCCCAAAAATCCGCGCCTTAAAATTACTTACAACCTTAACTTGACTAACGTAACCCTAGATCTCAGCCTACACCTTAACTTGACTAAGTCGACCCCAACCTCAATCTCAACCAAAAATCCAAAATCCCAAAAACCCAAAAATCCAAAATCCCAAAAACCCAAAAATCCAAAAACCCAAAAATTCAAATTCCCAAAAATCCAAAACCCCAAAAATTCAAATTCCCAAAAATCCAAAAACCCAAAAATCCAAAAATCCAAAACCCAAAAACCCAAAAATCCAAATTTCCAAAAATTAAAAAACACCAAAAATCCAAAAATCCAAAACCCAAAAATCCAAAATCCCAAAAACCCAAAAATTCAAATTCCCAAAAATCCAAAATCCCAAAAACCCAAAAATCCAAAAATCTAAAAAAATAAAAATCCCAAAAACCCTAGATCTCAGCCTACACCTTAACTTGACTAAGTCGACCCCAACCTCAATCTCAACCAAAAATCCAAAATCCCAAAAACCCAAAAATCCAAAAACCCAAAAATCCAAATTCCCAAAAATCCAAAACCCCAAAAATTCAAATTCCCAAAAATCCAAAAACCCAAAAATCCAAATTTCCAAAAATTCAAAATCCCAAAAACCCAACTTTTCGTTCTCGACTTATTCGCGTTTAAGCGATAATTTTTTTTTTTCGAGATTGGGCTCCATTTGGTGCAGAAAAAAGCGCTCTTTCCAACGGCGCCAACCGCAGATCGATACGACCCTTCGTTCTCGACTTATTCGCGTTTAAGCGATAATTTTTTTTTTTCGAGATTGGGCTCTATTTGGTGCAGAAAAAAGTGCTCTTTCCAACGGCGCCAACCGCAGATCGATACGACCTTTCGTTCTCGACTTATTCGCGTTTAAGCGATAATTTTTTTTTTTCGAGATTGGGCTCTATTTGGTGCAGAAAAAAGCGCTCTTTCCAACGGCGCCAACCGCAGATCGATACGACCTTTCGTTCTCGACTTATTCGCGTTTAAGCGATAATTTTTTTTTTTCGAGATTGGGCTCTATTTGGTGCAGAAAAAAGCGCTCTTTCCAACGGCGCCAACCGCAGATCGATACGACCTTTCGTTCTCGACTTATTCGCGTTTAAGCGATAATTATTTTTTTTTCGAGATTGGGCACTATTTGGTGCAGAAAAAAGCGCTCTTTCCAACGGCGCCAACCGCAGATCGATACGACTTTTCGTTCTCGACTTATTCGCGTTTAAGCGATAATTTTTTTTTTTCGAGATTGGGCTCCATTTGGTGCAGAAAAAAGCGCTCTTTCCAACGGCGCCAACCGCAGATCGATACGACCTTTCGTTCTCGACTTATTCGCGTTTAAGCGATAATTTTTTTTTTTTTCGAGATTGGGCTCTATTTGGTGCAGAAAAAAGCGCTCTTTCCAACGGCGCCAACCGCAGATCGATACGACCTTTGGTTCTCGACTTATTCGCGTTTAAGCGAAAATTTTTTTTTTTTCGAGATGGGGCTCTATTTCGTGCAGAAAAAAGCGCTCTTTCCAACGGCGCCAACCGCAGATCGATACGACCCTTCGTTCTCGACTTATTCGCGTTTAAGCGATAATTTTTTTTTTTCGAGATTGGGCTCTATTTGGTGCAGAAAAAAGCGCTCTTTCCAACGGCGCCAACCGCAGATCGATACGACCTTTCGTTCTCGACTTATTCGCGTTTAAGCGATAATTTTTTTTTTCGAGATTGGGCTCTATTTGGTGCAGAAAAAAGCGCTCTTTCCAACGGCGCCAACCGCAGATCGATACGACCTTTCGTTCTCGACTTATTCGCGTTTAAGCGATAATTTTTTTTTTTCGAGATTGGGCTCTATTTGGTGCAGAAAAAAGCGCTCTTTCCAACGGCGCCAACCGCAGATCGATACGACCTTTCGTTCTCGACTTATTCGCGTTTAAGCGATAATTTTTTTTTTTCGAGATTGGGCTCTATTTGGTGCAGAAAAAAGCGCTCTTTCCAACGGCGCCAACCGCAGATCGATACGACCTTTCGTTCTCGACTTATTCGCGTTTAAGCGATAATTTTTTTTTTTTCGAGATTGGGCTCTATTTGGTGCAGAAAAAAGCGCTCTTTCCAACGGCGCCAACCGCAGATCGATACGACCTTTCGTTCTCGACTTATTCGCGTTTAAGCGATAATTTTTTTTTTTCGAGATTGGGCTCTATTTGGTGCAGAAAAAAGCGCTCTTTCCAACGGCGCCAACCGCAGATCGATACGATTTTTCGTTCTCGACTTATTCGCGTTTAAGCGATAATTTTTTTTTTTCGAGATTGGGCTCTATTTGGTGCAGAAAAAAGCGCTCTTTCCAACGGCGCCAACCGCAGATCGATACGACCTTTCGTTCTCGACTTATTCGCGTTTAAGCGATAATTTTTTTTTTTTCGAGATTGGGCTCTATTTGGTGCAGAAAAAAGGGCTCTTTCCAACGGCGCCAACCGCAGATCGATACGACCCTTCGTTCTCGACTTATTCGCGTTTAAGCGATAATTTTTTTTTTTTCGAGATTGGGCTCTATTTGGTGCAGAAAAAAGCGCTCTTTCCAACGGCGCCAACCGCAGATCGATACGACCTTTCGTTCTCGACTTATTCGCGTTTAAGCGATAATTTTTTTTTTTCGAGATTGGGCTCTGTTTGGTGCAGAAAAAAGCGCTCTTTCCAACGGCGCCAACCGCAGATCGATACGACCTTTCGTTCTCGACTTATTCGCGTTTAAGCGATAATTTTTTTTTTTCGAGATTGGGCTCTATTTGGTGCAGAAAAAAGCGTTCTTTCCAACGGCGCCAACCGCAGATCGATACGACCTTTCGTTCTCGACTTATTCGCGTTTAAGCGATAATTTTTTTTTTTTTCGAGATTGGGCTCTATTTGGTGCAGAAAAAAGCGCTCTTTCCAACGGCGCCAACCGCAGATCGATACGACTTTTCGTTCTCGACTTATTCGCGTTTAAGCGATAATTTTTTTTTTTTCGAGATTGGGCTCCATTTGGTGCAGAAAAAAGCGCTCTTTCCAACGGCGCCAACCGCAGATCGATACGACCCTTCGTTCTCGACTTATTCGCGTTTAAGCGATAATTTTTTTTTTCGAGATTGGGCTCTATTTGGTGCAGAAAAAAGCGCTCTTTCCAACGGCGCCAACCGCAGATCGATACGACCTTTCGTTCTCGACTTATTCGCGTTTAAGCGATAATTTTTTTTTTTTCGAGATTGGGCTCTATTTGGTGCAGAAAAAAGCGCTCTTTCCAACGGCGCCAACCGCAGATCGATACGACCTTTCGTTCTCGACTTATTCGCGTTTAAGCGATAATTTTTTTTTTTCGAGATTGGGCTCTATTTGGTGCAGAAAAAAGCGCTCTTTCCAACGGCGCCAACCGCAGATCGATACGACCTTTCGTTCTCGACTTATTCGCGTTTAAGTGATAATTTTTTTTTTCGAGATTGGGCTCTATTTGGTGCAGAAAAAAGCGCTCTTTCCAACGGCGCCAACCGCAGATCGATACGACCTTTCGTTCTCGACTTATTCGCGTTTAAGCGATAATTTTTTTTTTTCGAGATTGGGCTCTATTTGGTGCAGAAAAAAGCGCTCTTTCCAACGGCGCCAACCGCAGATCGATACGACCTTTCGTTCTCGACTTATTCGCGTTTAAGCGATAATTTTTTTTTTTCGAGATTGGGCACTATTTGGTGCAGAAAAAAGCGCTCTTTCCAACGGCGCCAACCGCAGATCGATACGACTTTTCGTTCTCGACTTATTCGCGTTTAAGCGATAATTTTTTTTTTTCGAGATTGGGCTCCATTTGGTGCAGAAAAAAGCGCTCTTTCCAACGGCGCCAACCGCAGATCGATACGACCTTTCGTTCTCGACTTATTCGCGTTTAAGCGATAATTTTTTTTTTTTTCGAGATTGGGCTCTATTTGGTGCAGAAAAAAGCGCTCTTTCCAACGGCGCCAACCGCAGATCGATACGACCTTTTCGTTCTCGACTTATTCGCGTTTAAGCGATAATTTTTTTTTTCGAGATTGGGCTCCATTTGGTGCAGAAAAAAGCGCTCTTTCCAACGGCGCCAACCGCAGATCGATACGACCCTTCGTTCTCGACTTATTCGCGTTTAAGCGATAATTTTTTTTTTTCGAGATTGGGCTCTATTTGGTGCAGAAAAAAGCGCTCTTTCCAACGGCGCCAACCGCAGATCGATACGACCTTTCGTTCTCGACTTATTCGCGTTTAAGCGATAATTTTTTTTTTTTCGAGATTGGGCTCTATTTGGTGCAGAAAAAAGCGCTCTTTCCAACGGCGCCAACCGCAGATCGATACGACCTTTCGTTCTCGACTTATTCGCGTTTAAGCGATAATTTTTTTTTTTCGAGATTGGGCTCTATTTGGTGCAGAAAAAAGCGCTCTTTCCAACGGCGCCAACCGCAGATCGATACGACCCTTTCGTTCTCGACTTATTCGCGTTTAAGCGATAATTTTTTTTTTTCGAGATTGGGCTCTATTTGGTGCAGAAAAAAGCGCTCTTTCCAACGGCGCCAACCGCAGATCGATACGACCTTTCGTTCTCGACTTATTCGCGTTTAAGCGATAATTTTTTTTTTTCGAGATTGGGCTCTATTTGGTGCAGAAAAAAGCGCTCTTTCCAACGGCGCCAACCGCAGATCGATACGACCTTTCGTTCTCGACTTATTCGCGTTTAAGCGATAATTTTTTTTTTTCGAGATTGGGCTCTATTTGGTGCAGAAAAAAGCGCTCTTTCCAACGGCGCCAACCGCAGATCGATACGACCTTTCGTTCTCGACTTATTCGCGTTTAAGCGATAATTTTTTTTTTCGAGATTGGGCTCCATTTGGTGCAGAAAAAAGCGCTCTTTCCAACGGCGCCAACCGCAGATCGATACGACCCTTCGTTCTCGACTTATTCGCGTTTAAGCGATAATTTTTTTTTTTCGAGATTGGGCTCTATTTGGTGCAGAAAAAAGCGCTCTTTCCAACGGCGCCAACCGCAGATCGATACGACCTTTCGTTCTCGACTTATTCGCGTTTAAGCGATAATTTTTTTTTTTCGAGATTGGGCTCTATTTGGTGCAGAAAAAAGCGCTCTTTCCAACGGCGCCAACCGCAGATCGATACGACCTTTCGTTCTCGACTTATTCGCGTTTAAGCGATAATTTTTTTTTTTCGAGATTGGGCTCTATTTGGTGCAGAAAAAAGCGCTCTTTCCAACGGCGCCAACCGCAGATCGATACGACCCTTCGTTCTCGACTTATTCGCGTTTAAGCGATAATTTTTTTTTTTCGAGATTGGGCTCTATTTGGTGCAGAAAAAAGCGCTCTTTCCAACGGCGCCAACCGCAGATCGATACGACCTTTCGTTCTCGACTTATTCGCGTTTAAGCGATAATTTTTTTTTTTTTCGAGATTGGGCTCTATTTGGTGCAGAAAAAAGCGCTCTTTCCAACACCGCAGATCGATACGACCCTTCGTTCTCGACTTATTCGCGTTTAAGCGATAATTTTTTTTTTTCGAGATTGGGCTCTATTTGGTGCAGAAAAAAGCGCTCTTTCCAACGGCGCCACCCGCAGATCGATACGACCTTTCGTTCTCGACTTATTCGCGTTTAAGCGATAATTTTTTTTTTTTCGAGATTGGGCTCTATTTGGTGCAGAAAAAAGCGCTCTTTCCAACGGCGCCAACCGCAGATCGATACGACCTTTCGTTCTCGACTTATTCGCGTTTAAGCGATAATTTTTTTTTTTCGAGATTGGGCTCTATTTGGTGCAGAAAAAAGCGCTCTTTCCAACGGCGCCAACCGCAGATCGATACGACCTTTCGTTCTCGACTTATTCGCGTTTAAGCGATAATTTTTTTTTTTCGAGATTGGGCTCTATTTGGTGCAGAAAAAAGCGCTCTTTCCAACGGCGCCAACCGCAGATCGATACGACCTTTCGTTCTCGACTTATTCGCGTTTAAGCGATAATTTTTTTTTTTCGAGATTGGGCTCTATTTGGTGCAGAAGAAAGCGCTCTTTCCAACGGCGCCAACCGCAGATCGATACGACTTTTCGTTCTCGACTTATTCGCGTTTAAGCGATAATTTTTTTTTTTCGAGATTGGGCTCTATTTGGTGCAGAAAAAAGCGCTCTTTCCAACGGCGCCAACCGCAGATCGATACGACTTTTCGTTCTCGACTTATTCGCGTTTAAGCGATAATTTTTTTTTTTCGAGATTGGGCTCCATTTGGTGCAGAAAAAAGCGCTCTTTCCAACGGCGACAACCGCAGATCGATACGACCCTTCGTTCTCGACTTATTCGCGTTTAAGCGATAATTTTTTTTTTTCGAGATTGGGCTCTATTTGGTGCAGAAAAAAGCGCTCTTTCCAACGGCGCCAACCGCAGATCGATACGATTTTTCGTTCTCGACTTATTCGCGTTTAAGCGATAATTTTTTTTTTCGAGATTGGGCTCTATTTGGTGCAGAAAAAAGCGCTCTTTCCAACGGCGCCAACCGCAGATCGATACGACCTTTCGTTCTCGACTTATTCGCGTTTAAGCGATAATTTTTTTTTTTCGAGATTGGGCTCTATTTGGTGCAGAAAAAAGCGCTCTTTCCAACGGCGCCAACCGCAGATCGATACGACCTTTCGTTCTCGACTTATTCGCGTTTAAGCGATAATTTTTTTTTTCGAGATTGGGCTCTATTTGGTGCAGAAAAAAGCGCTCTTTCCAACGGCGCCAACCGCAGATCGATACGACCTTTCGTTCTCGACTTATTCGCGTTTAAGCGATAATTTTTTTTTTTTCGAGATTGGGCTCTATTTGGTGCAGAAAAAAGCGCTCTTTCCAACGGCGCCAACCGCAGATCGATACGACCTTTCGTTCTCGACTTATTCGCGTTTAAGCGATAATTTTTTTTTTATCGAGATTGGGCTCTATTTGGTGCAGAAAAAAGCGCTCTTTCCAACGGCGCCAACCGCAGATCGATACGACCTTTCGTTCTCGACTTATTCGCGTTTAAGCGATAATTTTTTTTTTTTCGAGATTGGGCTCTATTTGGTGCAGAAAAAAGCGCTCTTTCCAACGGCGCCAACCGCAGATCGATACGACCTTTCGTTCTCGACTTATTCGCGTTTAAGCGATAATTTTTTTTTTTCGAGATTGGGCTCTATTTGGTGCAGAAAAAAGCGCTCTTTCCAACGGCGCCAACCGCAGATCGATACGACCTTTCGTTCTCGACTTATTCGCGTTTAAGCGATAATTTTTTTTTTTCGAGATTGGGCTCTATTTGGTGCAGAAAAAAGCGCTCTTTCCAACGGCGCCAACCGCAGATCGATACGACCTTTCGTTCTCGACTTATTCGCGTTTAAGCGATAATTTTTTTTTTTCGAGATTGGGCTCTATTTGGTGCAGAAGAAAGCGCTCTTTCCAACGGCGCCAACCGCAGATCGATACGACTTTTCGTTCTCGACTTATTCGCGTTTAAGCGATAATTTTTTTTTTTCGAGATTGGGCTCCATTTGGTGCAGAAAAAAGCGCTCTTTCCAACGGCGCCAACCGCAGATCGATACGACCCTTCGTTCTCGACTTATTCGCGTTTAAGCGATAATTTTTTTTTTTCGAGATTGGGCTCTATTTGGTGCAGAAAAAAGCGCTCTTTCCAACGGCGCCAACCGCAGATCGATACGACCTTTCGTTCTCGACTTATTCGCGTGTAAGCGATAATTTTTTTTTTTCGAGATTGGGCTCTATTTGGTGCAAAAAAAAGCGCTCTTTCCAACGGCGCCAACCGCAGATCGATACGACCTTTCGTTCTCGACTTATTCGCGTTTAAGCGATAATTTTTTTTTTTTCGAGATTGGGCTCTATTTGGTGCAGAAAAAAGCGCTCTTTCCAACGGCGCCAACCGCAGATCGATACGACCTTTCGTTCTCGACTTATTCGCGTTTAAGCGATAATTTTTTTTTTTTCGAGATTGGGCTCTATTTGGTGCAGAAAAAAGCGCTCTTTCCAACGGCGCCAACCGCAGATCGATACGACCTTTCGTTCTCGACTTATTCGCGTTTAAGCGATAATTTTTTTTTTTTTTTCGAGATTGGGCTCTATTTGGTGCAGAAAAAAGCGCTCTTTCCAACGGCGCCAACCGCAGATCGATACGACCTTTCGTTCTCGACTTATTCGCGTTTAAGCGATAATTTTTTTTTTTTCGAGATTGGGCTCTATTTGGTGCAGAAAAAAGCGCTCTTTCCAACGGCGCCAACCGCAGATCGATACGACCTGTCGTTCTCGACTTATTCGCGTTTAAGCGATAATTTTTTTTTTTTTCGAGATTGGGCTCTATTTGGTGCAGAAAAAAGCGCTCTTTCCAACGGCGCCAACCGCAGATCGATACGACCTTTCGTTCTCGACTTATTCGCGTTTAAGCGATAATTTTTTTTTTTTCGAGATTGGGCTCTATTTGGTGCAGAAAAAAGCGCTCTTTCCAACGGCGCCAACCGCAGATCGATACGACCTTTCGTTCTCGACTTATTCGCGTTTAAGCGATAATTTTTTTTTTTTCGAGATTGGGCTCTATTTGGTGCAGAAAAAAGCGCTCTTTCCAAAGGCGCCAACCGCAGATCGATACGACCTTTCGTTCTCGACTTATTCGCGTTTAAGCGATAATTTTTTTTTTTCGAGATTGGGCTCTATTTGGTGCAGAAGAAAGCGCTCTTTCCAACGGCGCCAACCGCAGATCGATACGACTTTTCGTTCTCGACTTATTCGCGTTTAAGCGATAATTTTTTTTTTTCGAGATTGGGCTCCATTTGGTGCAGAAAAAAGCGCTCTTTCCAACGGCGCCAACCGCAGATCGATACGACCCTTCGTTCTCGACTTATTCGCGTTTAAGCGATAATTTTTTTTTTTCGAGATTGGGCTCTATTTGGTGCAGAAAAAAGCGCTCTTTCCAACGGCGCCAACCGCAGATCGTATGTGTTTCAGGTCTACGCTGCAGAAGACTGAGAAAACCGCTGGTTCGAACGATTTTGTTTACCCTTAATTTTACTTAATATTGAGCAAATACTCGACGTTATAAGCTCATTTTTATTCATAATACGCTTATATAAGCTAATTTTAATGAGTAGTAGGTATAAGGCAATGATCGACGTTGTATGCATAGCTTATGTTACCCAATAGTAGGCAATAAACAACATGTATTGTGTAAATTGTAAGAGACTTTGTATTATATAATTATCAAATACATTATTCCTTATTGTTAATGGTGTTTTATTGCTTAATTTTTGGAATTTTAACTTAAATTCAAAAATTGGATACTACTGGCGCCATCTACGGCTTGATGGCTTAACTAGAGCTGAAAACGCGAAGGGAAACTTCAAGATTAATTCGGCTATTAGACGTCGGATGGCGCCACCGGTAGCGGCCGAAGTTTACCATCTATATCATTCTATAATCATCTATGGACTCAAGAATTTTCATATACATAAACTTCTAATACATAATCACAAAAAACCATACGTTTACATTAACAATCAAATGTAGGGTTCGGTTGTTTGTTGACATGTCAAAAAAATATTAAAAAATTTTAAATTGTAAAATAAAAATGGGAATTCAAAAGGAAGCACTAAAACAAACAAATAAACCTCATAGACATGGAAGACACCGTTCGAAGGGGGCTGGCTATGAATGCTATAAACGAAGCGCATCAAGGTAAATACCTATATATAGTCACGTCATTGCTGTAACAAGTTCCAATTCATTTCTTTACTTTTTGATGCGCTTTTATCGTCTCGTCTCGTGTCATTTGTTATTTTACCGCCTTGTTAATTCGTCCTTTCTGTGTGTTTTTGTTTAGTTTGACTCATCGAAGAGATCCTATCGAAGTTATATGTACGTATAATGAAACAAGTCGTCTAAAATGGTATTCTTATTCGTCGTCTTCCTTTGCCGATCGTTTTCTTCAGAAGCACGTTTAAAAGGTAATTAATATATTGGATAGATATTTATATGTAGAAATGAAACCTGTTATTAATCAATCTAATCAATTGCAACCGTATGTGTTTCAGGTCTACGCCGGAGAAGACTGAGAAAACCGCTGGTTCGAACGATTTTGTTTACCCTTAATTTTACTTAATATTGAGCAAATACTCGACGTTATAAGCTCATTTTTATTCATAATACGCTTATATAAGCTAATTTTAATGAGTAGTAGGTATAAGGCAATGATCGACGTTGTATGCATAGCTTATGTTACCCAATAGTAGGCAATAAACAACATGTATTGTGTAAATTGTAAGAGACTTTGTATTATATAATTATCAAATACATTATTCCTTATTGTTAATGGTGTTTTATTGCTTAATTTTTGGAATTTTAACTTAAATTCAAAAATTGGATACTACTGGCGCCATCTACGGCTTGATGGCTTAACTAGAGCTGAAAACGCGAAGGGAAACTTCAAGATTAATTCGGCTATTAGACGTCGGATGGCGCCACCGGTAGCGGCCGAAGTTTACCATCTATATCATTCTATAATCATCTATGGACTCAAGAATTTTCATATACATAAACTTCTAATACATAATCACAAATAACCATACGTATACATAAACAATTAAATGTAGGGTTCGGATGTTTGTTGACATGTCAAAAAAATATTAAAAAATTTTAAATTGTAAAATAAAAATGGGAATTCAAAAGGAAGCACTAAAACAAACAAATAAACCTCATAGACATGGAAGACATCGTTCGAAGGGGGCTGGCTATGAATGCTATAAACGAAGCGCATCAAGGTAAATACCTATATATAGTCACGTCATTGCTGTAACAAGTTCCAATTCATTTCTTTACTTTTTGATGCACTTTTATCGTCTCGTCTCGTGTCATTTGTTATTTTACCGCCTTGTTAATTCGTCCTTTCTGTGTGTTTTTGTTTAGTTTGACTCATCGAAGAGATCCTATCGAAGTTATATGTACGTATAATGAAACAAGTCGTCTAAAATGGTATTCTTATTCGTCGTCTTCCTTTGCCGATCGTTTTCTTCAGAAGCACGTTTAAAAGGTAATTAATATATTAGATAGATATTTATATGTAGAAATGAAACCTGTTATTAATCAATCTAATCAATTGCCACCGTATGTGTTTCAGGTCTACGCTGCAGAAGACTGAGAAAACCGCTGGTTCGAACGATTTTGTTTACCCTTAATTTTACTTAATATTGAGCAAATACTCGACGTTATAAGCTCATTTTTATTCATAATACGCTTATATAAGTTAATTTTAATGAGTAGTAGGTATAAGGCAATGATCGACGTTGTATGCATAGCTTATGTTACCCAATAGTAGGCAATAAACAACATGTATTGTGTAAATTGTAAGAGACTTTGTATTATATAATTATCAAATACATTATTCCTTATTGTTAATGGTGTTTTATTGCTTAATTTTTGGAATTTTAACTTAAATTCAAAAATTGGTTACTACTGGCGCCATCTACGGCTTGATGGCTTAACTAGAGCTGAAAACGCGAAGGGAAACTTCAAGATTAATTCGGCTATTAGACGTCGGATGGCGCCACCGGTAGCGGCCGAAGTTTACCATCTATATCATTCTATGATCATCTATGGACTCAAGAATTTTCATAGACATAAACTTCTAATACATAATCACAAAAAACCATACGTTTACATTAACAATCAAATGTAGGGTTCGGTTGTTTGTTGACATGTCAAAAAAATATTAAAAAATTTTAAATTGTAAAATAAAAATGGGAATTCAAAAGGAAGCACTAAAACAAACAAATAAACCTCATAGACATGGAAGACACCGTTCGAAGGGGGCTGGCTATGAATGCTATAAACGAAGCGCATCAAGGTAAATACCTATATATAGTCACGTCATTGCTGTAACAAGTTCCAATTCATTTCTTTACTTTTTGATGCGCTTTTATCGTCTCGTCTCGTGTCATTTGTTATTTTACCGCCTTGTTAATTCGTCCTTTCTGTGTGTTTTTGTTTAGTTTGACTCATCGAAGAGATCCTATCGAAGTTATATGTACGTATAATGAAACAAGTCGTCTAAAATGGTATTCTTATTCGTCGTCTTCCTTTGCCGATCGTTTTCTTCAGAAGCACGTTTAAAAGGTAATTAATATATTGGATAGATATTTATATGTAGAAATGAAACCTGTTATTAATCAATCTAATCAATTGCAACCGTATGTGTTTCAGGTCTACGCCGGAGAAGACTGAGAAAACCGCTGGTTCGAACGATTTTGTTTACCCTTAATTTTACTTAATATTGAGCAAATACTCGACGTTATAAGCTCATTTTTATTCATAATACGCTTATATAAGCTAATTTTAATGAGTAGTAGGTATAAGGCAATGATCGACGTTGTATGCATAGCTTATGTTACCCAATAGTAGGCAATAAACAACATGTATTGTGTAAATTGTAAGAGACTTTGTATTATATAATTATCAAATACATTATTCCTTATTGTTAATGGTGTTTTATTGCTTAATTTTTGGAATTTTAACTTAAATTCAAAAATTGGATACTACTGGCGCCATCTACGGCTTGATGGCTTAACTAGAGCTGAAAACGCGAAGGGAAACTTCAAGATTAATTCGGCTATTAGACGTCGGATGGCGCCACCGGTAGCGGCCGAAGTTTACCATCTATATCATTCTATAATCATCTATGGACTCAAGAATTTTCATATACATAAACTTCTAATACATAATCACAAATAACCATACGTATACATAAACAATTAAATGTAGGGTTCGGATGTTTGTTGACATGTCAAAAAAATATTAAAAAATTTTAAATTGTAAAATAAAAATGGGAATTCAAAAGGAAGCACTAAAACAAACAAATAAACCTCATAGACATGGAAGACATCGTTCGAAGGGGGCTGGCTATGAATGCTATAAACGAAGCGCATCAAGGTAAATACCTATATATAGTCACGTCATTGCTGTAACAAGTTCCAATTCATTTATTTACTTTTTGATGCCCTTTTATCGTCTCGTCTCGTGTCATTTGTTATTTTACCGCCTTGTTAATTCGTCCTTTCTGTGTGTTTTTGTTTAGTTTGACTCATCGAAGAGATCCTATCGAAGTTATATGTACGTATAATGAAACAAGTCGTCTAAAATGGTATTCTTATTCGTCGTCTTCCTTTGCCGATCGTTTTCTTCAGAAGCACGTTTAAAAGGTAATCAATATATTGGATAGATATTTATATGTAGAAATGAAACCTGTTATTAATCAATCTAATCAATTGCCACCGTATGTGTTTCAGGTCTACGCTGGAGAAGACTGAGAAAACCGCTGGTTCGAACGATTTTGTTTACCCTTAATTTTACTTAATATTGAGCAAATACTCGACGTTATAAGCTCATTTTTATTCATAATACGCTTATATAAGCTAATTTTAATGAGTAGTAGGTATAAGGCAATGATCGACGTTGTATGCATAGCTTATGTTACCCAATAGTAGGCAATAAACAACATGTATTGTGTAAATTGTAAGAGACTTTGTATTATATAATTATCAAATACATTATTCCTTATTGTTAATGGTGTTTTATTGCTTAATTTTTGGAATTTTAACTTAAATTCAAAAATTGGATACTACTGGCGCCATCTACGGCTTGATGGCTTAACTAGAGCTGATAACGCGAAGGGAAACTTCAAGATTAATTCGGCTATTAGACGTCGGATGGCGCCACCGGTAGCGGCCGAAGTTTACCATCTATATCATTCTATAATCATCTATGGACTCAAGAATTTTCATAGACATAAACTTCTAATACATAATCATAATTAACCATACGTATACATAAACAATTAAATGTAGGGTTCGGATGTTTGTTGACATGTCAAAAAAATATTAAAAAATTTTAAATTGTAAAATAAAAATGGGAATTCAAAAGGAAGCACTAAAACAAACAAATAAACCTCATAGACATGGAAGACATCGTTCGAAGGGGGCTGGCTATGAATGCTATAAACGAAGCGCATCAAGGTAAATACCTATATATAGTCACGTCATTGCTGTAACAAGTTCCAATTCATTTATTTACTTTTTGATGCGCTTTTATCGTCTCGTCTCGTGTCATTTGTTATTTTACCGCCTTGTTAATTCGTCCTTTCTGTGTGTTTTTGTTTAGTTTGACTCATCGAAGAGATCCTATCGAAGTTATATGTCCGTATAATGAAACAAGTCGTCTAAAATGGTATTCTTATTCGTCGTCTTCCTTTGCCGATCGTTTTCTTCAGAAGCACGTTTAAAAGGTAATTAATATATTAAATAGATATTTATATGTAGAAATGAAACCTGTTATTAATCAATCTAATCAATTGCCACCGTATGTGTTTCAGGTCTACGCCGGAGAAGACTGAGAAAACCGCTGGTTCGAACGATTTTGTTCACCCTTAATTTTACTTAATATTGAGCAAATGCTCGACGTTATAAGCTCATTTTTATTCATAATACGCTTATATAAGCTAATTTTAATGAGTGGTAGGTATAAGGCGATGATCGACGTTGTATGCATAGCTTATGTTACCCAATAGTAGGCAATAAACAACATGTATTGTGTAAATTGTAAGAGACTTTGTATCATATAATTATCAAATACATTATTCCTTATTGTTAATGGTGTTTTATTGCTTAATTTTTGGAATTTTAATTTAAATTCAAAAATTGGTTACTACTGGCGCCATCTACGGCTTGATGGCTTAACTAGAGCTGAAAACGCGAAGGGAAACTTCAAGATTAATTCGGCTATTAGACGTCGGATGGCGCCACCGGTAGCGGCCGAAGTTTACCATCTATATCATTCTATAATCATCTATGGACTCAAGAATTTTCATAGACATAAACTTCTAATACATAATCACAAATAACCATACGTATACATAAACAATTAAATGTAGGGTTCGGATGTTTGTTGACATGTCAAAAAAATATTAAAAAATTTTAAATTGTAAAATAAAAATGGGAATTCAAAAGGAAGCACTAAAACAAACAAATAAACCTCATAGACATGGAAGACATCGTTCGAAGGGGGCTGGCTATGAATGCTATAAACGAAGCGCATCAAGGTAAATACCTATATATAGTCACGTCATTGCTGTAACAAGTTCCAATTCATTTCTTTACTTTTTGATGCACTTTTATCGTCTCGTCTCGTGTCATTTGTTATTTTACCGCCTTGTTAATTCGTCCTTTCTGTGTGTTTTTGTTTAGTTTGACTCATCGAAGAGATCCTATCGAAGTTATATGTACGTATAATGAAACAAGTCGTCTAAAATGGTATTCTTATTCGTCGTCTTCCTTTGCCGATCGTTTTCTTCAGAAGCACGTTTAAAAGGTAATTAATATATTAGATAGATATTTATATGTAGAAATGAAACCTGTTATTAATCAATCTAATCAATTGCCACCGTATGTGTTTCAGGTCTACGCCGGAGAAGACTGAGAAAACCGCTGGTTCGAACGATTTTGTTTACCCTTAATTTTACTTAATATTGAGCAAATACTCGACGTTATAAGCTCATTTTTATTCATAATACGCTTATATAAGCTAATTTTAATGAGTAGTAGGTACAGTAGAACTCCAATTATCCGAATTAATGGGGACCGGGACCCATTCGGATAATCAAATATTCGGATAATCGGATTTTTTTTAAAAAAATTGCCATTGGAGAGAATAAAAGCTACGTTTTGATATTGCACTATTTTTTTATTGAATTAAATGAAAGAAACATGAAATTTTCACATGTTTTCCCCCGCGAAGTCAGTGTAGGCACAACGGCAAGTTAAGACAAGTCAAGTCAAGACTTGACGCGCAAACACTGGCTTCGCGGGGGGAAGAATAATAGCGCACTTAGACTTTTTTTGGACAATTTTTTGTGATTCGGATAATCGGCGATTCGGATAGTCGGAGTTCGGATAATTGGAGTTCTACTGTATAAGGCAATGATCGACGTTGTATGCATAGCTTATGTTACCCAATAGTAGGCAATAAACAACATGTATTGTGTAAATTGGAAGAGACTTTGTATTATATAATTATCAAATACATTATTCCTTATTGTTAATGGTGTTTTATTGCTTAATTTTTGGAATTTTAACTTAAATTCAAAAATTGGTTACTACTGGCGCCATCTACGGCTTGATGGCTTAACTAGAGCTGAAAACGCGAAGGGAAACTTCAAGATTAATTCGGCTATTAGACGTCGGATGGCGCCACCGGTAGCGGCCGAAGTTTACCATCTATATCATTCTATGATCATCTATGGACTCAAGAATTTTCATAGACATAAACTTCTAATACATAATCACAAAAAACCATACGTTTACATTAACAATCAAATGTAGGGTTCGGTTGTTTGTTGACATGTCAAAAAAATATTAAAAAATTTTAAATTGTAAAATAAAAATGGGAATTCAAAAGGAAGCACTAAAACAAACAAATAAACCTCATAGACATGGAAGACACCGTTCGAAGGGGGCTGGCTATGAATGCTATAAACGAAGCGCATCAAGGTAAATACCTATATATAGTCACGTCATTGCTGTAACAAGTTCCAATTCATTTCTTTACTTTTTGATGCGCTTTTATCGTCTCGTCTCGTGTCATTTGTTATTTTACCGCCTTGTTAATTCGTCCTTTCTGTGTGTTTTTGTTTAGTTTGACTCATCGAAGAGATCCTATCGAAGTTATATGTACGTATAATGAAACAAGTCGTCTAAAATGGTATTCTTATTCGTCGTCTTCCTTTGCCGATCGTTTTCTTCAGAAGCACGTTTAAAAGGTAATTAATATATTGGATAGATATTTATATGTAGAAATGAAACCTGTTATTAATCAATCTAATCAATTGCCACCGTATGTGTTTCAGGTCTACGCCGGAGAAGACTGAGAAAACCGCTGGTTCGAACGATTTTGTTTACCCTTAATTTTACTTAATATTGAGCAAATACTCGACGTTATAAGCTCATTTTTATTCATAATACGCTTATATAAGCTAATTTTAATGAGTAGTAGGTATAAGGCAATGATCGACGTTGTATGCATAGCTTATGTTACCCAATAGTAGGCAATAAACAACATGTATTGTGTAAATTGTAAGAGACTTTGTATTATATAATTATCAAATACATTATTCCTTATTGTTAATGGTGTTTTATTGCTTAATTTTTGGAATTTTAACTTAAATTCAAAAATTGGATACTACTGGCGCCATCTACGGCTTGATGGCTTAACTAGAGCTGAAAACGCGAAGGGAAACTTCAAGATTAATTCGGCTATTAGACGTCGGATGGCGCCACCGGTAGCGGCCGAAGTTTACCATCTATATCATTCTATAATCATCTATGGACTCAAGAATTTTCATATACATAAACTTCTAATACATAATCATAATTAACCATACGTATACATAAACAATTAAATGTAGGGTTCGGATGTTTGTTGACATGTCAAAAAAATATTAAAAAATTTTAAATTGTAAAATAAAAATGGGAATTCAAAAGGAAGCACTAAAACAAACAAATAAACCTCATAGACATGGAAGACATCGTTCGAAGGGGGCTGGCTATGAATGCTATAAACGAAGCGCATCAAGGTAAATACCTATATATAGTCACGTCATTGCTGTAACAAGTTCCAATTCATTTATTTACTTTTTGATGCCCTTTTATCGTCTCGTCTCGTGTCATTTGTTATTTTACCGCCTTGTTAATTCGTCCTTTCTGTGTGTTTTTGTTTAGTTTGACTCATCGAAGAGATCCTATCGAAGTTATATGTACGTATAATGAAACAAGTCGTCTAAAATGGTATTCTTATTCGTCGTCTTCCTTTGCCGATCGTTTTCTTCAGAAGCACGTTTAAAAGGTAATCAATATATTGGATAGATATTTATATGTAGAAATGAAACCTGTTATTAATCAATCTAATCAATTGCCACCGTATGTGTTTCAGGTCTACGCTGGAGAAGACTGAGAAAACCGCTGGTTCGAACGATTTTGTTTACCCTTAATTTTACTTAATATTGAGCAAATACTCGACGTTATAAGCTCATTTTTATTCATAATACGCTTATATAAGCTAATTTTAATGAGTAGTAGGTATAAGGCAATGATCGACGTTGTATGCATAGCTTATGTTACCCAATAGTAGGCAATAAACAACATGTATTGTGTAAATTGTAAGAGACTTTGTATTATATAATTATCAAATACATTATTCCTTATTGTTAATGGTGTTTTATTGCTTAATTTTTGGAATTTTAACTTAAATTCAAAAATTGGATACTACTGGCGCCATCTACGGCTTGATGGCTTAACTAGAGCTGAAAACGCGAAGGGAAACTTCAAGATTAATTCGGCTATTAGACGTCGGATGGCGCCACCGGTAGCGGCCGAAGTTTACCATCTATATCATTCTATAATCATCTATGGACTCAAGAATTTTCATAGACATAAACTTCTAATACATAATCATAATTAACCATACGTATACATAAACAATTAAATGTAGGGTTCGGATGTTTGTTGACATGTCAAAAAAATATTAAAAAATTTTAAATTGTAAAATAAAAATGGGAATTCAAAAGGAAGCACTAAAACAAACAAATAAACCTCATAGACATGGAAGACATCGTTCGAAGGGGGCTGGCTATGAATGCTATAAACGAAGCGCATCAAGGTAAATACCTATATATAGTCACGTCATTGCTGTAACAAGTTCCAATTCATTTATTTACTTTTTGATGCGCTTTTATCGTCTCGTCTCGTGTCATTTGTTATTTTACCGCCTTGTTAATTCGTCCTTTCTGTGTGTTTTTGTTTAGTTTGACTCATCGAAGAGATCCTATCGAAGTTATATGTCCGTATAATGAAACAAGTCGTCTAAAATGGTATTCTTATTCGTCGTCTTCCTTTGCCGATCGTTTTCTTCAGAAGCACGTTTAAAAGGTAATTAATATATTAAATAGATATTTATATGTAGAAATGAAACCTGTTATTAATCAATCTAATCAATTGCCACCGTATGTGTTTCAGGTCTACGCCGGAGAAGACTGAGAAAACCGCTGGTTCGAACGATTTTGTTCACCCTTAATTTTACTTAATATTGAGCAAATGCTCGACGTTATAAGCTCATTTTTATTCATAATACGCTTATATAAGCTAATTTTAATGAGTGGTAGGTATAAGGCGATGATCGACGTTGTATGCATAGCTTATGTTACCCAATAGTAGGCAATAAACAACATGTATTGTGTAAATTGTAAGAGACTTTGTATCATATAATTATCAAATACATTATTCCTTATTGTTAATGGTGTTTTATTGCTTAATTTTTGGAATTTTAATTTAAATTCAAAAATTGGTTACTACTGGCGCCATCTACGGCTTGATGGCTTAACTAGAGCTGAAAACGCGAAGGGAAACTTCAAGATTAATTCGGCTATTAGACGTCGGATGGCGCCACCGGTAGCGGCCGAAGTTTACCATCCATATCATTCTATAATCATCTATGGACTCAAGAATTTTCATAGACATAAACTTCTAATACATAATCACAAATAACCATACGTATACATAAACAATTAAATGTAGGGTTCGGATGTTTGTTGACATGTCAAAAAAATATTAAAAAATTTTAAATTGTAAAATAAAAATGGGAATTCAAAAGGAAGCACTAAAACAAACAAATAAACCTCATAGACATGGAAGACATCGTTCGAAGGGGGCTGGCTATGAATGCTATAAACGAAGCGCATCAAGGTAAATACCTATATATAGTCACGTCATTGCTGTAACAAGTTCCAATTCATTTCTTTACTTTTTGATGCACTTTTATCGTCTCGTCTCGTGTCATTTGTTATTTTACCGCCTTGTTAATTCGTCCTTTCTGTGTGTTTTTGTTTAGTTTGACTCATCGAAGAGATCCTATCGAAGTTATATGTACGTATAATGAAACAAGTCGTCTAAAATGGTATTCTTATTCGTCGTCTTCCTTTGCCGATCGTTTTCTTCAGAAGCACGTTTAAAAGGTAATTAATATATTAGATAGATATTTATATGTAGAAATGAAACCTGTTATTAATCAATCTAATCAATTGCCACCGTATGTGTTTCAGGTCTACGCCGGAGAAGACTGAGAAAACCGCTGGTTCGAACGATTTTGTTTACCCTTAATTTTACTTAATATTGAGCAAATACTCGACGTTATAAGCTCATTTTTATTCATAATACGCTTATATAAGCTAATTTTAATGAGTAGTAGGTATAAGGCAATGATCGACGTTGTATGCATAGCTTATGTTACCCAATAGTAGGCAATAAACAACATGTATTGTGTAAATTGTAAGAGACTTTGTATTATATAATTATCAAATACATTATTCCTTATTGTTAATGGTGTTTTATTGCTTAATTTTTGGAATTTTAACTTAAATTCAAAAATTGGTTACTACTGGCGCCATCTACGGCTTGATGGCTTAACTAGAGCTGAAAACGCGAAGGGAAACTTCAAGATTAATTCGGCTATTAGACGTCGGATGGCGCCACCGGTAGCGGCCGAAGTTTACCATCTATATCATTCTATGATCATCTATGGACTCAAGAATTTTCATAGACATAAACTTCTAATACATAATCACAAAAAACCATACGTTTACATTAACAATCAAATGTAGGGTTCGGTTGTTTGTTGACATGTCAAAAAAATATTAAAAAATTTTAAATTGTAAAATAAAAATGGGAATTCAAAAGGAAGCACTAAAACAAACAAATAAACCTCATAGACATGGAAGACACCGTTCGAAGGGGGCTGGCTATGAATGCTATAAACGAAGCGCATCAAGGTAAATACCTATATATAGTCACGTCATTGCTGTAACAAGTTCCAATTCATTTATTTACTTTTTGATGCGCTTTTATCGTCTCGTCTCGTGTCATTTGTTATTTTACCGCCTTGTTAATTCGTCCTTTCTGTGTGTTTTTGTTTAGTTTGACTCATCGAAGAGATCCTATCGAAGTTATATGTCCGTATAATGAAACAAGTCGTCTAAAATGGTATTCTTATTCGTCGTCTTCCTTTGCCGATCGTTTTCTTCAGAAGCACGTTTAAAAGGTAATTAATATATTAAATAGATATTTATATGTAGAAATGAAACCTGTTATTAATCAATCTAATCAATTGCCACCGTATGTGTTTCAGGTCTACGCCGGAGAAGACTGAGAAAACCGCTGGTTCGAACGATTTTGTTTACCCTTAATTTTACTTAATATTGAGCAAATACTCGACGTTATAAGCTCATTTTTATTCATAATACGCTTATATAAGCTAATTTTAATGAGTAGTAGGTATAAGGCAATGATCGACGTTGTATGCATAGCTTATGTTACCCAATAGTAGGCAATAAACAACATGTATTGTGTAAATTGTAAGAGACTTTGTATTATATAATTATCAAATACATTATTCCTTATTGTTAATGGTGTTTTATTGCTTAATTTTTGGAATTTTAACTTAAATTCAAAAATTGGTTACTACTGGCGCCATCTACGGCTTGATGGCTTAACTAGAGCTGAAAACGCGAAGGGAAACTTCAAGATTAATTCGGCTATTAGACGTCGGATGGCGCCACCGGTAGCGGCCGAAGTTTACCATCTATATCATTCTATGATCATCTATGGACTCAAGAATTTTCATAGACATAAACTTCTAATACATAATCACAAAAAACCATACGTTTACATTAACAATCAAATGTAGGGTTCGGTTGTTTGTTGACATGTCAAAAAAATATTAAAAAATTTTAAATTGTAAAATAAAAATGGGAATTCAAAAGGAAGCACTAAAACAAACAAATAAACCTCATAGACATGGAAGACACCGTTCGAAGGGGGCTGGCTATGAATGCTATAAACGAAGCGCATCAAGGTAAATACCTATATATAGTCACGTCATTGCTGTAACAAGTTCCAATTCATTTCTTTACTTTTTGATGCGCTTTTATCGTCTCGTCTCGTGTCATTTGTTATTTTACCGCCTTGTTAATTCGTCCTTTCTGTGTGTTTTTGTTTAGTTTGACTCATCGAAGAGATCCTATCGAAGTTATATGTACGTATAATGAAACAAGTCGTCTAAAATGGTATTCTTATTCGTCGTCTTCCTTTGCCGATCGTTTTCTTCAGAAGCACGTTTAAAAGGTAATTAATATATTGGATAGATATTTATATGTAGAAATGAAACCTGTTATTAATCAATCTAATCAATTGCCACCGTATGTGTTTCAGGTCTACGCCGGAGAAGACTGAGAAAACCGCTGGTTCGAACGATTTTGTTTACCCTTAATTTTACTTAATATTGAGCAAATACTCGACGTTATAAGCTCATTTTTATTCATAATACGCTTATATAAGCTAATTTTAATGAGTAGTAGGTATAAGGCAATGATCGACGTTGTATGCATAGCTTATGTTACCCAATAGTAGGCAATAAACAACATGTATTGTGTAAATTGTAAGAGACTTTGTATTATATAATTATCAAATACATTATTCCTTATTGTTAATGGTGTTTTATTGCTTAATTTTTGGAATTTTAACTTAAATTCAAAAATTGGATACTACTGGCGCCATCTACGGCTTGATGGCTTAACTAGAGCTGAAAACGCGAAGGGAAACTTCAAGATTAATTCGGCTATTAGACGTCGGATGGCGCCACCGGTAGCGGCCGAAGTTTACCATCTATATCATTCTATAATCATCTATGGACTCAAGAATTTTCATATACATAAACTTCTAATACATAATCACAAATAACCATACGTATACATAAACAATTAAATGTAGGGTTCGGATGTTTGTTGACATGTCAAAAAAATATTAAAAAATTTTAAATTGTAAAATAAAAATGGGAATTCAAAAGGAAGCACTAAAACAAACAAATAAACCTCATAGACATGGAAGACATCGTTCGAAGGGGGCTGGCTATGAATGCTATAAACGAAGCGCATCAAGGTAAATACCTATATATAGTCACGTCATTGCTGTAACAATTTCCAATTCATTTCTTTACTTTTTGATGCACTTTTATCGTCTCGTCTCGTGTCATTTGTTATTTTACCGCCTTGTGTAATAGCCGAATTACGATTAACTTGGCTATTAGACGTAGGATGGCGCCACTGGTAGCAACCGAAGTTTACCACCTATATCATTCTATAATCATCTATGGACTCAAGACTATTCATAGACATAGACTTCTAATACATAAACATAAAAAACCATAAATAAAGAATTAATTTTTTAAAAAAATATTCTCTGTAACTTGGCTAACTTTACAGATAGAAACACCAAAATTTAATTGGGTTGTCTCCCATTGATGTGGACGTCATCTGTATATGCAGATTTCCTCCGGGGGTTGATTCATCCCCTCTATTAAGAATTACATTTTAAAAAAAATATTCTCTGTAACTTGGCCAATTTTAAAGAGAGAAACACCAAAATTTAATATGGTTGTCTCCCATTGATGTGGACGTCATCTGTATGTGCAGATTTCCTCCGGGGGTTGATTCATCCCCTCTATTAAGAATTACATTTTAAAAAAAATATTCTTTGTAACTTGGCTAATTTTACCGAGAAATAACGACGTCATACCAAATATTGTAGTATAGTACCTACTACAGGACAGAAGAATAATAGAATTAATAACATTCCGTATAGATGTATTGTTTAACAATGTTGTTGGTCTTTAAGTTCTATTCACGTAAACATTTTCATTGTTTAATGTTATTACACGAAACTGTGGCCGTTATTTACCAAAATACAATACATATTTACCATTTCACTTTATTCAAAAGCAAAAAAGGATGACCTTTAATGTCCACAACAAGTGTCCCGTAACTACAAATCTTCTGAATCACATTTACTCCCTTTAACGAATAAATCGAACGCTCCAACTATTCGAATATATAATTTAAACTTTTCTTCGTCATACCCTGCACTATTTAGGGGTGGAACGTGCTCGTTTCGCTGTAAAAGGAGTATCAAAGCGACCAAAACAACATCACCTAACCTAAATTAATAAAAATACTAAAAAACCTCCCCAGATTGAATATGCGCGAATCGCAGACAAAACTTGCAAGTTTAGAGTAAGAACAGGAAGCACTTGAATTATTTAACTTTTCCAAAAGCTTTGTAGCATTTAAAGTCTTTCTTTGGTAAACCATTTTCGCACATATTTCACAACCCGTTTCCTAGGTTTATTACAGTTTATTACAAAAAAAAATAACGCAGGAAATCGTTATAAAACCACAGAAGAATTAATTAAATCAAACAGTTATTTATACTCAATCAACGACAAGCACTAAACTTATTTTTTTTTTTAATAACAATTAGCCATATTTAAACATTCTTACATCAGTGTTTTTTATTCTAATTACACTTTTGTGCTTTTAATATTTTCAGTTTCATTTACGTATCACAGCTAATGAACACTTCCTAATTTTCCGTTTTATTTCTCATAGTTTGTAATACTGTAAAAGTTAAGTAGCTATATTCAGATATGTGAGTCATTGTTTATGAAACATCAAAATAGATTTTATTGTCTTGTTTCATGGTAATTAGTGTTTTCTATATCAAATCACGACTACCTCTAAAAGTTAAAGCATATTATGTACCTAATTTATGGTTCTTGAGATCCCGTGATTTATTCAATACCTAAACTCCGCCTTGTTTTCTTTCTCGACCCGAGACGTGCTGCCACTTGCGGCAATGCGGGAACTAAAACGTAAATCAGCGGCTTTTTCACGAGCGCGTACCCTCAAGCGTGCCATCATTCGACGGTACGTTCAAGGCCACGGCGGGGTCTTGCTTCGTACTTTTCCGTGGCCCGATCTCGAGCTTTAACTAACTCGTTTTAATGCTGAATATTTTTGATAATGTTACGTGTTAAGAGCAGAGCGGAAAATCAAAATGAGAGAAAAGTAAATTTATTAATTTCGGATGATTCCTCAATTTTAAGAAATTAATTTCACGTTAGATGATCGTTATTTCATTCAAAAAAATATTTTGTTAAAAAAAACTTTCCATTGTTATTGGAAGCTTTACTATTTTTCCCAGCAACATTAGAGGGAGTTAACGACTTGTCAACGATACTTTTAAAGTAATTAATTAAATTTTAGATAATTATACGAACTAAAATTAGTAATAGATTTCTCAAAATGTAGAAAAAATATTTTGTTTCATAACTACGAAGCACGAATATCTACTGTAAAATTTGCTTTTTATTTCCAAAAACTTTTCATAACCCACAATGGAATAGGAACCTTCAATGTAGAAATGTGTAGGTCTAGGTATTCTTTTACTAGTTTGTAACATCCGATTATGAGGTATTTTTTAAAATAATGTCGGCATTTTTCCTCTTTAAACATTTTATAATTTCACAAATAATTTCATGGAGTATGGCTGATCACTCAAGTAGCTTTCCTTGCCTCGCGATCAAAGTCAATACGTAAACTCCGCCTTGTTTTGTTTCCCGACCCGAGACGTGCTGCCACTCGCGGCAGCTTAGGAACTAAAGCGTTCATCAGCGGCTTTTTCACGAGTGCGAACCCTCAAGCTAGCCATCGTTCGACGGGTACGTTCGAGGTCACAGCCGCAGTATTGTATCGTATTTTCTTCGTACATTTCCGCGGTTCATTCTGGCTCACGACTTGTTTTGATGTGCTCCTGATACAATTAGACGACGTAATGGTGAATATTTATTGACATTTAATTATTATGTACGTGATGATAGAGCGGAAAATTAAATTTATTAAGTATGAATGATTCTTAACTTTCGGAAATTAGCATTACATTAAATACATGTTATCTCATTAAAATATATTTAAAATAAAAATGTGTGCTGGCAATCTTTACGCGCGATTAATTAAAACTTCTTTGATATTGTGACAGATGACGATCAATTTAAAAAAAAATTACAAACCTGTAAGTTATTGAGAGCTTATCATTATTTACCTTTTAACAACTTTTATTCTGGTTTTCTAATGAACTTTATCGTTAAACAAATTTTATATAAATATGCTCACCACACCAAAATTAGTATTGGATTGCTCAAAATATAGCACAAAAATTTTCCTTTATAACTAAAAAACATGAATACCAACCTACTGTAAATTTTAATTTTTTTTTTCTTGTTTCCATAAACTTAGAAATGCATAACGGCAATATTATTTCAGCATTTTGTAATTAAAAATACCTAAATCCTTGAATGTAGCGACCGAAGTAGCTTGCCTTGTCTCACGGGCATTTCAATGTCTAAACTCCGCCTTGTTTTCTTTCCCGTCCCGAGAAGTGCTGCCACTCGCGGCAGTTTAGGTACTAAAACGTTCATCAGCGGCTTTTTCACAAGGCGTACACTCAAGCGGTCCGTAGTATGACGGGTACCTTCAAGGCCACGGCCTCGGGCTTGACTTCTTGCCTCGTGTCTGCTTCGTACTTTTCCGTGGTCCGATCTCGAGCTATAACTAACTCGTTTTAAGTTTAAATGCTGAATATTTTTAATAATACTTATTACGTGATAAGAGCAGAGCGGAAAATCAAAATGAGAGAAAAGTAAATTTATTAATTTCGAATGATTCCTTAACTTTAAGAAATTAATTTCACGTTAGATGATCGTTATTTCATAAAAAAAATATTTTCTAAAAATTTATAGGTGAGCAAAAAAATAAATTACTGTTGTAGGTAATTATTCGAACCAAAATTAGTAAGAAATTTCTCAAAATGTAGAAATAATATTTTCTTTCATAACTACGAAACACGAATGCCTCAGTGTTAATTTTTATTTCCCAAAACTTCCATAGGTATGCCGGTATGCGTCATAACCACAATTAAACAGTGGAATGAATACCTACAATGTAGAAATGTGTAGGTAATTAGGGATTTACTACTTTATAACATCCGATTATTTGATATTTTTTACTGTAATGTCTGCATATTTCCTCTGTTAACATTTTAGAATTTTACAAATAATTCCTTGGAATATAGCCAGGCCACCCAAGTAGCTTTTAATGTCTCGCGTGGTCTCGCGATCCTGTCAATACCATAAACTCCGCCTTGTTTTGGTTCCCGATCCGAGACGTGCTGCCACTCGCGGCAATTTAGGAACTAAAACTTTCATCAGCGGCTTTTTCACGAGCGAGTACCCTCCAGCGTGCCATCGTTCGACGGGTACATTCAAGGCCACGGCCGCGGTCTTGACGTCTTGTCTCGTGTTTGCTTCGTACTTTTCCGCGGTTCATTCTGGCTCACGACTTGTTTTGCTGTGCTCCTGATACAAGTAAACGTAATGGTGGATATTTGTTGATATTATTTTAGGTACGTGATAGAGCGAAAAATAAAATGAGAGAAAATTAATAATTATTAATTATTATTTATTTATTTGTATTGATTGAATGGATACTAACTTATTGGTAGTAAACAAAAAACACACTTGTAACCAATAAAGTTGTGAAAGTTACAAGTTTGTTTTTTGTTTACTACCAATATTATTTATTTTTTTTATTATGAATGTTAATTACTTATACTTAACTTTCGGAAATTAGCTTTACATTAAATGCACCTTTAAAAGAATATTTTGTAGAAAGTTGTAAAAAAAAAAAAATGAGTTGAAGTATGTAACCACGCGCGATTGAAATAAAAAAATTCATCGATGGTGTGACAGGCGACGATTAAGTTAAAAAAAAAATTACATGCATTTGTTGTTGATTGCTTGTCCTTGTTTACACTGGCGATACAGTCATCCTTGGAGCAACTGTTATCTGTTTTAGGTACCTATTTCAATTATCTTAAAGATATATTTTTATAGCAATATTAAAACGTTAAATATATAGGTAAATTTTACGTGTTTATTAACTTCAATTTTCAATACAATAAAAACTTACAAAAGGAAACTAAAATAAAAGTTCCAAATCCGTACATTTTTTTTGACAACGAATAACATTATATAGGTAATGTCTAAACGCGATTCCCACATACCGTAGGTTATTAACACTACTACCTACTAGGTAAAGATATCGTACATCACAACATACGCGCGTGAACACGCCTTTTTTGAGGGTAATGACCGACGACTCGACGATTGCCACGTAAGCTCATACCTTTGAAGGGAAAACCGAATTTGCACAACACATTTCAATCCTTTCAGGGAAACTCGCCGCCGCTACCATTTCTTTATCGGTTGCACCACATCATAAATTTCACTTAAAAAAAAAACATGGTCGGTACAATATCTACTGTAGATTATACTTTTTATTTCCAAAAACTTGGATATGCATGACCACAATATTATTTCAGCATTTTATTCTCACGGTCATTAACCCAAATTTCGTCTTGTGTCCCTTTCTTATCCGAAACGAACTGTCACTCGTGGCAGTTGATGAACTAAATCTACGACTAAATCGTTCATCAGCGGCTTTTTCACGTGCCAATGGTGCGAATCCCCTCAGCGTGGCACCGTTCGACGGGTACATTCTAGGCATAATTCTAGACAACGGCCGCGATCTTACCTCGCACTTGCTTCGTACATTTCCGCGGTCCGATGTCGCTCCCGAATTGGCCAGGGACTGCTTATTGGCCATACTATTTTCATATTACATTTTTAAGACTGTGAGCCCATATTCACAAATCTGTGCCATGAATTAGAATCTGAAAACATTACTTTATCCTCACTCCAACTGCATTGTATTATATTTTGTTTAGTGTCAGAAGCATATCAATTCTGTAGGATATTATAATGTTTATACGCTCATGTTTCAATTTTGTTTGTCCGCCTCTGTTAGTTAGTAATTCTAGTATACGATAGCTGACGACAATGACGACCGTCACGACAGTGAAATCGGTGAAATCGAGTTCGCCATGTAAAGCGCGTCGCGATGAAAAAGGTTCGTTTCGTTTTCTGTGAAGTGTAGGTTTCCTCAGTTATGAATATTGTTTTGGTTTAATTAAAGTTTTAAAACCAACGTTAACGTTTATTTCCAACACAATCAAAAATCAACGAGTACCTATTAACAAATTCGAAGCGTTTCGTAATGTCTGCTGTCTGGAGCGCCTCCCAAGTTTTGTCAATTTCAGTTAAATTTTTCGTACCCAATATTTCATGAGGATTAACAAATACATGGTGAGTTGTTATATAAGAATATTTGATTTTACGGTAATACATTGATGATGGTGCCTGTAATTATAATGTTTGAGATTGCGTGTTTCTAGGGGTTGCATAGGTATTGTTGGTTAGATATCTATTTATTTAGGCGGGTATTTACTATGGCTAACAATTGTAAATACGTAATTTGCCGACAGACAGTTATTAGCCGGCCAATAACTGTGACAATAATAGATATATACCTAAGTGTATCTTTATTGTTGGAGTATGTTCTTATTCATGCAATTTTTAAAATAACTACCTACGGAGGGAGGTATTAGGTACGTAATGAGAGCGGAAAATCAAAATGAGAAAAAAATGAAATTTATTGCTTACTCACTTTCAACTCTGATAATACATATAATAATTAAAAAAATTAGACCAGAATCGAAAAAATAATTATTCCGGATTTTTTGTAATGTAAGAGAGTTAATGATTTGCGAACGAATTATTTTTCTTCTGTTTAATGAATTTTATCGTTAAGTAGGAACATAATTAAATTTTGCATAATTTGAGAATAAATAATTATGTGCAAAAATTAGTACATAATATAAAATTTACTTGTTTCCCAAAATTAAAATATGGATGACCACAATATTATTTCAGCATTTTATAATCAAAAATAATAAATAATCCATTGGAATGTGGTCTGGCCAAGGTCTCGCGATCGTAAACTCTGTCTTGTTTACTTTTGTGACCCGAGACGTGCTGCCTCTCGCGGCAACTTAGGAACTAAAACGTTCATCAGCGGCTTTTTTACGAGCGAGTACCCTCCAGCAACCCATCGTATAACGGGTACGTTCGAGGCCACGACCGCGGTCTTGACGTCTTGCCTCGTATTTGCTTCGTACTTTTCCGTGGTCCGATCTCCCTGTCGAGTGGTTATTGTTTGTTTTTTATTTTTTGCTGTGTTTCTGACACTTAATGGTGTATTGTTGTGACGTCAAATGATAAACGAAATGAAAGACCGTTAATTATAAAACGTGTAGATTAATTCGTTGATTTACACCTACGCATTATTTCACTTATATTTGTCTATTGCTTATGTAAGTAAGTGTTTTTATTTTCTCTATAGATAACAATGTAAACAAATCGCCACTACAATATTCGTTATCTCTGTCTAATTTATCTCGTAATGCTCGATCACAATCTTGTTTGTCTCATGTTAAAAATGCTGAGACTCCATCCAACGAATTTAAAAAAAAGAAAAAACCTATTTGGATCTAGTCATTTATTAGATTGGTCATCGATAGGAATTTTGTAAAAGCAATTTAAAAATTTTCAAGGTTGATCGATACTATTGGCAGCCCGTTTAATCTAAAATTTTATTAGCAATCGATGGAGTTAGATTGCTGTAGAGAATTACAAAAATAGTAAAGAAAGACCCCGTTTCGACGATACGCAATTTTTCTCTGATGTTTTATGCTTTAATTATAGTTGATCAATTAAATTCTAGCGATTGCTATTATGTGTTTTGACTTTACTTTGGATGGGGCGGCAGCAGTATCGAATAACCTTGAATAGTTACAAATTCCATAATCGTATGCAGACCAAAGAGGTTCGTTTAAGTTAGCCCCACTTGTTTGGAATTTTGATTTAATTTTTTATTTTTAATTAAATTTTTGTCGTTTGTCCTTTATTGTTCGATCGTAAAAATTGTTCTATCTTGGTATCTATCTTAAAATATAAAAGTTCTTTTGAGAGTTTCTCTCTTCATTGCATTATTTGAGGGCGGTCTGGCAACGCTGCATATTCAGTGTTTACGTCGTTTGTTTTATTTTTAACAAAGTAAATCATGATTACGTCGTTTTGTCCATACGAAAAGAAACCGTAGTATACAGGGTGTACCAAGGAAGTCCTTCGTTAATTATAATGTTTGAGATTGCGTGTTTCTAGGGGTTGCATAGGTATTGTTGGTTAGATAAGTAGCTATTTATTTAGGCGGGTATTTACTATGGCTAACAATTGTAAATACGTAATTTGCCGACAGACAGTTATTAGCCGGCCAATAACTGTGACAATAATAGATATGTACCTAAATGTATTTTTATTGTTGGAATATGTTCTTATTCATGCAATTTTTAAAATAACTACCTACCGAGGTAGGTATTAAGTATGTAATGAGAGCGGAAAATCAAAATGAGAAAAAAATGAAATTTATTGATTACTCACTCAACTCTGATAATACATATAATAATTAAAAAAATTAGACCAGAATCGAAAAAATAATTATTCCGGATTTTTTGTAATGTAAGAGAGTTAATGATTTGCGAACGAATTATTTTTCTTCTGTTTAATGAATTTTATCGTTAAGTAGGTACATAATTAAATTTTGCATAAGTAATTGAGGATTAATTATGTGCACAAAAATTAGTAATATAAAATTTACTTGTTTCCCAAAATTAAGATATGCATGGCCACAATATTATTTCAGCATTTTATAATCAAAAATAATAAATAATGCATTAAAATGTGGTCTGGCCAAGGTCTCGCGATCCTTTCAATACGTAAACTCCGCCTTGTTTTCTTCTCGATCCGAGACGTGCTGCCACCCGCGGCGACTTAGAAACTAAAACGTTCATCAGCGGCTTTTTCACGAGCGAACACCCTCAAGCGTGCCATCGTTCGACGGGTACGTTCGAGGCCACGGCCGCGGTCTTTGACGTCTTGCCTCGTGTTTGCTTCGTACTTTTCCGTTGTCCGATCTCGATTTATAACAATATACATTAACTCGGTTTAATACTGAATATTTTTGATAATATTACCTACGTGATAAGAGCGGAAAATCAAAATAAGGGGAAAAGTAAATTTATTAATGTCGAAAGATTCCTCAACTTTAAGAAATTAGTTTCGCGTCAGATGATCGTTATTTCATTAAAAATATATTTTGTAAAAATTTATAAGTAAAAAAATAAATTACTGGGTACGTAGGTATTTTTACAACTTTTCAATGTTATTGGGATCTTTACTATTTTCCCTGACTATATTAGAGGGAGTTAACGACTTGTTAACGTTTTTTTTTAAATCATTTAATTAAATTTTAGATAATTATACGAACTAAAATTAGTAATATATTTCTCTTTATGTAAAAATAATATTTTCTTTCATAACTAAAAAACACGAATACCTTATTGTTAATTTTTAATTCCAAAAACTTTGGCTGGTATACCTCATAAACACAATTTCGCAGTGGGATGGATAGGTACCAGTAATGTAAAAATGTGTAGGTAATTAGGGATTTAATACTTTATAACATCGGATTATTTGATATTTTTTAATGTAATGTCTGCATTTTTCCTCTGTTAACATTTTTAAAATTTCACAAATAATTCCTTGGAATGTGGCTGGTCACCCAAGTATATTTCATTGCCTGGCCATCTTTTTAATACCTAAACTCCGCCTTGTTTTCTTTCCCGACCCGAGAAGTGCTGCCACACGCGGCAGTTTAGGAACTAAAACGTTCATCAGCGGCTTTTTCACGAGCGAGTACCCTCCAGCGACCCATCGTTCGACGGGTACGTTCGAGGCCACGGCCGCGGTCTTGACGTCTTGCCTCGTGTTTGCTTCGTACATTTCCGCGGTTCATTCTGACTCACGACTTGTTTTGCTGTGCTCCTGATACAAGTATTCGTAATGCTTGGATATTTATTGATAATATTCGCTTGATGAGAGCGAAAAATCAAAACCAGAGAAAAATAAATAAATTTATTATTATTTTGAATTTCCTTACTTTTAGAAATTATTACATTAAAAAAAAACATTTATAGGCAAAAAAATTAAAAAATAAATGACTGGGGTAGGTAGGTATTTTTGCAACTTTTCATTGTTATTGAGGGCTTTACTATTTTTCCCGGCAAAATTAGATGGAATTAACGACTTATGAACGATATTTTTCATGTACTTAATCTATATTTAAATTTTAGATAATTATGTCCACCAAAATTAGTATGTAATAGATTACTCTTTGTTATTTGGTATTTGGTGTACATTTCTTTTATGTAAACATTTCATAATTAATAACAAAATTAATTCCTTGAAATTATAGCCAGACCACCCAGGTGGCCTTCCTTGTCTCCCTGGCATTTCAATGTCTAAACTCCGCCTTGTTTTCTTTCCTCACCCGAGAGGTGCTGCCACCCGCGGCAGTTTAGGAACTAAAGCGTTCATCAGCGGCTTTTTCACAAGCGCGTACCCTCAAGCGTGCCATCGTTCGACGGGTGCGTTCGAGGCCACGGCCGCGGTCTTTACGTCTTGTCTCGTGTTTGCTTCGTACTTTTCCGTGATCCGATCTCGAGCTATAACTAACTCGTTTTAATACTGAATAAGTATTTTTGATAATAGGAGGATATTGAATTCTCGCTTATCTCTTGAAACATTTTTAATAGTCAAAAGGACGTAAAAAACACTTTGATTATATTACCTACGTGATAAGAGCGGAAAATCAAAATGAGAGATAAGTAAATTTATTATTTTGGATGATTCCTCAACTTTAAGATATTAATTTCACATTAGGTGAGCGTTACTTCTTTAAAAAAGTATTTTGTAAAAATTTATAAGCAAAAAAATAAAATACTGTCGTAGGTATTTTTGCAACTTTTGATTGTTATTGGGAGCTTTACTATTTTCCCCGGCAATATTAGAGAGAATGAAGGACTTGTGAACGATTTTTTTAAATTAATTGATTAAATTTTGGATAATTATACGAAGCAAAATTACTAATAGATTTCTCGAAATGTAGAAAAAATATTTTCTTTCATAACTACGAAACACGAATACATACAATAGTGTAAAATTTGCGTTTTATTTCAAAAAACATCTGGCGATCCCTTCAATACGTAAACTCCGCCTTGTTTTCGTTCCTGACCCGAGACGTGCTGCCACTCGCGGCAGCTTAGGAACTAAATCGTAAAACAGCGGCTTTTTCACGAGCTAGTACCCTTCAACGACGCATCGTTCGATGGGTTCGTTCGAGGTCATAGCCGCGGTTTTGCCTGGTATTTGGTTCGTACATTTCCGCGGTCCGATGTCGTTCCCGAGTTGGTCAGGTATTAGTTATTAGTTCATATTACATTTTTAAAACAGGGGGGTACATTCACAAATCTGTGCAATGCATTAGAATCTGGAAACATTACTTTATCCCCACTCCAACTGTATTGTATTTTGTTTAGTGTCAGAAATCAGAAACATATCAATTCTGTAGGAAATTTAAGTGTTTATACGCTCATGTTTCAATTTTGTTTGTCCGCCTCTGTTAGTTAGTAATTCTAGTATACGACAGCTGACGACAGTCACGACCTCACGACCCTAGACCAAGGTCACGACAGTGAAATCGAGTTCGCGTTGTAACGCGCATCGCGATGAAAAAGGTTCGTTTCGTTTTCTGTGAAGTGTAGGTATCCTCAGTTATAAATATCGTTTTGGTTTAATTAAAGTTTTAAAACCAACGTTAACGTTTATTTCCAACACAATCACAAATCAACGAGTACCTAATATTAACAAATTCGAAGCGTTTCGTAATGTCTGCTGTCTGGAGTGTCTTCCAAGTTTTGTCAATTTCAGTTAAATTTTTCGTACCCAATATTTCATGAGGATTAACAAATACATGGTGAGTTGTTATATAAGGATATTTGATTTTACGGTAATACATTTATGGTGCCTGTAATTATAGTGTTTGAGATTGCGTGTTTCTAGGGGTTACATAGGTACCTATTGTTGGTTAGATAAGTAGCTATTTATTTAGGCGGGTATTTACTATGGTTAACAATTGTAAATATGTACGTAATTTGCCGACAGAGTTAACGTTTGTACTTCGGAAAATTGCTTTTTAAAAACAATTCAAATTCAAAATTATTTATTTTATTTATTTCTTATCCAGAAGATACAAACGGAGAGTTCACTTTGGTATTTCCAAGGCAATATACTATGTACGTAAACGATCGGTAAAAAACAAGTGGTTAGTGATTACTCTGACCAGAACAATAGTTTTCACTTCTACTTAAATCTTTTTAAATGCTAACTCATACAAATCTAAATATAACAATTCATCGAAAACTCCTACATGCTAAGTTATCTCTAGTGCTACATAGACGTTATGCATTTATATTGATTACATAACTACAGACAGTTATTAGCCGGCCAATAACTGTGACAATAATAGATATATACCTAAGTGTATCTTTATTGTTGGAGTATGTTCTTATTCATACAATTTTTAAAATAACTACCTACGGAGGTAGGTATTAGGTATGTAATGAGAGCGGAAAATCAAAATGAGAAAAAAATGAAATTTATGAATTATTGATTACTCATTTTCAACTTTGATAATATAATAATTAAAAAAATTAGACCAGAATCGAAAAAATTATTATTCCGGATTTTTTGTAATGTTAGAGTTAATGATTTGCGAACGAATTATTTTTCTTCTGTTTAATGAATTTTATCGTTAAGTTGGTACATAATTAAATTTTGCATAATTGAGAATTAATTATGTGCACAAAAATTAGTAATACAAAATTTACTTGTTTCCCAAAATTAAAATATGGATGACCACAATATTATTCCAGCATTTTATAATCAAAAATAATAAATAATCCATTGGAATGTGGTCTGGCCAAGGTCTCGCGATCGTAAACTCTGTCTTGTTTACTTTTGTGACCCGAGACGTGCTGCCACTCGCGGCAACTTAGGAACTAAAACGTTCATCAGCGGCTTTTTTACGAGCGAGTACCCTCCAGCAACCCATCGTATAACGGGTACGTTCGAGGCCACGACCGCGGTCTTGACGTCTTGTCTCGTGTTTGCTTCGTACTTTTCCGTGATCCGATCTCGAGCTATAACTAACTCGTTTTAATACTGAATAAGTATATTTGATAATAGGAGGATATTGAATTCTCGCTTATCTCTTGAAACATTTTTAATAGTCAAAAAGACGTAAAAAACACTTTGATTATATTATACCTACGTGATAAGAGCGGAAAATCAAAATGAGAGATAAGTAAATTTATTATTTTGGATGATTCCTCAACTTTAAGAAATTAATTTCACATTAGGTGAGCGTTACTTCTTTAAAAAAGTATTTTGTAAAAATTTATAAGCAAAAAAATAAAATACTGTCGTAGGTATTTTTGCAACTTTTGATTGTTATTGGGAGCTTTACTATTTTCCCCGGCAATATTAGAGAGAATGAAGGACTTGTGAACGATTTTTTTAAATTAATTGATTAAATTTTGGATAATTATACGAAGCAAAATTACTAATAGATTTCTCGAAATGTAGAAAAAATATTTTCTTTCATAACTACGAAACACGAATACATACAATAGTGTAAAATTTGCGTTTTATTTCAAAAAACATCTGGCGATCCCTTCAATACGTAAACTCCGCCTTGTTTTCGTTCCTGACCCGAGACGTGCTGCCACTCGCGGCAGCTTAGGAACTAAATCGTAAAACAGCGGCTTTTTCACGAGCTAGTACCCTTCAACGACGCATCGTTCGATGGGTTCGTTCGAGGTCACAGCCGCGGTTTTGCCTGGTATTTGGTATTTGGTTCGTACATTTCCGCGGTCCGATGTTGTTCCCGAGTTGGTCAGGTATTAGTTATTTTCCGTAGTATTTTCACATAACATTTTTAAATACTGTGAGCCCGTATTCACAAATCTGTGCCATGAATTAGAATCTGAAAACATTAATTTATCCTCACTCCAACTGCATTGTATTGTATTTTGTTTAGTGTCAGAAGCATATCAATTCTGTAGGATATTTAAGTGTTTATACGCTCATGTTTCAATTTTGTTTGTCCGCCTCTGTTAGTTAGTAATTCTAGTATACGACAGCTGACGACAATGACGACCGTCACGACAGTGAAATCGAGTTCGCCATGTAACGCGCGTCGCGATGAAAAAGGTTCGTTTCGTTTTCTGTGAAGTGTAGGTATCCTCAGTTATAAATATTGTTTTGGTTTAATTAGTTTTAAAACCAACGTTAACGTTTATTTCCAACACAATCACAAATCAACGAGTACCTATTAACAAATTCGAAGCGTTTCGTAATGTTTGCTGTCTGGAGTGTCTCCCAAGTTTTGTCAATTTCAGTTAAATTTTTCGTACCCAATATTTCATGAGGATTAACAAATACATGGTGAGTTGTTATATAAGAATATTTGATTTTACGGTAATACATTGATGATGGTGCCTGTAATTATAGTGTTTGAGATTGCGTGTTTCTAGGGTTTACATAGGTACCTATTGTTGGTTAGATAAGTAGCTATTTATTTAGGCGGGTATTTACTATGGCTAACAATTGTAAATACGTAATTTGCCGACAGACAGTTATTAGCCGGCCAATAACTGTGACAATAATAGATATGTACCTAAGTGTATTTTTATTGTTGGAATATGTTCTTATTCATGCAATTTTTAAAATAACTACCTACCGAGGTAGGTATTAGGTATGTAATGAGAGCGGAAAATCAAAATGAGAAAAAAATGAAATTTATTGATTACTCATTTTCAACTCTGATAATACATATAGGTAATAATTAAAAAAATTCGACCAGAATCGAAAAAATAATTATTCCGGATTTTTTGTAATGTAAGAGAGTTAATGATTTGCGAACGAATTATTTTTCTTCTGTTTAATGAATTTAAGAAGGGGGGGTATTTGGATAATTTTGGAAAAAAAAAATCGATTTTTTTTCTAAAGTATCGCGCTAATTCGCACCTCTTGGTGTCTGTGTAGTCAATTATAGTTGTGAGCCACCAAATTTTCCAAAATTGTGCGCAATACTTAGGAAACATTCGATATTTTCGACGAAAATATCGCTTCAATTCACAATTGGTCGTCGATTACGGACTAATTGGTATTGTATAGAGTTGGTTTTAGCAAAATGTCGCACAATTTTTCCTAAAAATTTTCAATTTTTTTTGAAATTTTGTAAGAAGGGGGGGGTATTTGGATAATTTTGGAAAAAAAATCGATTTTTTTTCTAAAGTATCGCGCTAATTCGCACCTCTTGGTGTCTGTGTAGTCAATTATAGTTGTGAGCCACCAAATTTTCCAAAATTGTGCGCAATACTTAGGAAACATTCGATATTTTCGACGAAAATATCGCTTCAATTCACAATTGGTCGTCGATTACGGACTAATTGGTATTGTATAGAGTTGGTTTTAGCAAAATGTCGCACAATTTTTCCTAAAAATTTTCAATTTTTTTTGAAATTTTGTAAGAAGGGGGGGGTATTTGGATAATTTTGGAAAAAAAAATCGATTTTTTTTCTAAAGTATCGCGCTAATTCGCACCTCTTGGTGTCTGTGTAGTAAATTATAGTTGTGTGCCACCAAATTTTCCAAAATTGTGCGCAATACTTAGGAAACATTCGATATTTTCGACGAAAATATCGCTTCAATTCACAATTGGTCGTCGATTACGGACTAATTGGTATTGTATAGAGTTGGTTTTAGCAAAATATCGCACAATTTTTCCTAAAAATTTTCAATTTTTTTTGAAATTTTGTAAGAAGGGGGGGGTATTTGGATAATTTTGGAAAAAAAATCGATTTTTTTTCTAAAGTATCGCGCTAATTCGCACCTCTTGGTGTCTGTGTAGTAAATTATAGTTGTGTGCCACCAAATTTTCCGAAATTGTGCGCAATACTTAGGAAACATTCGATATTTTCGACGAAAATATCGCTTCAATTCACAATTGGTCGTCGATTACGGACTAATTGGTATTGTATAGAGTTGGTTTTAGCAAAATGTCGCACAATTTTTCCTAAAAATTTTCAATTTTTTTTGAAATTTTGTAAGAAGGGGGGGGTATTTGGATAATTTTGGAAAAAAAATCGATTTTTTTTCTAAAGTATCGCGCTAATTCGCACCTCTTGGTGTCTGTGTAGTAAATTATAGTTGTGTGCCACCAAATTTTCCAAAATTGTGCGCAATACTTAGGAAACATTCGATATTTTCGACGAAAATATCGCTTCAATTCACAATTGGTCGTCGATTACGGACTAATTGGTATTGTATAGAGTTGGTTTTAGCAAAATGTCGCACAATTTTTCCTAAAAATTTTCAATTTTTTTTGAAATTTTGTAAGAAGGGGGGGGTATTTGGATAATTTTGGAAAAAAAATCGATTTTTTTTCTAAAGTATCGCGCTAATTCGCACCTCTTGGTGTCTGTGTAGTCAATTATAGTTGTGAGCCACCAAATTTTCCAAAATTGTGCGCAATACTTAGGAAACATTCGATATTTTCGACGAAAATATCGCTTCAATTCACAATTGGTCGTCGATTACGGACTAATTGGTATTGTATAGAGTTGGTTTTAGCAAAATGTCGCACAATTTTTCCTAAAAATTTTCAATTTTTTTTGAAATTTTGTAAGAAGGGGGGGGTATTTGGATAATTTTGGAAAAAAAATCGATTTTTTTTCTAAAGTATCGCGCTAATTCGCACCTCTTGGTGTCTGTGTAGTAAATTATAGTTGTGTGCCACCAAATTTTCCAAAATTGTGCGCAATACTTAGGAAACATTCGATATTTTCGACGAAAATATCGCTTCAATTCACAATTGGTCGTCGATTACGGACTAATTGGTATTGTATAGAGTTGGTTTTAGCAAAATATCGCACAATTTTTCCTAAAAATTTTCAATTTTTTTTGAAATTTTGTAAGAAGGGGGGGGTATTTGGATAATTTTGGAAAAAAAAATCGATTTTTTTTCTAAAGTATCGCGCTAATTCGCACCTCTTGGTGTCTGTGTAGTAAATTATAGTTGTGTGCCACCAAATTTTCCAAAATTGTGCGCAATACTTAGGAAACATTCGATATTTTCGACGAAAATATCGCTTCAATTCACAATTGGTCGTCGATTACGGACTAATTGGTATTGTATAGAGTTGGTTTTAGCAAAATATCGCACAATTTTTCCTAAAAATTTTCAATTTTTTTTGAAATTTTCATTGTTAGATTAACCCACCATATTTTTTTTTACCTCCTGAGCAAATGATTTTTTATTGATTTTGATTACTTCATTGTTCGATTATCATTGACGGTTTTTATTTCATTAGTAACGTTAATTTATTAATTATTCGTCAATATTTTTAATTGGCATTTAATTCCATACGACTATCATATACGAACATGCAACAGTGGTAGTGGTAGGCGGAAATATTCGGTTGTTGAAAAGAGATTAGATTACAGGTGGATGTTTATGTGTTTTTAAAAGAGAAAATGAGACCAAAATTTGTAAGGAACCAAATCTCAACTAACAACCTTCTAACTGAATGTTACTTAAACGTTACGTTATAATATCGAATTTCGCCCGCACGCACAGCTGTTATTAAAAATATTGACGAACAATTATTAAATGAACGTTATCAATGAACCCACAATCTTCAACAATGATCGAACAATCAATAATTAATAAAAGTAAATAAAAATCCATGTGTTCAAGAGGTTAAAAGTAAAAATATAGATGATGGGAGGTTAACTTGAGAATGAAAAAATGTCTAATTAATTATAAACAAGCAAGGCTAACAAATAATTATTACAATCGAATAAAAAAGAACAAACAACCAACATCTAATTAAAACGGAAAAAAAATCAAAATTTAATACAAGTGGGGCTAACTAAGGAGCTGTTTTTCACCATAGAGAGTTAGTGACTTTTTATTGTAAGGGTTTGAGCTACTGTTATGATTCTGCCGTAGCTAACTTCAGCATGTTCTATCTGTCATTTTAATTGTTAGCATTTTTTATAAATTACAAAGAATTCTACCAGTATATTTTCATTTGCTTTTAGTATCGGAGCCTTATTAGTTAGATTCTGTGCGAATGTAAGTTTATTTTGGTGTCGTGTTTGTTGGTTCACTGATTACGTCAATTTTGGTATTCAAGTATTTTCGAAACCAACTGTTTCATATGATTCTCAGTGCGTTTTCTGCCTTGTTTATTTATTTACTATTATCGTTAATCCCCTTTTTACATGTTAATCGATTAACAGTTACACATTAGAAATTATTCGGTTCCTAGTGCTCTTGTTATCATTCTTCGGGAATTTATTTGTCGTCATCTTTCTGTAGGAATAAAGTTGGTAATAAATGTCTCAATTAAAATATATTTTCAAAAATGAAAAACGTACCTAGCGTAATTCTTATTTCTTATTCTTCATAATTAAACAAGGCAAACAAATAATTTTTATTATCGAACAAAATAGAACAAACGACAAACATTTAATTAAAACGGAAAAAAATCAAAATTTAATACAAGTGGTGCTAACGAACTAGAGATTATTTTAGTGACTTTTCGTTTGTAACAGTTTGAGCTACTGTTATTATTATTATTCTGCCGCAGCTAACTTCAGCATGTTCGATCTGACATTTACTGTCATAGTATTTGTTAATTATTTTTACGAATTATAAACAAATGTGCGAGTACTTTTTCAGTTGCTTTTAGTATTTATGAAAAAATTAGAAACTTGTAATAAGTAAGACATGTAAGTTTATTTATTGTCTCATTTCATAATACTATAGCTTTACAACGTTGTTAATTTATTCGACTTGTTCTTTCTGTAGGTCGACATTTGGAGTCCTTTTAAATACGATGGAGTATGTCTGGCAGTGGTATCGTTCTTCTTGGAGACTACCTATCTGTTCGTCATCTTCATCTTCGCCAGTCTTCCCATTGAACGAGTCATCTACATAGACTTCATTTGCTGCTCATCTTCTTCACTTCACATCAGGTTTGTCATGTCATTTCTCTTGTAGATACATTGTTTTTATGAACTGTTGTATTAATATTAACTAAATTAATTAGGATATATTATAACTGTCCAAATTAATTTTAATTATTAAGGGAGGCGTGGAGGCCTTATAATAGAGATAGCGATATTTATCCATGTTAAAATCGGGAGATTGTAACATTCGAAATTAACTAGGAAAAAATATTACAAATAAATTAAGAATTTACTCTTTAGGTATAATAGAAGTAGGTTATTATCAATTGGGGTTTTAAGGGGAGATGTGGGGGCCAAATAGGGTATAAAATGTATTGAATAAATTCGTACAGTTATACAATTTATTGTTAATAATTAAACTTTATTTTATAGTTGCAGTAATTTATACGAATTGTATTAAATAAAATGTATTTATTGTAAATTTAAATATTTATGTAATTAATAAAATAAGAAAAATGTGTGTTTTCTTAAATATTATTAATAAATCTGTGTATTAATAATAAAAATCGTTTTATTTTTTTAAAGTATAAATTATAATCCAAATAAAAGTCTTAAATTCGAACAGCTTCATTAACTTTTGCTTTCCTGGTACAGAAACCCGAAATTTTTAAATTTTCAAAAAATTCGAGGTAACAAATTTGATATATTTCCTAAGCAACTTATGCTCTCCTGGTAAAAAAACCCGAAATTTTTAAATTTTCAAAAAATTCGAGGTAACAAATTTGATATATTTCCTAAGCAACTTATGCTCTCCTGGTACAAAGACCCGAAATTTTTAAATTTTCAAAAAATTCGAGGTAACAAATAATTTGATATATTTCCTCAGCAACTTATGCTCTCCTGGTACAAAGACCCGAAATTTTTAAATTTTCAAAAAATTCGAGGTAACAAATAATTTGATATATTTCCTAAGCAACTTATGCTCTCCTGGTACAAAGACCCGAAATTTTTAAATTTTCAAAAAATTCGAGGTAAATAATTTGATATATTTCCTAAGCAACTTATGCTCTCCTGGTACAAAGACCCGAAATTTTTAAATTTTCAAAAAATTCGAGGTAACAAATAATTTGATATATTTCCTAAGCAACTTATGCTCTCCTGGTACAAAGACCCGAAATTTTTAAATTTTCAAAAAATTCGAGGTAACAAATAATTTGATATATTTCCTAACCAACTTATGCTCTCCTGGTACAAAGATTCGAAATTTATAAATTGACGAAAAATTTTTGCCAGCCCTAAAATATCTCGTTCAACTTATGCTCTCCTGGTACAAATTTTAAATCACTTTTAAAAATTTTTATAAGCTTTTTACCAATCTTATGCTCTTATACAAAACATAATTTTTTAGTAAAACACAATGTATGCAGCAAGATATTTTATTTAATATTTATATATACAATGAAATGGTAATTTAAATATTTAATATTGAATTATTGTTAAACATAAACTACAATAAACTGGTAAATAACAAATACAACGTTTAACATTTATAAACACAGTATTTCATGAAGTAAAAGAAAAAAAAAAAGAAAGAACAGTACGACAAAATAGAAATTAAAATAGAAGAAAAAAAAATTTATCGAAAGCAAAAGTACATTATGAACTGCTATATTGATATAAATTGACCCTTACTCTACTGTGTGGTCTCTATCCTCTTGCAGCCACCTAACCAAAAATGAATTACGAGGTAATTTTAAGGTTATCAACAATTTTGATAAAAATAAAAGTTAATTGAGAAAGTTGATTTACAATTTTTAATTCTAAGCTAAAATTTATATTAATATAACAGTTTATAAAATAAACGTTATTATACCTGAAAAAGAAATGAAAATAATGAAAATATAACGAAGAGAAGAAGGTGAACAGCAAACGAAGCATACATAGATGACTTATTCCACGGTAAGCTTGGAGAAGATGAAAACAATGAACAGCAGAAGGAACAGCCTCTTCCAGAAGTCGACTTGACCTGTAGAAAGAACAATACGAATGAATTGACAATGGTGTAGAGCAATAATACATAAAATCAGGCAATAAATAAACTTACGATATGTTTTACTTACTAAAAGTGTTATTAAAAAGCATTATCTACAGGATTTAAAAAAAAAAAAAAACAAGCCAAAACAGTCCTCTACATATGATTTACAGTTATTCATCAGATTATTTAACCTTGCAAAAATGAAGGATAATAAATACTACACCAGCTATTATATAAATAGGATTTAATAAAATACGCTTTGCATTTTGAAATGAGACAATGACTAATCACGACAGGTGTTACTTATTACAAGTTTCTAATTAAATACTAAAAGCAACTGAAAAAGTACTCGCACATTTGTTTATAATTCGTAAAAATAATTAACAAATACTATGACAGTAAATGTCAGATCGAACATAACTGTACGAATTTATTCAATAGATTTTATACCCTATTTGGCCCCACATCTCCCCTTAAAACCCCAATTTATAATAACCTACTTCTATTATACCTAAAGAGTAAATTCTTAATTTATTTGTAATATTTTTTCCTAGTTAATTTCGAATGTTACAATCTCCCGATTTTAACATGGATAAATATCGCTATCTCTATTATAAGGCCTCCACGCCTCCCTTAATAATTAAAATTAATTTGGACAGTTATAATATATCCTAATTAATTTAGTTAATATTAATACAACAGTTCATAAAAACAATGTATCTACAAGAGAAATGACATGACAAACCTGATGTGAAGTGAAGAAGATGAGCAGCAAATGAAGTCTATGTAGATGACTCGTTCAATGGGAAGACTGGCGAAGATGAAGATGACGAACAGATAGGTAGTCTCCAAGAAGAACGATACCACTGCCAGACATACTCCATCGTATTTAAAAGGACTCCAAATGTCGACCTACAGAAAGAACAAGTCGAATAAATTAACAACGTTGTAAAGCTATAGTATTATGAAATGAGACAATAAATAAACTTACATGTCTTACTTATTACAAGTTTCTAATTTTTTCATAAATACTAAAAGCAACTGAAAAAGTACTCGCACATTTGTTTATAATTCGTAAAAATAATTAACAAATACTATGACAGTAAATGTCAGATCGAACATGCTGAAGTTAGCTGCGGCAGAATAATAATAATAACAGTAGCTCAAACTGTTACAAACGAAAAGTCACTAAAATAATCTCTAGTTCGTTAGCACCACTTGTATTAAATTTTGATTTTTTTCCGTTTTAATTAAATGTTTGTCGTTTGTTCTATTTTGTTCGATAATAAAAATTATTTGTTTGCCTTGTTTAATTATGAAGAATAAGAAATAAGAATTACGCTAGGTACGTTTTTCATTTTTGAAAATATATTTTAATTGAGACATTTATTACCAACTTTATTCCTACAGAAAGATGACGACAAATAAATTCCCGAAGAATGATAACAAGAGCACTAGGAACCGAATAATTTCTAATGTGTAACTGTTAATCGATTAACATGTAAAAAGGGGATTAACGATAATAGTAAATAAATAAACAAGGCAGAAAACGCACTGAGAATCATATGAAACAGTTGGTTTCGAAAATACTTGAATACCAAAATTGACGTAATCAGTGAACCAACAAACACGACACCAAAATAAACTTACATTCGCACAGAATCTAACTAATAAGGCTCCGATACTAAAAGCAAATGAAAATATACTGGTAGAATTCTTTGTAATTTATAAAAAATGCTAACAATTAAAATGACAGATAGAACATGCTGAAGTTAGCTACGGCAGAATCATAACAGTAGCTCAAACCCTTACAATAAAAAGTCACTAACTCTCTATGGTGAAAAACAGCTCCTTAGTTAGCCCCACTTGTATTAAATTTTGATTTTTTTTCCGTTTTAATTAGATGTTGGTCGTTTGTTCTTTTTTATTCGATTGTAATAATTATTTGTTAGCCTTGCTTGTTTATAATTAATTAGACATTTTTTCATTCTCAAGTTAACCTCCCATCATCTATATTTTTACTTTTAACCTCTTGAACACATGGATTTTTATTTACTTTTATTAATTATTGATTGTTCGATCATTGTTGAAGATTGTGGGTTCATTGATAACGTTCATTTAATAATTGTTCGTCAATATTTTTAATAACAGCTGTGCGTGCGGGCGAAATTCGATATTATAACGTAACGTTTAAGTAACATTCAGTTAGAAGGTTATTAGTTGAGATTTGGTTCCTTACAAATTTTGGTCTCATTTTCTCTTTTAAAAACACTTAAACATCCACCTGTAATCTAATCTCTTTTCAACAACCGAATATTTCCGCCTACCACTACCACTGTTGCATGTTCGTATATGATAGTCGTATGGAATTAAATGCCAATTAAAAATATTGACGAATAATTAATAAATTAACGTTACTAATGAAATAAAAACCGTCAATGATAATCGAACAATGAAGTAATCAAAATCAATAAAAAATCATCTGCTCAGGAGGTACAAAAAAATATGGTGGGTTAATCTAACAATGAAAATTTCAAAAAAAATTGAAAATTTTTAGGAAAAATTGTGCGATATTTTGCTAAAACCAACTCTATACAATACCAATTAGTCCGTAATCGACGACCAATTGTGAATTGAAGCGATATTTTCGTCGAAAATATCGAATGTTTCCTAAGTATTGCGCACAATTTTGGAAAATTTTGTGGCACACAACTATAATTTACTACACAGACACCAAGAGGTGCGAATTAGCGCGATACTTTAGAAAAAAAATCGATTTTTTTTTCCAAAATTATCCAAATACCCCCCCTTACAAAATTTCAAAAAAAATTGAAAATTTTTAGGAAAAATTGTGCGATATTTTGCTAAAACCAACTCTATACAATACCAATTAGTCCGTAATCGACGACCAATTGTGAATTGAAGCGATATTTTCGTCGAAAATATCGAATGTTTCCTAAGTATTGCGCACAATTTTGGAAAATTTGGTGGCACACAACTATAATTTACTACACAGACACCAAGAGGTGCGAATTAGCGCGATACTTTAGAAAAAAAATCGATTTTTTTTTCCAAAATTATCCAAATACCCCCCCCTTCTTACAAAATTTCAAAAAAAATTGAAAATTTTTAGGAAAAATTGTGCGATATTTTGCTAAAACCAACTCTATACAATACCAATTAGTCCGTAATCGACGACCAATTGTGAATTGAAGCGATATTTTCGTCGAAAATATCGAATGTTTCCTAAGTATTGCGCACAATTTTGGAAAATTTGGTGGCACACAACTATAATTTACTACACAGACACCAAGAGGTGCGAATTAGCGCGATACTTTAGAAAAAAAATCGATTTTTTTTTCCAAAATTATCCAAATACCCCCCCCCCCTTCTTACAAAATTTCAAAAAAAATTGAAAATTTTTAGGAAAAATTGTGCGATATTTTGCTAAAACCATCTCTATACAATACCAATTAGTCCGTAATCGACGACCAATTGTGAATTGAAGCGATATTTTCGTCGAAAATATCGAATGTTTCCTAAGTATTGCGCACAATTTCGGAAAATTTGGTGGCACACAACTATAATTTACTACACAGACACCAAGAGGTGCGAATTAGCGCGATACTTTAGAAAAAAAATCGATTTTTTTTTCCAAAATTATCCAAATACCCCCCCCTTACAAAATTTCAAAAAAAATTGAAAATTTTTAGGAAAAATTGTGCGATATTTTGCTAAAACCAACTCTATACAATACCAATTAGTCCGTAATCGACGACCAATTGTGAATTGAAGCGATATTTTCGTCGAAAATATCGAATGTTTCCTAAGTATTGCGCACAATTTTGGAAAATTTGGTGGCACACAACTATAATTTACTACACAGACACCAAGAGGTGCGAATTAGCGCGATACTTTAGAAAAAAAATCGATTTTTTTTTCCAAAATTATCCAAATACCCCCCCCTTCTTACAAAATTTCAAAAAAAATTGAAAATTTTTAGGAAAAATTGTGCGATATTTTGCTAAAACCAACTCTATACAATACCAATTAGTCCGTAATCGACGACCAATTGTGAATTGAAGCGATATTTTCGTCGAAAATATCGAATGTTTCCTAAGTATTGCGCACAATTTTGGAAAAATTGGTGGCACACAACTATAATTTACTACACAGACACCAAGAGGTGCGAATTAGCGCGATACTTTAGAAAAAAAATCGATTTTTTTTTCCAAAATTATCCAAATACCCCCCCCTTCTTACAAAATTTCAAAAAAAATTGAAAATTTTTAGGAAAAATTGTGCGATATTTTGCTAAAACCAACTCTATACAATACCAATTAGTCCGTAATCGACGACCAATTGTGAATTGAAGCGATATTTTCGTCGAAAATATCGAATGTTTCCTAAGTATTGCGCACAATTTTGGAAAAATTGGTGGCACACAACTATAATTTACTACACAGACACCAAGAGGTGCGAATTAGCGCGATACTTTAGAAAAAAAATCGATTTTTTTTTCCAAAATTATCCAAATACCCCCCCCTTCTTACAAAATTTCAAAAAAAATTGAAAATTTTTAGGAAAAATTGTGCGATATTTTGCTAAAACCAACTCTATACAATACCAATTAGTCCGTAATCGACGACCAATTGTGAATTGAAGCGATATTTTCGTCGAAAATATCGAATGTTTCCTAAGTATTGCGCACAATTTTGGAAAATTTGGTGGCACACAACTATAATTTACTACACAGACACCAAGAGGTGCGAATTAGCGCGATACTTTAGAAAAAAAATCGATTTTTTTTTCCAAAATTATCCAAATACCCCCCCCTTCTTACAAAATTTCAAAAAAAATTGAAAATTTTTAGGAAAAATTGTGCGATATTTTGCTAAAACCAACTCTATACAATACCAATTAGTCCGTAATCGACGACCAATTGTGAATTGAAGCGATATTTTCGTCGAAAATATCGAATGTTTCCTAAGTATTGCGCACAATTTTGGAAAATTTGGTGGCACACAACTATAATTTACTACACAGACACCAAGAGGTGCGAATTAGCGCGATACTTTAGAAAAAAAATCGATTTTTTTTTCCAAAATTATCCAAATACCCCCCCCTTCTTACAAAATTTCAAAAAAAATTGAAAATTTTTAGGAAAAATTGTGCGATATTTTGCTAAAACCAACTCTATACAATACCAATTAGTCCGTAATCGACGACCAATTGTGAATTGAAGCGATATTTTCGTCGAAAATATCGAATGTTTCCTAAGTATTGCGCACAATTTTGGAAAAATTGGTGGCACACAACTATAATTTACTACACAGACACCAAGAGGTGCGAATTAGCGCGATACTTTAGAAAAAAAATCGATTTTTTTTTCCAAAATTATCCAAATACCCCCCCCTTCTTACAAAATTTCAAAAAAAATTGAAAATTTTTAGGAAAAATTGTGCGATATTTTGCTAAAACCAACTCTATACAATACCAATTAGTCCGTAATCGACGACCAATTGTGAATTGAAGCGATATTTTCGTCGAAAATATCGAATGTTTCCTAAGTATTGCGCACAATTTTGGAAAAATTGGTGGCACACAACTATAATTTACTACACAGACACCAAGAGGTGCGAATTAGCGCGATACTTTAGAAAAAAAATCGATTTTTTTTTCCAAAATTATCCAAATACCCCCCCCTTCTTACAAAATTTCAAAAAAAATTGAAAATTTTTAGGAAAAATTGTGCGATATTTTGCTAAAACCAACTCTATACAATACCAATTAGTCCGTAATCGACGACCAATTGTGAATTGAAGCGATATTTTCGTCGAAAATATCGAATGTTTCCTAAGTATTGCGCACAATTTTGGAAAAATTGGTGGCACACAACTATAATTTACTACACAGACACCAAGAGGTGCGAATTAGCGCGATACTTTAGAAAAAAAATCGATTTTTTTTTCCAAAATTATCCAAATACCCCCCCCTTCTTACAAAATTTCAAAAAAAATTGAAAATTTTTAGGAAAAATTGTGCGATATTTTGCTAAAACCAACTCTATACAATACCAATTAGTCCGTAATCGACGACCAATTGTGAATTGAAGCGATATTTTCGTCGAAAATATCGAATGTTTCCTAAGTATTGCGCACAATTTTGGAAAAATTGGTGGCACACAACTATAATTTACTACACAGACACCAAGAGGTGCGAATTAGCGCGATACTTTAGAAAAAAAATCGATTTTTTTTTCCAAAATTATCCAAATACCCCCCCCTTCTTACAAAATTTCAAAAAAAATTGAAAATTTTTAGGAAAAATTGTGCGATATTTTGCTAAAACCAACTCTATACAATACCAATTAGTCCGTAATCGACGACCAATTGTGAATTGAAGCGATATTTTCGTCGAAAATATCGAATGTTTCCTAAGTATTGCGCACAATTTTGGAAAAATTGGTGGCACACAACTATAATTTACTACACAGACACCAAGAGGTGCGAATTAGCGCGATACTTTAGAAAAAAAATCGATTTTTTTTTCCAAAATTATCCAAATACCCCCCCCTTCTTACAAAATTTCAAAAAAAATTGAAAATTTTTAGGAAAAATTGTGCGATATTTTGCTAAAACCAACTCTATACAATACCAATTAGTCCGTAATCGACGACCAATTGTGAATTGAAGCGATATTTTCGTCGAAAATATCGAATGTTTCCTAAGTATTGCGCACAATTTTGGAAAAATTGGTGGCACACAACTATAATTTACTACACAGACACCAAGAGGTGCGAATTAGCGCGATACTTTAGAAAAAAAATCGATTTTTTTTTCCAAAATTATCCAAATACCCCCCCCTTCTTACAAAATTTCAAAAAAAATTGAAAATTTTTAGGAAAAATTGTGCGATATTTTGCTAAAACCAACTCTATACAATACCAATTAGTCCGTAATCGACGACCAATTGTGAATTGAAGCGATATTTTCGTCGAAAATATCGAATGTTTCCTAAGTATTGCGCACAATTTTGGAAAAATTGGTGGCACACAACTATAATTTACTACACAGACACCAAGAGGTGCGAATTAGCGCGATACTTTAGAAAAAAAATCGATTTTTTTTTCCAAAATTATCCAAATACCCCCCCCTTCTTACAAAATTTCAAAAAAAATTGAAAATTTTTAGGAAAAATTGTGCGATATTTTGCTAAAACCAACTCTATACAATACCAATTAGTCCGTAATCGACGACCAATTGTGAATTGAAGCGATATTTTCGTCGAAAATATCGAATGTTTCCTAAGTATTGCGCACAATTTTGGAAAAATTGGTGGCACACAACTATAATTTACTACACAGACACCAAGAGGTGCGAATTAGCGCGATACTTTAGAAAAAAAATCGATTTTTTTTTCCAAAATTACCCCCCCCTTCTTACAAAATTTCAAAAAAAATTGAAAATTTTTAGGAAAAATTGTGCGATATTTTGCTAAAACCAACTCTATACAATACCAATTAGTCCGTAATCGACGACCAATTGTGAATTGAAGCGATATTTTCGTCGAAAATATCGAATGTTTCCTAAGTATTGCGCACAATTTTGGAAAATTTGGTGGCACACAACTATAATTTACTACACAGACACCAAGAGGTGCGAATTAGCGCGATACTTTAGAAAAAAAATCGATTTTTTTTTCCAAAATTATCCAAATACCCCCCCCTTCTTACAAAATTTCAAAAAAAATTGAAAATTTTTAGGAAAAATTGTGCGATATTTTGCTAAAACCAACTCTATACAATACCAATTAGTCCGTAATCGACGACCAATTGTGAATTGAAGCGATATTTTCGTCGAAAATATCGAATGTTTCCTAAGTATTGCGCACAATTTTGGAAAATTTGGTGGCACACAACTATAATTTACTACACAGACACCAAGAGGTGCGAATTAGCGCGATACTTTAGAAAAAAAATCGATTTTTTTTTCCAAAATTATCCAAATACCCCCCCCTTCTTACAAAATTTCAAAAAAAATTGAAAATTTTTAGGAAAAATTGTGCGATATTTTGCTAAAACCAACTCTATACAATACCAATTAGTCCGTAATCGACGACCAATTGTGAATTGAAGCGATATTTTCGTCGAAAATATCGAATGTTTCCTAAGTATTGCGCACAATTTTGGAAAATTTGGTGGCACACAACTATAATTTACTACACAGACACCAAGAGGTGCGAATTAGCGCGATACTTTAGAAAAAAAATCGATTTTTTTTTCCAAAATTATCCAAATACCCCCCCCTTCTTACAAAATTTCAAAAAAAATTGAAAATTTTTAGGAAAAATTGTGCGATATTTTGCTAAAACCAACTCTATACAATACCAATTAGTCCGTAATCGACGACCAATTGTGAATTGAAGCGATATTTTCGTCGAAAATATCGAATGTTTCCTAAGTATTGCGCACAATTTTGGAAAATTTGGTGGCACACAACTATAATTTACTACACAGACACCAAGAGGTGCGAATTAGCGCGATACTTTAGAAAAAAAATCGATTTTTTTTTCCAAAATTATCCAAATACCCCCCCCTTCTTACAAAATTTCAAAAAAAATTGAAAATTTTTAGGAAAAATTGTGCGATATTTTGCTAAAACCAACTCTATACAATACCAATTAGTCCGTAATCGACGACCAATTGTGAATTGAAGCGATATTTTCGTCGAAAATATCGAATGTTTCCTAAGTATTGCGCACAATTTTGGAAAAATTGGTGGCACACAACTATAATTTACTACACAGACACCAAGAGGTGCGAATTAGCGCGATACTTTAGAAAAAAAATCGATTTTTTTTTCCAAAATTATCCAAATACCCCCCCCTTCTTACAAAATTTCAAAAAAAAATTGAAAATTTTTAGGAAAAATTGTGCGATATTTTGCTAAAACCAACTCTATACAATACCAATTAGTCCGTAATCGACGACCAATTGTGAATTGAAGCGATATTTTCGTCGAAAATATCGAATGTTTCCTAAGTATTGCGCACAATTTCGGAAAATTTGGTGGCACACAACTATAATTTACTACACAGACACCAAGAGGTGCGAATTAGCGCGATACTTTAGAAAAAAAATCGATTTTTTTTTCCAAAATTATCCAAATACCCCCCCCTTCTTACAAAATTTCAAAAAAAATTGAAAATTTTTAGGAAAAATTGTGCGATATTTTGCTAAAACCAACTCTATACAATACCAATTAGTCCGTAATCGACGACCAATTGTGAATTGAAGCGATATTTTCGTCGAAAATATCGAATGTTTCCTAAGTATTGCGCACAATTTTGGAAAATTTTGTGGCACACAACTATAATTTACTACACAGACACCAAGAGGTGCGAATTAGCGCGATACTTTAGAAAAAAAATCGATTTTTTTTTCCAAAATTATCCAAATACCCCCCCCTTCTTACAAAATTTCAAAAAAAATTGAAAATTTTTAGGAAAAATTGTGCGATATTTTGCTAAAACCAACTCTATACAATACCAATTAGTCCGTAATCGACGACCAATTGTGAATTGAAGCGATATTTTCGTCGAAAATATCGAATGTTTCCTAAGTATTGCGCACAATTTCGGAAAATTTGGTGGCACACAACTATAATTTACTACACAGACACCAAGAGGTGCGAATTAGCGCGATACTTTAGAAAAAAAATCGATTTTTTTTTCCAAAATTATCCAAATACCCCCCCCTTCTTACAAAATTTCAAAAAAAATTGAAAATTTTTAGGAAAAATTGTGCGATATTTTGCTAAAACCAACTCTATACAATACCAATTAGTCCGTAATCGACGACCAATTGTGAATTGAAGCGATATTTTCGTCGAAAATATCGAATGTTTCCTAAGTATTGCGCACAATTTCGGAAAATTTGGTGGCACACAACTATAATTTACTACACAGACACCAAGAGGTGCGAATTAGCGCGATACTTTAGAAAAAAAATCGATTTTTTTTTCCAAAATTATCCAAATACCCCCCCCTTCTTACAAAATTTCAAAAAAAATTGAAAATTTTTAGGAAAAATTGTGCGATATTTTGCTAAAACCAACTCTATACAATACCAATTAGTCCGTAATCGACGACCAATTGTGAATTGAAGCGATATTTTCGTCGAAAATATCGAATGTTTCCTAAGTATTGCGCACAATTTCGGAAAATTTGGTGGCACACAACTATAATTTACTACACAGACACCAAGAGGTGCGAATTAGCGCGATACTTTAGAAAAAAAATCGATTTTTTTTTCCAAAATTATCCAAATACCCCCCCCTTCTTACAAAATTTCAAAAAAAATTGAAAATTTTTAGGAAAAATTGTGCGATATTTTGCTAAAACCAACTCTATACAATACCAATTAGTCCGTAATCGACGACCAATTGTGAATTGAAGCGATATTTTCGTCGAAAATATCGAATGTTTCCTAAGTATTGCGCACAATTTTGGAAAAATTGGTGGCACACAACTATAATTTACTACACAGACACCAAGAGGTGCGAATTAGCGCGATACTTTAGAAAAAAAATCGATTTTTTTTTCCAAAATTATCCAAATACCCCCCCCTTCTTACAAAATTTCAAAAAAAAATTGAAAATTTTTAGGAAAAATTGTGCGATATTTTGCTAAAACCAACTCTATACAATACCAATTAGTCCGTAATCGACGACCAATTGTGAATTGAAGCGATATTTTCGTCGAAAATATCGAATGTTTCCTAAGTATTGCGCACAATTTCGGAAAATTTGGTGGCACACAACTATAATTTACTACACAGACACCAAGAGGTGCGAATTAGCGCGATACTTTAGAAAAAAAATCGATTTTTTTTTCCAAAATTATCCAAATACCCCCCCCTTCTTACAAAATTTCAAAAAAAATTGAAAATTTTTAGGAAAAATTGTGCGATATTTTGCTAAAACCAACTCTATACAATACCAATTAGTCCGTAATCGACGACCAATTGTGAATTGAAGCGATATTTTCGTCGAAAATATCGAATGTTTCCTAAGTATTGCGCACAATTTTGGAAAAATTGGTGGCACACAACTATAATTTACTACACAGACACCAAGAGGTGCGAATTAGCGCGATACTTTAGAAAAAAAATCGATTTTTTTTTCCAAAATTATCCAAATACCCCCCCCTTCTTACAAAATTTCAAAAAAAAATTGAAAATTTTTAGGAAAAATTGTGCGATATTTTGCTAAAACCAACTCTATACAATACCAATTAGTCCGTAATCGACGACCAATTGTGAATTGAAGCGATATTTTCGTCGAAAATATCGAATGTTTCCTAAGTATTGCGCACAATTTCGGAAAATTTGGTGGCACACAACTATAATTTACTACACAGACACCAAGAGGTGCGAATTAGCGCGATACTTTAGAAAAAAAATCGATTTTTTTTTCCAAAATTATCCAAATACCCCCCCCTTCTTACAAAATTTCAAAAAAAATTGAAAATTTTTAGGAAAAATTGTGCGATATTTTGCTAAAACCAACTCTATACAATACCAATTAGTCCGTAATCGACGACCAATTGTGAATTGAAGCGATATTTTCGTCGAAAATATCGAATGTTTCCTAAGTATTGCGCACAATTTTGGAAAAATTGGTGGCACACAACTATAATTTACTACACAGACACCAAGAGGTGCGAATTAGCGCGATACTTTAGAAAAAAAATCGATTTTTTTTTCCAAAATTATCCAAATACCCCCCCCTTCTTACAAAATTTCAAAAAAAATTGAAAATTTTTAGGAAAAATTGTGCGATATTTTGCTAAAACCAACTCTATACAATACCAATTAGTCCGTAATCGACGACCAATTGTGAATTGAAGCGATATTTTCGTCGAAAATATCGAATGTTTCCTAAGTATTGCGCACAATTTTGGAAAAATTGGTGGCACACAACTATAATTTACTACACAGACACCAAGAGGTGCGAATTAGCGCGATACTTTAGAAAAAAAATCGATTTTTTTTTCCAAAATTATCCAAATACCCCCCCCTTCTTACAAAATTTAAAAAAAAAATTGAAAATTTTTAGGAAAAATTGTGCGATATTTTGCTAAAACCAACTCTATACAATACCAATTAGTCCGTAATCGACGACCAATTGTGAATTGAAGCGATATTTTCGTCGAAAATATCGAATGTTTCCTAAGTATTGCGCACAATTTCGGAAAATTTGGTGGCACACAACTATAATTTACTACACAGACACCAAGAGGTGCGAATTAGCGCGATACTTTAGAAAAAAAATCGATTTTTTTTCCAAAATTATCCAAATACCCCCCCCTTCTTACAAAATTTCAAAAAAAATTGAAAATTTTTAGGAAAAATTGTGCGATATTTTGCTAAAACCAACTATACAATACCAATTAGTCCGTAATCGACGACCAATTGTGAATTGAAGCGATATTTTCGTCGAAAATATCGAATGTTTCCTAAGTATTGCGCACAATTTCGGAAAATTTGGTGGCACACAACTATAATTTACTACACAGACACCAAGAGGTGCGAATTAGCGCGATACTTTAGAAAAAAAATCGATTTTTTTTTCCAAAATTATCCAAATACCCCCCCCTTCTTACAAAATTTCAAAAAAAATTGAAAATTTTTAGGAAAAATTGTGCGATATTTTGCTAAAACCAACTCTATACAATACCAATTAGTCCGTAATCGACGACCAATTGTGAATTGAAGCGATATTTTCGTCGAAAATATCGAATGTTTCCTAAGTATTGCGCACAATTTTGGAAAATTTTGTGGCACACAACTATAATTTACTACACAGACACCAAGAGGTGCGAATTAGCGCGATACTTTAGAAAAAAAATCGATTTTTTTTTCCAAAATTATCCAAATACCCCCCCCTTCTTACAAAATTTCAAAAAAAATTGAAAATTTTTAGGAAAAATTGTGCGATATTTTGCTAAAACCAACTCTATACAATACCAATTAGTCCGTAATCGACGACCAATTGTGAATTGAAGCGATATTTTCGTCGAAAATATCGAATGTTTCCTAAGTATTGCGCACAATTTCGGAAAATTTGGTGGCACACAACTATAATTTACTACACAGACACCAAGAGGTGCGAATTAGCGCGATACTTTAGAAAAAAAATCGATTTTTTTTTCCAAAATTATCCAAATACCCCCCCCTTCTTACAAAATTTCAAAAAAAATTGAAAATTTTTAGGAAAAATTGTGCGATATTTTGCTAAAACCAACTCTATACAATACCAATTAGTCCGTAATCGACGACCAATTGTGAATTGAAGCGATATTTTCGTCGAAAATATCGAATGTTTCCTAAGTATTGCGCACAATTTTGGAAAAATTGGTGGCACACAACTATAATTTACTACACAGACACCAAGAGGTGCGAATTAGCGCGATACTTTAGAAAAAAAATCGATTTTTTTTTCCAAAATTATCCAAATACCCCCCCCTTCTTACAAAATTTCAAAAAAAAATTGAAAATTTTTAGGAAAAATTGTGCGATATTTTGCTAAAACCAACTCTATACAATACCAATTAGTCCGTAATCGACGACCAATTGTGAATTGAAGCGATATTTTCGTCGAAAATATCGAATGTTTCCTAAGTATTGCGCACAATTTCGGAAAATTTGGTGGCACACAACTATAATTTACTACACAGACACCAAGAGGTGCGAATTAGCGCGATACTTTAGAAAAAAAATCGATTTTTTTTTCCAAAATTATCCAAATACCCCCCCCCTTCTTACAAAATTTCAAAAAAAAATTGAAAATTTTTAGGAAAAATTGTGCGATATTTTGCTAAAACCAACTCTATACAATACCAATTAGTCCGTAATCGACGACCAATTGTGAATTGAAGCGATATTTTCGTCGAAAATATCGAATGTTTCCTAAGTATTGCGCACAATTTCGGAAAATTTGGTGGCACACAACTATAATTTACTACACAGACACCAAGAGGTGCGAATTAGCGCGATACTTTAGAAAAAAAATCGATTTTTTTTTTCCAAAATTATCCAAATACCCCCCCTTCTTAAATTCATTAAACAGAAGAAAAATAATTCGTTCGCAAATCATTAACTCTCTTACATTACAAAAAATCCGGAATAATTATTTTTTCGATTCTGGTCGAATTTTTTTAATTATTACCTATATGTATTATCAGAGTTGAAAATGAGTAATCAATAAATTTCATTTTTTTCTCATTTTGATTTTCCGCTCTCATTACATACCTAATACCTACCTCGGTAGGTAGTTATTTTAAAAATTGCATGAATAAGAACATATTCCAACAATAAAAATACACTTAGGTACATATCTATTATTGTCACAGTTATTGGCCGGCTAATAACTGTCTGTCGGCAAATTACGTATTTACAATTGTTAGCCATAGTAAATACCCGCCTAAATAAATAGCTACTTATCTAACCAACAATAGGTACCTATGTAAACCCTAGAAACACGCAATCTCAAACACTATAATTACAGGCACCATCATCAATGTATTACCGTAAAATCAAATATTCTTATATAACAACTCACCATGTATTTGTTAATCCTCATGAAATATTGGGTACGAAAAATTTAACTGAAATTGACAAAACTTGGGAGACACTCCAGACAGCAAACATTACGAAACGCTTCGAATTTGTTAATAGGTACTCGTTGATTTGTGATTGTGTTGGAAATAAACGTTAACGTTGGTTTTAAAACTAATTAAACCAAAACAATATTTATAACTGAGGATACCTACACTTCACAGAAAACGAAACGAACCTTTTTCATCGCGACGCGCGTTACATGGCGAACTCGATTTCACTGTCGTGACGGTCGTCATTGTCGTCAGCTGTCGTATACTAGAATTACTAACTAACAGAGGCGGACAAACAAAATTGAAACATGAGCGTATAAACACTTAAATATCCTACAGAATTGATATGCTTCTGACACTAAACAAAATACAATACAATGCAGTTGGAGTGAGGATAAATTAATGTTTTCAGATTCTAATTCATGGCACAGATTTGTGAATACGGGCTCACAGTATTTAAAAATGTTATGTGAAAATACTACGGAAAATAACTAATACCTGACCAACTCGGGAACAACATCGGACCGCGGAAATGTACGAACCAAATACCAAATACCAGGCAAAACCGCGGCTGTGACCTCGAACGAACCCATCGAACGATGCGTCGTTGAAGGGTACTAGCTCGTGAAAAAGCCGCTGTTTTACGATTTAGTTCCTAAGCTGCCGCGAGTGGCAGCACGTCTCGGGTCAGGAACGAAAACAAGGCGGAGTTTACGTATTGAAGGGATCGCCAGATGTTTTTTGAAATAAAACGCAAATTTTACACTATTGTATGTATTCGTGTTTCGTAGTTATGAAAGAAAATATTTTTTCTACATTTCGAGAAATCTATTAGTAATTTTGCTTCGTATAATTATCCAAAATTTAATCAATTAATTTAAAAAAATCGTTCACAAGTCCTTCATTCTCTCTAATATTGCCGGGGAAAATAGTAAAGCTCCCAATAACAATCAAAAGTTGCAAAAATACCTACGACAGTATTTTATTTTTTTGCTTATAAATTTTTACAAAATACTTTTTTAAAGAAGTAACGCTCACCTAATGTGAAATTAATTTCTTAAAGTTGAGGAATCATCCAAAATAATAAATTTACTTATCTCTCATTTTGATTTTCCGCTCTTATCACGTAGGTATAATATAATCAAAGTGTTTTTTACGTCTTTTTGACTATTAAAAATGTTTCAAGAGATAAGCGAGAATTCAATATCCTCCTATTATCAAATATACTTATTCAGTATTAAAACGAGTTAGTTATAGCTCGAGATCGGATCACGGAAAAGTACGAAGCAAACACGAGACAAGACGTCAAGACCGCGGTCGTGGCCTCGAACGTACCCGTTATACGATGGGTTGCTGGAGGGTACTCGCTCGTAAAAAAGCCGCTGATGAACGTTTTAGTTCCTAAGTTGCCGCGAGTGGCAGCACGTCTCGGGTCACAAAAGTAAACAAGACAGAGTTTACGATCGCGAGACCTTGGCCAGACCACATTCCAATGGATTATTTATTATTTTTGATTATAAAATGCTGGAATAATATTGTGGTCATCCATATTTTAATTTTGGGAAACAAGTAAATTTTGTATTACTAATTTTTGTGCACATAATTAATTCTCAATTATGCAAAATTTAATTATGTACCAACTTAACGATAAAATTCATTAAACAGAAGAAAAATAATTCGTTCGCAAATCATTAACTCTAACATTACAAAAAATCCGGAATAATAATTTTTTCGATTCTGGTCTAATTTTTTTAATTATTATATTATCAAAGTTGAAAATGAGTAATCAATAATTCATAAATTTCATTTTTTTCTCATTTTGATTTTCCGCTCTCATTACATACCTAATACCTACCTCCGTAGGTAGTTATTTTAAAAATTGTATGAATAAGAACATACTCCAACAATAAAGATACACTTAGGTATATATCTATTATTGTCACAGTTATTGGCCGGCTAATAACTGTCTGTAGTTATGTAATCAATATAAATGCATAACGTCTATGTAGCACTAGAGATAACTTAGCATGTAGGAGTTTTCGATGAATTGTTATATTTAGATTTGTATGAGTTAGCATTTAAAAAGATTTAAGTAGAAGTGAAAACTATTGTTCTGGTCAGAGTAATCACTAACCACTTGTTTTTTACCGATCGTTTACGTACATAGTATATTGCCTTGGAAATACCAAAGTGAACTCTCCGTTTGTATCTTCTGGATAAGAAATAAATAAAATAAATAATTTTGAATTTGAATTGTTTTTAAAAAGCAATTTTCCGAAGTACAAACGTTAACTCTGTCGGCAAATTACGTACATATTTACAATTGTTAACCATAGTAAATACCCGCCTAAATAAATAGCTACTTATCTAACCAACAATAGGTACCTATGTAACCCCTAGAAACACGCAATCTCAAACACTATAATTACAGGCACCATAAATGTATTACCGTAAAATCAAATATCCTTATATAACAACTCACCATGTATTTGTTAATCCTCATGAAATATTGGGTACGAAAAATTTAACTGAAATTGACAAAACTTGGAAGACACTCCAGACAGCAGACATTACGAAACGCTTCGAATTTGTTAATATTAGGTACTCGTTGATTTGTGATTGTGTTGGAAATAAACGTTAACGTTGGTTTTAAAACTTTAATTAAACCAAAACGATATTTATAACTGAGGATACCTACACTTCACAGAAAACGAAACGAACCTTTTTCATCGCGATGCGCGTTACAACGCGAACTCGATTTCACTGTCGTGACCTTGGTCTAGGGTCGTGAGGTCGTGACTGTCGTCAGCTGTCGTATACTAGAATTACTAACTAACAGAGGCGGACAAACAAAATTGAAACATGAGCGTATAAACACTTAAATTTCCTACAGAATTGATATGTTTCTGATTTCTGACACTAAACAAAATACAATACAGTTGGAGTGGGGATAAAGTAATGTTTCCAGATTCTAATGCATTGCACAGATTTGTGAATGTACCCCCCTGTTTTAAAAATGTAATATGAACTAATAACTAATACCTGACCAACTCGGGAACGACATCGGACCGCGGAAATGTACGAACCAAATACCAGGCAAAACCGCGGCTATGACCTCGAACGAACCCATCGAACGATGCGTCGTTGAAGGGTACTAGCTCGTGAAAAAGCCGCTGTTTTACGATTTAGTTCCTAAGCTGCCGCGAGTGGCAGCACGTCTCGGGTCAGGAACGAAAACAAGGCGGAGTTTACGTATTGAAGGGATCGCCAGATGTTTTTTGAAATAAAACGCAAATTTTACACTATTGTATGTATTCGTGTTTCGTAGTTATGAAAGAAAATATTTTTTCTACATTTCGAGAAATCTATTAGTAATTTTGCTTCGTATAATTATCCAAAATTTAATCAATTAATTTAAAAAAATCGTTCACAAGTCCTTCATTCTCTCTAATATTGCCGGGGAAAATAGTAAAGCTCCCAATAACAATCAAAAGTTGCAAAAATACCTACGACAGTATTTTATTTTTTTGCTTATAAATTTTTACAAAATACTTTTTTAAAGAAGTAACGCTCACCTAATGTGAAATTAATATCTTAAAGTTGAGGAATCATCCAAAATAATAAATTTACTTATCTCTCATTTTGATTTTCCGCTCTTATCACGTAGGTAATATAATCAAAGTGTTTTTTACGTCCTTTTGACTATTAAAAATGTTTCAAGAGATAAGCGAGAATTCAATATCCTCCTATTATCAAAAATACTTATTCAGTATTAAAACGAGTTAGTTATAGCTCGAGATCGGATCACGGAAAAGTACGAAGCAAACACGAGACAAGACGTAAAGACCGCGGCCGTGGCCTCGAACGCACCCGTCGAACGATGGCACGCTTGAGGGTACGCGCTTGTGAAAAAGCCGCTGATGAACGCTTTAGTTCCTAAACTGCCGCGGGTGGCAGCACCTCTCGGGTGAGGAAAGAAAACAAGGCGGAGTTTAGACATTGAAATGCCAGGGAGACAAGGAAGGCCACCTGGGTGGTCTGGCTATAATTTCAAGGAATTAATTTTGTTATTAATTATGAAATGTTTACATAAAAGAAATGTACACCAAATACCAAATAACAAAGAGTAATCTATTACATACTAATTTTGGTGGACATAATTATCTAAAATTTAAATATAGATTAAGTACATGAAAAATATCGTTCATAAGTCGTTAATTCCATCTAATTTTGCCGGGAAAAATAGTAAAGCCCTCAATAACAATGAAAAGTTGCAAAAATACCTACCTACCCCAGTCATTTATTTTTTAATTTTTTTGCCTATAAATGTTTTTTTTTAATGTAATAATTTCTAAAAGTAAGGAAATTCAAAATAATAATAAATTTATTTATTTTTCTCTGGTTTTGATTTTTCGCTCTCATCAAGCGAATATTATCAATAAATATCCAAGCATTACGAATACTTGTATCAGGAGCACAGCAAAACAAGTCGTGAGTCAGAATGAACCGCGGAAATGTACGAAGCAAACACGAGGCAAGACGTCAAGACCGCGGCCGTGGCCTCGAACGTACCCGTCGAACGATGGGTCGCTGGAGGGTACTCGCTCGTGAAAAAGCCGCTGATGAACGTTTTAGTTCCTAAACTGCCGCGTGTGGCAGCACTTCTCGGGTCGGGAAAGAAAACAAGGCGGAGTTTAGGTATTAAAAAGATGGCCAGGCAATGAAATATACTTGGGTGACCAGCCACATTCCAAGGAATTATTTGTGAAATTTTAAAAATGTTAACAGAGGAAAAATGCAGACATTACATTAAAAAATATCAAATAATCCGATGTTATAAAGTATTAAATCCCTAATTACCTACACATTTTTACATTACTGGTACCTATCCATCCCACTGCGAAATTGTGTTTATGAGGTATACCAGCCAAAGTTTTTGGAATTAAAAATTAACAATAAGGTATTCGTGTTTTTTAGTTATGAAAGAAAATATTATTTTTACATAAAGAGAAATATATTACTAATTTTAGTTCGTATAATTATCTAAAATTTAATTAAATGATTTAAAAAAAAACGTTAACAAGTCGTTAACTCCCTCTAATATAGTCAGGGAAAATAGTAAAGATCCCAATAACATTGAAAAGTGGTAAAAATACCTACGTACCCAGTAATTTATTTTTTTACTTATAAATTTTTACAAAATATATTTTTAATGAAATAACGATCATCTGACGCGAAACTAATTTCTTAAAGTTGAGGAATCTTTCGACATTAATAAATTTACTTTTCCCCTTATTTTGATTTTCCGCTCTTATCACGTAGGTAATATTATCAAAAATATTGAGTATGAAAACGAGTTAGTTATAGCTCGAGATCGGATCCCGGAAAAGTACGAAGCGAACACGAGGCAAGACGTCAAGACCGCGGCCGTGGCCTCGAACGTACCCGTCGTACGATGGCACGCTGGAGAGTACTCGCTCGTGAAAAAGCCGCTCATGAACGTATTAGTTCCTAAGCTGCCGCAAGTGGCAGCACGTCTCGGATCGGGAAAGAAAACAAGGCGGAGTTTATGTATTGAAAGCATTTATGATTGAAAGGATCGCCAGACAATAAAAGCTACTTCGGTCGCCAGAACACATTCCAAGGAATTATTTTTAAAATTATAAAATGTTTACAGAGGAAAATATGCACACCAAATACCAAACAAGAAAGAGTAATGTATTATCTACTAATTTTCGTGGGCATAATTATCTAAAATTTAATTAAAGATTAAGTTCATTAAAAAAACAAAAAAAAATCGTTCGCAAGTCGTTATCTCTTTCAATGTTGGTCGGGAACATTAGCAAAGACCCTAATAAGAATGAAAAGCTACAAAAATGTCAACCCGAGTTATTTTATTTATATTCATCTTTCTACAAAATAATTTTTTTAAATAGATTTACGTACGGAAAAGTACGAAGCAAGTACGAGACAAGACCGCGGCCGTAGACTCCAACTTATGTGCAGATTTCCTACGGGGGTTGATTCATCCCCTCTATAAAGAATTAAATTTTTAAAAAAATATTCTCTGTAACTTGGCTAATTTTACAGAGAAATAACGACGTCATACCAAATATTGTAGTATAGTACCTACCTACTACAGGACAGAAGAATAATAGAATTAATAACATTCCGTATAGATGTATTGTTTAACAATGTTGTTAGTCTTTAAGTTCTATTCACGTAAACATTTTCATTGTTTAATGTTATTACACGAAACTGTGGCCGTTATTTACCAAAATACAATACATACCTATTTACCATTTCACTTTATTCAAAAGCAAAAAAGGATGACCTTTAATGTTCACAACAAGTGTCCCGTAACTACAAATCTTCTGTAGTTTACCATCTATCGTATTCTATTATCTATGGACTTAAGAATATTCATAGACGTAGACTTCTCATACATAACCTATAATACATAACAAGCATAGTCAAGTACAGATTTGTTAACAAATGAAATTTCAACATATCCTTTTCGTTAAAATTATTTAGCAATTGATTGGTTGTTAATCATTACTGGTTCTTCAAAGAGTTCCGGTTACAGAACAAACTACTTTAAGAAAGCTCTCTACAATAATCATGGATGAAGACGATTGTGTTGGCAGTTCACATCAAAAACTACAACGTCTTTTATATTCAGCAAATAATAAAGATGCAATTGTCAAAGAATATATTAAATCAGTTAACTATGGTCCTGTTAAAGATTTTCGAAGAGGTATTTATTAAGTATATTTTCATTTGGATATCGTTTATGTATTAGTAGACATTAGTATGTATGTACTTAATCCATTTTGAGGACTGGAATGGTTTAATGTTTCTGAACCTTTATCATTTTCAAAACATTTAAAGGGCAAAGTAATATTATTGGATTTTTTTACGTATTGCTGCATTAATTGTATGCATATTTTGCCAGATTTAAGAGATTTGGAAAATGAGTTTTCAGTTGAAGATGGATTAATTGTGGTATGTTTTATTGACAATACAATTACGTTGTTATATTTACTCTTTTTTTTTGTTTAATTTTTAAATTAGATTGGTGTACACAGTGCAAAATTTGAAAATGAGAAAAATTCTAAAAATATTTTGGCAGCTGTTCAAAGATATCATATTACTCATCCTGTAGTTAACGATCATGAAATGACAATGTGGAAAAATTGTCAAGTTCATTGTTGGCCAACCTTACTACTGCTGGGACCAAATGCCAATCCTCTTGTCATGTTAACTGGAGAAGGCCACAAAGAACATTTGCGCCTTTACATTAAAAATGCTTTGGAATTTTATACAGATCAACAAAAAATATCCGACCATAAAATACCATTTAGATCATCGAATCATTTACTTGTTGATAACAAAAGTTCTTTGTTGTTTCCAGGTAAAATTGCTACCTACTCAGACAAAAACGCAACTTTGCAGTATATAGCTGTATCTGATACAGGAAATCATAGAATTGTCTTCCTAAAAAATGATGGAACATTACTAAAGCAAATTGGGAATGGAAGTGTAGGATTTAAAGATGGTAGCTTTGAAGAAGCTGAATTCAATGCACCTCAAGGTTTAGTTTTCGATGGGAGAGATACCATTTATGTTGCAGATACAGAAAATCATGCAATTCGAAAACTAGACTTACAACGGGAGATTGTCGAAACAGTTGCCGGAATAGGCGTCCAAGGCAGTGATAACAAAGGCGGCAAGAAAGGAAAGTCTCAAGAAATATCGTCACCTTGGGATATCTGCATTTATAATATAGAAGATTCAACGCCAAAGAAAGTTCTTATAATTGCGATGGCGGGAACTCATCAAATTTGGGCCTTATTCCTAAATGATATGGAATGGTGGAAGGATCAGTCTTACACTGCTGGAACTTGTGTTGCAATTGCTGGATCTGGACGAGAAGAAAACAGGAATAATCTGTATCCACATGCAGCTGGATTTGCACAGCCTTCAGGACTTACAATTCACAGCAGGAATAAAGAAGTATATGTGGCAGACAGTGAGAGTTCTAGCATCAGGAGGTTATCGCTGGTAGATGGAAAAGTAACGGCTGTAGTGGGAGGAGATAAAAATCCCAATGTAAGTCACCATTAACTCCACTCTCGTGTACCTATTATTTCCAAAATCTATTTATTATTTTTTTAAATACGAACCACATCTACCTGAATGCTTCATCAAAATTAATAACACATGTCTTTTTAAGAATTACGTTTCCCGATTATTTTCGCTGTACCTTCCCTGCGTAGATACAACAAAGATACGATAGATAATTCTTTAATAAATTTTTGTTTCTTTAATTACATTCGTATGATTATAATAAATTACGTGTATTTTGTTAATAATAAATCACTTTTTGTTTTTAAGAATCTATTTGCTTTTGGTGACAAAGATGGAAAAATGCATGAAGCCAAGCTGCAACATCTTCTTGGTTTATCACTGGCCAATAACGCTGATATTTTATTTGTTGTCGACACATACAATCATAAACTTAAAAAAGTTGATATCACAACTAATATAATTTCCACATTATCAGTAACAGGACTAAACGAACCTGGTGGAATAGCGATTGGTTTTGACGATAAAGAGCTTTACGTTGCCGACACTAACAACCATTGCATTAAAATAGTAACATTGGATGATAAATTATCTGCTGTTACAACAAAAACTTTAGACTTGAACGTGTCTGACCATCCTCTTAAGTCGCCAGGATTGGCGTCTTCAATCACTCCAAAAGTTCCCACATACAACAACAAAACAGTTATTGTTAACGAAAAAGGAGGAAACCTTCAGATAAAGTTCAATTTTAATTTCCATAAAGGACTTAAACTCAATCCAGGAGCGGTTCAAAAATGGTCAGTAAAGGGTCCAAGCAAAGAATGGTTCATTGCACCAACAAGTGGGAATAATATTAACAACATTGATATTATTTGTAAAATACCAGCACCCCGTCGCGATAAGGATAATTTAGATTGTTGTTTTCATTTGATTACTTGCACTAATGAATCCTGCATACCAAAAAACTTTGTTATTCGACAACCTCTTGTTTTTCAGAAGGGTGCTCCTTCCAGTTTAGAAAGTGTTATGAACGTCGAAATAGATCCGCTTTTAATTCTATTAACCGATATATAAAATAGATTATTTTTAATGTTATTTAGGACCAACCTATGTACAGGCATTCATGCTTCTTGTCTTTTATTTTTACGTATTATTTATTATGTTCAAAGAAACGTGCGAATAAATAAATTAATTAATTAATTATTGTTTCGGGGTAAAAACAGTCGCGTAGTTCACGGTTAAAAATACATGGAAGTTTTGAATTATATTACGGTCATGGTCTTAATTGGTGGCGCAAATCAATATTTAAAGCTTGCGCTTTATGAAGTGAGAAGCGACAGGAAACCGCAATTCAAAGACACACCGAGACGCAATAATAAAAGGCAATAGCATGACATAACAGTTATCATATAGTTGTTACTCATTGATAAATTTATAAATTGTTAAAAAAAACCTGCACGGTGGCACCTTACAAGCCAAAAAAGACTTGGTTTCACCTTATATTGATGTAAATCAACTTGAATTTTTTTTTAAAAACTTATTAAATTTATATGTGACATAGATATTTAGTAATTTCATTTTTCTGTTATTAATTATCAGATGTTATGTTTTTAACAAGTTAATCTCATTTCAGATAATTCACTTTTTTAATTGGTGTAATAAAAATGAAGTAAAAGATAAGACACATGCTCAAAAACTTTATTGAAATAAATATACCTCTAGAAATGCGAGACATTTCAAAGATAGAAAAACTCATAAAAAAAAATACAAATTCAGCAAATAAAACCTTTTTCGAATTTAATACTCTTCAGCTCCTTCCCCTTCTCCGTCTCCAGAATCCATTCCGACTTCCTCATAGTCCTTTTCAAGGGCTGCCAAATCTTCACGAGCTTCAGAGAACTCGCCTTCCTCCATACCTTCACCAACATACCAATGTACAAAAGCACGCTTGGCGTACATGAGATCAAACTTGTGGTCGAGACGAGCCCAGGCTTCAGCAATAGCGGTGGTATTAGATAACATACATACAGCACGTTGTACTTTAGCTAAGTCGCCGCCCGGAACGACAGTTGGTGGTTGGTAGTTAATACCAACTTTGAATCCAGTAGGACACCAATCGACAAATTGGATGGTTCTCTTGGTTTTGATGGTAGCAATAGCAGCATTTACATCCTTAGGAACAACATCACCGCGGTATAACATGCAGCAGGCCATGTATTTTCCATGTCGTGGGTCACATTTTACCATTTGATTGGCGGGTTCGAAGCACGCATTGGTAATTTCGGCAACTGACAGTTGTTCGTGATAAGCCTTTTCAGCAGAGATTACAGGCGCATAGGTGACGAGGGGGAAGTGGATACGTGGATAAGGCACCAAGTTAGTTTGGAATTCGGTCAAATCGACATTTAGGGCGCCATCGAAACGTAGGGAAGCCGTTATAGAAGAAACAATCTGACCAATAAGCCTATTCAAGTTGGTGTAAGTGGGGCGTTCGATGTCTAAATTTCTTCTGCAAATGTCATAGATTGCTTCGTTGTCAACCATGAAAGCACAGTCGGAATGTTCTAAGGTAGTGTGTGTGGTAAGGATTGAATTGTACGGCTCAACTACAGCTGTGGAAACTTGGGGAGCAGGATAAATAGCAAATTCAAGTTTCGATTTTTTTCCGTAATCAACAGAGAGTCTTTCCATGAGCAGGGAAGTGAAACCAGATCCAGTGCCCCCACCGAATGAATGAAAAATTAAGAAACCTTGTAAACCTGTACACTGGTCAGCAAGTTTACGAATCCTATCCAGTACTAGATCTACAATTTCTTTTCCAATAGTATAATGACCACGGGCATAATTGTTGGCAGCATCTTCCTTGCCAGTTATTAACTGTTCTGGATGGAATAACTGTCTGTAGGTACCGGTTCTCACTTCGTCAACTACTGTTGGCTCAAGGTCAACAAAAACTGCTCTAGGAACATGCTTTCCAGCTCCCGTCTCGCTGAAGAAAGTATTGAAGCTGTCGTCTCCGCCACCTACTGTTTTGTCAGATGGCATCTGACCATCAGGTTGGATACCATGCTCAAGGCAATATAATTCCCAACAAGCGTTACCAATTTGGACGCCGGCTTGTCCAACATGTACGGAGATACATTCACGCTATTAACAAATGGTCATGTATTAAAAAAAAATTAATACGCGCATATTAAAAGTACCTATAATAAATAATTTTACTTTTCATAAAATTGCTCCCCAAATCTACATTCCGCGGTAGTACCGTTACGAATAGTAAAAACCAGTGACGGTGGATTATAAGTTGCGCCGGTGCTACCGATAATTTTATTTATTTACTTATTTTCCTCTCTCCCTCTCAATTTTTTAAAATTTAATGCTGTTATTTTGAACTCTTGACAGTTTGAAATTTTTCTCTGATCTACCTATAGAGTTTTCAAATTATTATCGAGTCGAGTGTACCTATATTCTAACACGTGCAGCATTTAGCTCAAGTTTGGAGGGTAAAGTGCAAATTATGATTAGTGTTGGTTGTTTTAAGAATTAATTTAAAATTACGCAGGGAAAGTAAATTAATGACTTATTTAAAAAAAAAAAAAAAAACAGCGTTTTCGTTTCCCGTGTTTTGTTAGAAACGGATTTAAATCATATGAACGAGTAAATTAAAAAAAAAAACGCGCGAATTATGCTGAACACATGAACAATGTTTTGAATTTAGCCATGCTACACTGTGAATATTAAGATTGCGATAATGCTTGATTCTGCTCAGCAAAGAGCAGTGATGGAGGCACCCAATGAAACTGTTTCAAAAACAGTTATGTTTTAAACATTATTATTAACTGTATTCGTTTTTTTGTGGAAATTTTGAACTGTCCCTGAGAGGATACAATGAATCCGAGAATATTGTCAAACAGACTTAATTTTAGTGGGCACTTGGTGGCATCCAATTTACAAATTGTTGAAAATAATCATTAAGATAGGTACCTGTTTTGTCTGCAGAACCCATAAGGTGTTTTTTCAACTTTAAAAAAAGAAATTTTTGGACACCATTTGCCACGATTCATTGAAAAAGACTTTTTAACAACTAAGTAGGTAATCGAAAAATTTTCAGTGTAAAAACGCATAATCGAGCTCATCATCAAAGAAAATTAGGTATCTAATAATTGATTGTTACAATTTCGTTATCTGATTACTTATTAATCATAATGTTATTGTTATAGTAATGTATTTAAAATCCAACTATTCTTACTACCTTGGTAATTTTAATAATAGGTAGGTGGGACAAATGCAAAATAAATTTCTATTAAACAAATACCGGTAACAAAATGGCGACTGTAATAGACCTCACGATAAAGTATTAAATTCATAAATAATTATAGGTTCAATAATCTTGAATTAGTACATAAATGTCGTTAACGTACCATATTGCCGAATAAATTTTTATCAGGAAAGTCGTTTGAAGTAGCTAGTAATGCAGCTTCACAAACACGTCAATAACCAACAATGCAGAGAATATACTAAAGATCGATGGTGAGTTTTCTGGTCTTCATGCTTTTATACCTTTCTTGACGTCATGACCACGCCTAAAATCAACGTTCTCATTGGTTCAATAAACATGCGCCAATTCAGTTTCCGTTATTTAAATGAGTATATTTTAATTAATAAAGAAATGGTAATCTTCTAATTAAATAAGACGCACCAAAATGTATTTACGTTTTGGTAGAATTTATTTCTGATTGTAAATTATTTATAAATATCTGCTTTTCCATTACTTTCCAGTTGATAGATACCTAGACCTAATCAAAGCAGTCGGTTACGTTTGTATGTACCTATAGAAATTGCAGATTGATTTTTTAAAAAAAAAACTCAATGTTTTTTTTGTTTGATATAGGGCTTACATTAATTCTTTAATTGATAATATTAACTAACTAGATAATCGGATGACTCCCCCTTAAATTTATTAAAAGCACAGAGCTTTTCTAAGCATTTCCGTTCAGAATGCAATAGGTATGCAAGACTACGTCGTCGGCCATGTAATGTCTATTATACATATATAAATTTACATATATGCCAGTATCTCTGATGTTTATCAAAAAATCAAATGACTTTCCCAAATGCCTATTCTATTACTTCTTATTCTTTCCTAAATACTTAACACATTTACCGCAGTATATTTCCTAGAAGTATAAATTTGATATAAATATGCCATCAAGTATCTTCAGTGCAAAACAGAAAGAAACCGATTAGCCGTATCATTTTCTGTTTTGAAATGGTTTGGTATCGTAATTCTACTTTAGCGAAAGATGACGCATCGAAATTAACTATATAAAATATAATATTAAAACAAAAGATTTAATCATAGGGGCGAAATTAAATTAATTTGTTGTATTTCGTGGAAATAGAATATTTAGATCTCTTTTACTGTTTATAGGATAATTATGAGAAATAATAGATTGTGGCGTCATCTATTTGTAACATGTTTTAGGTATATCGATTAGTTTCCTCTTCACCTCCCTTCTTGCGAACGTCAAGCAAGCGAAGTAAGCGTCACCACCGTAGAATATAAGTTAAGCTAAGCCGCCCACCATTTTTGTTCGTTTGGTGTAGATTTTCGTGTACAGCAATCAACTTTGAAGAAATGGAAGATCGCGGGACAATTTTACGGGATCTTAAAATATGTAGATTTTGTTTGAACGAAAATGGCCCTTTTACGAATATATACGAAAAAGATCCTCAACAACCTGTTCCACTGCCTCTTCAAGTAATGGCTTGCGTGTCTATTGAGGTTCGTAACAAGTATTAACGAGCGACACAGATAGAAACTATTAAGTTTTTTATTTACCTACCTAATTACAGGATGCCGTAATCATTGCCGAGTAGTTTTCTATGACTCGATTAAATTTTTAGTTGCTAATTTTTAATACCGTATTTTGTTATTGCTTGCAGGTATTTGCAAACGATGGAATGCCGCAGCTTATTTGCAGGGCATGTCGGTATCAAACACATCAAGCATATACTTTTAAAACAACTTGCAAAAAGGCCGATGATGCGTTAAAGTTATTTTTAGCAACCGGAACTTTAATAAAACCAGCGGGGCTAGCCAATGTGAGTGCTTATTGGCAAGATTAGCTTACATTTAAAAGAAATATTTTGAAACAACATCATAATGTACTTTTTAAATTATTTTAAACGTTTCAGGAATCAAAAAAAAGAAATTTACCACCTGCCCAAAATGAAGATAATTATGAAAAAAAGTCAAAGCCAAATGAAAATAACTCTTCTGCAACAACAGAAATTAAAGAACCCGAAAATGAACTTCAAGATTTCCCCAATGATGATCAGGAAGCAGCAGATATATTGGATTTCGATCAAAATTCTAAAAGTCAAATCAGTTCAGAAGACGGCGAAAATCAAGAGGAAGGAAGCGAAAACACTACAAGAAAAGTATCTCATGTGAGTTTTTAATTAGGTACATTATTTTGTCACTTGTCGTTGTAAAACTTATATATGTTAGACCAGAAATGAGAAGTGCAAATAAGTGTATGGATTTAAAGTACATGTATATATTTTTCAAGTTAATTTTATTCCTGACAAATAATTAATTGTAATACAAAACAATCCTTTCTTCAGGTGCGCACAGACGTTTATCCTTGTCTACATTGTGAACGCTCATTTCCTCTTCAGCAGTTGTTAGATATACACATGAAGAATCACGATCGCCAACGCAACTTCGAGTGCGACGAGTGTGGACGTAAATTTTTTACAAAATACGATCTTGGCAAACACTTTCAAACTCATTTAAACAGTAAACCTTTCACATGTGTTGTATGTAGAAAACAGTTTTCGCGCGAGTCACTTCTTCATCGACATGAGAAAATACACGTTCAAGCCCCTAAATACCTTTGTACTGAGTGTGATCGTACTTTTTTAACAAGTGAAGATCTGGATGCCCACATGGAAAGACACAAGAAAAGAAGACCATTCTCCTGCCGATTATGTAACAAAAGTTTCGTGTTCAAACAGGGACTTGAGAGACATGAATTAAGTCATGCTGATCAGAAACCACACAAATGTAATTATTGTGAAGCAAGCTTTACTTCTCCGCTTAAATTGACCAGACATATCACTTCCCATGCAGGTATGAAAATGTTTTTATGATTTTGGTTTAAAGTTGTAATCTTGCAACACTTCATTCATTCACGTCGTAGACATAGGATAAGTACGTAAATTATTATTCGATTTTCTTTTAGGTTTAAGACCATATCCGTGCAAGTTATGCGGTCGTACTTTTCTGCTTAGTCACCACCTTACGCGGCATATGCGTAGTCACTATGCAGCAAAATCACCAAACGCCCAACCTATCGGGCAGCACAAATGCGATATGTGTAGTATGTCTTTCAGACGTAAAGACTCGCTTATCAATCATAGCGCGATCCACTCGATGGTTAATTTGAAATGTGTCATTTGTAATACTGAATTTCAAAACGCTAAAATGGTTAAAGAGCACATTACGACGCATTTGGCTGGCCTTCCTTATCCATGTGACAAGTGTGATTACTCCTTTGACACGCAAGACCAGCTTGAAGAGCACGAACTTAAACACGCGGAAATGGAATACGAAGAACAAATCGAGAGAGAGGTCACTGAAGAAGCGATGCAACAACAACAGCACCGATCTGAACATTATGTGGGGGGGGCGGAGGATGATGGAGACGAGGCATACTCGGCTGGCGAAGAAGATATTGCTGAATTTTCCATTACCAGTACAGACAATCCGGAGGTTTGTATTTTTCTTTTTCCGTTATTTCAAATGAGATTTTGTACATTTTTGTTGTTTTAACCAGATTGTAAGAAGATCTAAAAGAGAACGGAAGATTAAAAATTTTGCCGATTTTTTAAAAGACGAACTCGGATCGGACATTGACGAAGAAACTTCGCAAGATATACCAAATAATGACGAGGAAGAAGACGAAGACGATCTTCTTTATAAACCGCCGCCTCCCATCACCGTTAATGAAACTATCAAGCCAGTTGTTCGCACAGAAGGAACCAAAGTATACGCTCGTAAGAACGCCCCCGAAAAGTCGAAGCCTGTAGCTTTAACTTCCTTCATTGCACCAATGGTTCAGCCTGCGTCAACTCAACTTCCCACTCATCAGTTAGATCAAATTCCACAACTTCCCCTGTTAGACAACGTAGGATTGTCTAAAGACGCTGCAAGTGCATTTCCACCAAACAAAAATTACGTGGACATGAAAATTGGCAATAAATTGGTCAGAGTACAGAAATTGATAATGAGTAAAGCAGAAATTCAAGCGATGGCGAAGGAAGGAAAAATTGAAATGAAAGGGAACACAATTTTGCTTAAGAAAAAACAGACACTTAACAGTACTGCTACCGCGCGAACAAGTCAATCTTTACAAAATATTACAATCGATTCTATCTTTCAAGAAGCTGCCGCGAGTGTAAAGTCATCGGAAGATCACGAAAAACAACAGAATAATTCGAAAATAATTGAAAGTGATTTATTTGAGGATAATCAAGAAGAGAGACCTGAGAGTATCATTGAACAACACATAAATGAGGTATCAAAAATGCAGTTAGAGATGACGCAGTAATTACGTCTCATTTTCTTGATTAATTTATAAATATAAGTACATACATATATAATACTGAAGCTTTATTTTGACATGGGCCGCTATTGTTAATTCAATTTGTATTGTATTGTCTCAAAATAAATGTTAATCTGAAAACTATGTATTTGAATTGATTCACGCGGTGTTATCGGAGCGTTTAAAAATTAAAAAAACGGTAAGCGTAGGATTTCACAGTCCGTTGCTTCCTGTAAAAACTTCATTCAGGTTTCAGTTGATTTTCCTCAACGTTTTCTTCTGGAAAAGCTGACAGAATAAGCGCAGCTCAATCGAGAAGGTCTCGTACAATTATAACGAAAATTTATTTGAATATAGCTGCGTAAAATATAATGACTGTTCAAAACGCAGGGACGTTTCAATTTTGTGGTTTAAACCTATAATCTTTTTAAAAAAATATTTCGTCAATATCAAATGTCTATTATAATACATACAGTCAAAGCCCATTACCTCACCTACGACATTAACAAAGGCTTAAATTAAATTAAAAATTGCAATTAATCCTGGATATATTTTCAAAAGAAAATCAACCTAGCGTCGTTCGGACTTTGTTCCATGGGGCAGTAGGGGCACTTCATTCTAAAATGATGCATATTTTATTTAATAGGTAAATTCAAAAAGCGGCACCTTAGTGTTCTTACTTATTTCCGTTGCATAATTTATTTAATGCATCTCGGGATATAACGTGGCCGCAGATCAATCGCATGGGAGGATTATTTTCAGTTGATTGTTGCCTTAATATTGGACAAGCAAACATTGAATGATATCTTTTGTCTGTACCAAGGTCAATTTCTATCTAAATAATTAAAAAAAAAATTTTTTTTCATTCCTAGTTTGATTAATTATTATTTATCAATTTTATTAGTGAAGTCCAAATAAACAGACTTACTGGTAATTCATCTTTACCATTCCAAATTCCACTGACTTGACGCTGCATCATCACTTGTTTGATATTCAGTAAAGCTGGCACGGCAGTGCAACCGGCATTTATACATATAGCAAGCGGACTTTCCACACTTATGCCTAATAATTGACAAGCGTCACGAGTGAACGTCTCATAAATGTCTACCCACATTTCATTGTCAAACATATAAATATAGCGTGTATTATCAAAACCGTTCGGTACATATAGTAACATACCCATCAACATCTGAATGTCTAGAACAATGAATTAGGTAAGTAGGTGCTTTCTGATTGCAGCACTCGGTGAAATTGTGTATGGACATATATACCTTTTTCATGTCGGTAAACAAACTGTCCAAAATATGTCCTTGCATATGCAATAGCTTCTGTTTGATGTAGAAGACCTTTTCTTAGCAGTGCAATAAATTTCAAACGATGCAATTTAAATTCTAAGGAAGAACTATGTGCTTCCAATTGATCATGATGAACTGTTGCCCATGCCAATGCAAGCTCCAAGTCTTTATTTTTAAGGCAGTCAAGTATATGGTTCAGTTCAGTGAACGGTTCCTTGTTTTGATGTTCTGCCTTTATTGCAGCCTCCTAATATAAGTATGTACATCTATTTTGTGAGTTTATTAAAAACAAATACAATTAATCCGTAACTCACATTAGCAAGCTCCTCGGCGACATCCTGTAAACCTTGGCGACAGAAATGCTGATAAACAACTTGATTAATTAAACGTACTTTATCTGTTCCATTGAAAATATCACCACGGCTAGTTGCTGTGAAATCCGCAATGAAATTTCTATCTATTGATTTTCCTACTTTTGATACTGTACTGTGTAAGTCTCTGTGGTTGGTGGTTAATTGAGAAACGGTATCTTTTACTTTTGTAATTGTTTGTTTTATGAGATGTACTTGTAACGGAGTTAAGACGTGATTATCTGGAGCTAGAACGGGAGTTATGTTACAGTTAATATCTTTTTTTTTCAAATACTGTGTTGCGTACTTTCCTTCGTATATATGTATTATACTATAAGTATGTACCTGCTTCTAATTCTTCTTTTAGGCCTTCAACTTGTGACACTAGCTCATTCAACACTCTATTTGCATGTTCGTTTATTCCATTAAATTTTGTTAAAACTTTATCGATTTCTTTTTCTACTGCCAAACAAGCGTCCATTGTTTCTTTGTTTTTATGCATTTTTTTAAATCTAAATAACCACAAATGTTCGTAACTTCTGAGACTGGAAAGTGGTAATAAGGTAAGAAGTAATTACTAATTGTCACTGTCGTTAATTATGGCCATTAATAAACAATAGACAACAAGCAATTGACACCTGATTGTTGACAGATATACCATAGAAAATATGTATATTTCATAGAATCATTAACTAAATCATAGAACTAAACAGCTGAAAAAAGGCGCGGGATTTAAACATTGTTAGTTCATCATTTTGTATATTGAGTGATGAACTAACAATGTTTAAATCACACAATTGAAAATGTAATAAAAAATAAAGAAGAACCAAAACATATTATTTAGTTCATATTAAAAAAAAAATACGTGTGGCACTCGGGGACTGCCGCGGTAAAGCTATTGCATAGTTTATCAACTTATGCAATATTTTTTTTCTTTGATGTTAATATAATAATACACCTGTATACTTTCTCACAAACAGCTGCTTACGTATTCGTCCGATTTCGGAGCAGCTCGTCTCGATCCGTGCGAGCTTCGTACAGTCTACACGCATACGTCTAGTCGCACGCACACGCCGCACCGCTGTGCCGGTCGGAGTGGGGGGGTGTTAGGTTTTTTCGTTACGGAATTTCTTGATTCAGTCGCCGCGCTCAAAGCCCGCGATAAAAGCTATGCAATAGCTTAATAAAATACATTACATTAATAATTTTTTATACCCAAATGGAAGATTGAAAGATAATAAACATCACCGTTTATAACTTCAATGATGAAACGCCTGTCTTTCTATGCAACTCATTATATGAGTAAGTATATGTTATAGTGTCGTTTCGGTCTTGAATACGAGTAACTGGAGTGATCATTTTGAACATGCAAAATTTTTTTCAAAGCCTTGCGGTCTAAGTTTATTCGATACATTTTCAGAATACACTTTTAAAACATTTCGAAGTCCGGACTCCGGGCCGGCAAATCTTCCATGTTCCGCCACTGGTTCGAATAAATGACCTTTAACTTTAAAAAATTGCATAAAACAATTTAATGATAATAATTTACACTTAAGAATTAAATGATGTTCCTCTAAATGAAAGCTTGGGCTTGTTCCGAAATGGCAGCTCCTATAATTACTCTTAATAACAGTCAAAAATTACCTGTACTTGGGCTTGGGACATGGTTGGTAAGCATTTCGTTAATAATTATTAATAAGTACCTATTTGAATTTTGATTTACATACCTAGTATGATTTTATGTTGATTTATGTTGAAGTACAAATACCTATGATGGAAAACTGCAGAAAGCTTTATAAATGTTTATGATACTTTTATTTTAAAATATACAGTATATTCATCACCTAAATTATAGATTTTATCTGTAAATTAACGATTTATTCATTTTATTTTATTTTTATCTTTCTCATGCTACGTACCCAAACACGTACTGTCATAATGCACTATTGTATGTAAGAAACGAAATAAAAAAAGTACGTAAACACGAGAAATACTCGTACCTATTATATACAGGGACGTCAATCTGCTCCGGGAGAGGTAGAAGAGGCGGTTAAATATGCAATCGATATTGGATATCGGCATTTCGATTGCGCCATGGTTTATGGAAATGAAAATGAAATTGGCAAAGCAATAAGAGAAAAAATCGCAGATGAAGTTGTTAAACGAGAAGAGTTATTCATCACAACTAAATTGTGGAATACATTCCATGAAATAGAAAAAGTCGTACCGACCTGTAAAAAATCGTTGGAGAATTTTGGATTGGATTATTTGGATTTATATTTAATACACTGGCCATGTGCTCAGAAAATTATCGGAGACTTTGACCCAATCAATCCATTCAATAATTCCATAGGATTCGAATATGATTACCTAAATACGTGGAAAGGGATGGAAGATTGCGTTAAATTGGGACTTGTAAAAGGAATAGGACTTTCAAATTTTAATTCCGAGCAAATCGATAGAGTTTTGCATGAAGCCAAAATAAAACCAGTCGTAAACCAGGTAGGTAAAAGGGAAATTCAAACCACCATAATGAAATTAACAAACAACACGCAATTTTTTTTTTCTACAGATAGAAGTTAATCCTCTGTTAAATCAAAAGAAACTTATCCAGTTCTGTAACGACCGAAGTATTGTCGTAGTGGCTTATAGTCCTTTCGGATCGCCTGCTAGACCATGGGCAAAACCAGGCGATCCGTCGGTCGATTTTAACGATCCGAAATTGTTAAAAATTGCCAAAAAGTATAACAAAACTCCTTCGCAAGTAATTTTACGTTATCTGGTCGATATCGGAACCGCACCCATACCTAAATCGTCAAACAACAAAAGAATAAAATTAAATATTGAAATATTTGATTTTAAACTTAGTCCAGAAGAGGTACAAGAAATAGATTCTTTTAACCGTAACGTTCGATCAGTACCGGCAGATGAATTAAAAGGATTTCCACATTTTCCTTTTGACAATATAGAATATTGATATTCTTTTTTTAATCACCTAATAGTGTTTTGTATTTTTTGTTTTATTCTTGATAATAAAGAATGCCAAGGGTCAATATAATTTAACAAATACGTATATTTTTCGGGGTATACTTTTTAATATACATATTGCTAAAATAGGTAGGTACCTACATGTTGCCAATACAACATCATACAGTTCACAAACTCTTTTTTAATCATTTTTTCTTCAAAAATCGCGAGATACTTTGATGTGACGATTTCAGTAAAGCACAGAAATAAATTTTGCTGGTAAATTGATACATATATGTAGGTATTTATGTTCAATCGTCAATAATAATAATTGTTGGTTATGGCTATATGAGTAGCTTCTATTAATTATTTATTATCTCTCATAAACTAATCTAACGTCAAATTTTTTATAATATTGCTAATACAAGTACATATCTGTTAGATATAATTATTAGAAAAACGCAAAACCACCACTCATATTTTTATTCAAATTTGTTTTATTTTAAAAGATAGTGTTCACGTATGAAACCGTTATCGTATCTGTCGAACCCCTGTATCGATTGGCTGATTGGCTCTCCCTGAGGGTTTATGTGCGTTCAAGCCAAGCGTTCCAGGGAATCGTACCCCCAGCACCCCTCAGAGATCCGCTCGTCACGCCGTAACGTACGGTCGCTTAAATAATTTACTCAAGAAACAATGGTGGCAACGAAAAATATGAACTTGTAGAGAAAATAAAATTTATTAAAACTAATGCATAATGTAGGTGTACCTCTAAGTGCGACCTTATCGCATAACTCGTGAAGTAGGTACTCGTACTCCATTTGACGAGTTATCTTTTGTTTATATACCTAATCGTTCTGGAATTAGTTATTTAAATCGGCGTTCAAGTTAGAACATTTCATTTATCATTGCGACACCGAAAGCGTATTATTAAACATGGTTAGTGTTCCTAAAGTTAAATTGAACAACGGTCTTGAAATTCCGATTTTTGGATTGGGTACCTGGAAGGTGAGTTAAGCACAAGACAGAAGACACCAATAATAACATATTCTAAGATAATTAATGATATACATATTAATACACTGTCACTGTACTGTATTACAGTCACAACCAGGTCAAGTAACTCAAGCAGTAAAAGATGCTATTGACGTAGGTTACCGTCACATAGACTGTGCCTTTATATATGGCAATGAAAATGAAGTTGGCGAGGCCATATCTGCAAAAATTGCAGGAGGAAAAGTTAAAAGAGAGGAATTATGGATTACTAGCAAATTGTGGAACACATTTCACAGACCTGATCTTGTTGAAGGTGCTTTGAAAAAAACCTTGAAAAACTTGCAAGTGGATTACTTAGATTTATATTTGATACATTGGCCAATGGCTTATAAGGTAAGAATTTTTTTGTGAAATTTCTATTCATCTTAAATTTAAATACAAATTGATTTTTTATATATGTATATTGTATATGCTCCCAGATAGGTTAGGCACCTGCACTGAATTTTGTATGATAAAACTAAAACATTTCACTGGACTTATTGCATAAGTAATTTATTTCAATTGCTTATGTTATATTTTGATAATGTGACCTACAATTTATCATATTGACGTATTTACATGGTTTGTTATTGATCGATGATATGATTGATGACTGCTTATTAAAAGTAATAATAACAACGTAAAGAATAAGCTAATAAGTGGTATTACATAAAGATAACCAACGATATTAATAACCTGTTATTACAACATATCGAAAATAAAATGTTCATATCTTTTCTTTACTTGCTTACATACATACATACATACATACATACATACATACATATATACATATACATACATACATACACATACATACATACATACATACACACATACATACATACATACATACATACATACATACATACATACATACGTACATACATAAATACATCCACATGTACGTATGTTTGAATGTAAAACTGTTGGCTGTAATGAAAGTACATTATGTGCTTTGTTCATACCTTTTAAAAATTAGTTAAAAACATGAAATTGTTACGCCAAAGTACCTACGAGGTAACTTATTATTTTTTGGCCACGTACCTAACACTTTAACTGAAATTTCTTAATTTTCTGGAACCTAACGATACAGAAGCAATTTTGTGGTTTGTCCACTGTAATTAAGTACACATGCACCTACCTAAAAAAACTAAAGAACATCTTTTTGGTTAAGTGATAGGTACCTATATACCTTGTAACTATCTTAGACACCTACTTATGCCTGGTTAATTTTGCCATGTGTAAATAGGTACCTACATATGTATTTTTTATGTACATTTAAAATTAGATTTGTACTGTTATAAATAACTTGGAAGTATGTATATGAGGGTGCCTAATGGTAATAAGTCAAGTAAGTAGATTGTAAATGTTTGACAGGAAGATGGAGAATTGTTTCCCAAAGACGAACAAGGAAATATTCAATTTAGTAATGTTGACTATGTAGACACCTGGAAGGAGCTGGAAAAGGCGGTTCAGAAAGGTTTGGTAAAGTCCATCGGATTATCTAATTTTAACAAGAAACAAATCGAGAGGGTCCTAAATGTCGCGACAATTAGACCTGTCATTAATCAGGTAAAAACAACATTACCTACATACCTTTCATACATATTTTTTTTTAATGATGGTTGTGGCTTTTACTTGGTAAAAATTCATTAAGTAGGTAATACCTACAACACGTCTTAAATTTCTACAAATTGTTTATTGACTAAATTACTACTAATAGTGAGATGAATTAAACATAACAGAAGGTCCTACCTCAACAAACTACAACACTTTTTGAAGCGTGGACACGTGTTTCGCGTTGAAGATGCTTACGACATGTAAGTGACCGAAGCACGTGTACGCTCCCTATTTTTTTTTTTTATATATTTATGCAGATTTTGATACCATTTGTACTTTAAGTATTAAGTATATGTACTAGTAATAAAAGGCGAGAAGACAAGAATAATACATTCGAAATACATTTGGTTAAATGACTTTTAAAAAAATCAATATGTATTTTTCAATTACTAAATTTACTCGCATCTGAAGAAACACAGCTAGTATGGGTATTTACTCAATACATAATTTACAGTAATTTAAAATGTGATGTTTTATCCCTTAATTTAATATACATAATTGTCTTTTTAATAGGTTGAAAGTCATCCCTACCTCACTCAAGATAAACTCCTTAATTTTTGTAAATCAAAAGACATCATTTTAACTGCATATAGTCCGTTAGGTTCGCCTGATAGACCGTGGGCAAAAGCAGACGAGCCAAAATTATTGGACGACCCAAAATTAGTAAATTTGGCAAAAAAATATAAAAAAACTACTGCACAAGTCGTTCTCAGATTCCAAGTTCAAAGAGGTGTTGTTACCATTCCAAAATCCGTAACCAAATCTAGAATAGCAGAAAACTTTAACATCTTCAATTTTGAACTTTCAAAAGAAGATTTGGCGTACATAAGTAGTTTTAATGTTAACGGAAGATTTGTTCCAATGACAGCGTAAGTTTCGTGTGTGTGTTTTTTTTTTTAAAGATTAGTTTTAGTAATTAAATGTTTTTATTACAGGGCGTTGGGTCATCCCTATCACCCTTTTGAAAACGATGAGTATTAAAGCACAAATATAAATACCTACTATACATATATGCTATAATTATTTTATATTACTTAGTTACATTGATAAAATTCCATTAATGAAGAAAAACATTAAATACATACGTATTTTAAATAAACTACATTGAAACAAGATTGCAGACTTTTTATTCATACTTCCTCTTTTAATTCGAATAGGTACTAGGTATCTATCTACCTTTACGAAAACTCGCTAAATATATTACATACTTCTAATTACAAATTAGACACCTATTGTGTTTTTTGAACAAAACGATGTACCTAATCATAAAAGTATATTAAACCAGTCTTTATTATAAACTGATAATTGATACGGTGTAATTTAAATGTAATAAAACTTTGTTTCATATTAGATATTGATGGATATTAACTTATTTAATAGAGCTATGTATGTACCTACATATACATATAGGTAAGCACCTACCACATATTCGTTGTTAGTTTAGTTACTTTAGATAATAGTTATTTGTTGTTATAGGAAATATTATTGATTTTTTAATGTGTAACGCGTAGCGATGGTGCAACAAAAAAAGCACTTGTGGATTTACGTTCGAAGTTTACATCTGGTGGTAGGATAGATTGATCGGGGGGGCGTAGGGCGTTACCTAGTTAGTTTCTCTTCTGTTTTTCTCGGTACTGAAAGCAACCGTGTATGATATTCACGTCTTCTTTGTTAGTGAAGCTTATTTTATTGAAAAAGTAAGTGAAATTAAAAAATGGAAAACACTTATGATTGTTTAACGAAATCATTCTATTTATAATCTATATAGGTACTTTCATTACATATCCCAGCAGGGTATTTTGTAATTAAATAAAACTAGGTAATAGTTAAGTGTAAATTTTTAACTAACATACCTACCTACCTACCTACCTACCTACCTACCTACTGAGAAAATTATTGCTTGAAATAAAAGTAAGAAACTTGTTAATCTTTGATTGCAGTTTATATAGGATGTATTTTTTAAATTGTAAGTTCGGGGAAAAACCATTTCCGGTGGAACTTCCCTATTCTAATAATTCTCTACCTATTTGTTTACACATCATACAATTTTATCTACTATTTCTTGGTATTCTTAGAAATGTCTGCCAAACTGGGTGTCGTAATTCTAATTATAGCCAGATGATGTTTCATTTAACACTCGTTAATGTTTTCGGTGTTTTTTAATGCAAGGTTAGGTATATTTGTGTAACAGTTATTAACTGTGTGTACTTAAGACAGCGGAAACTTTGTGTTATAAACAATCAATGTCAGGACGAACTTACAATTTGTAATTAATTAAATGAGGTATGATAACTTGAGACCTATATACATATATATCTATATATATATTTTTTCGTAAAATTTTTTGAAAGGAACGTTATTTAACAGTCATTTCATTTTTTCAAATGTTCGGAATCTGAGGTTTCTACGGTTTTGTACCTGATGCGTGATTCAGATTCGCCCACTTCATATAGGTAGGTACGTAGGTACCTAGGACCTAGGTAACCGCGAAACGTAGAATAAATTCAACAGAAACTTTTACGATGTTAAGTACCTAAGTAGGTACATATATGCATTTATACGTATTAAAAGTTTTATTGAAATTTGCTTTTATGTACATAATTTGAAATATTCAATACTATTGTGTTGATACCTATAAGTAGTGTTTAAAAAAAAGAGTGTTTCCAAATGATTTTTACGCTTGTCCTTGATATCTAAACATGACAACGTCAGAATCATTTTTACTCCTGGAAAATTTTGCAATGGATTTCCGCTAGGCAAAATTTCCGTAACTTTTAATAGGTAACTTATTTTAAGTGCTAATAACAAGTAGTCAGTCCTACGTGTTTTCATCAGTCTCTCGTTAGCATTAGAACGAACAAGTAAATTCTTAATTAATAGTAGGTGAAAAAATACTTATCGTTAGTTAAATTAAACTGTGAATATGAACATAGCTACAAATCAAATCCCCTTCATCAAATTCAACAACGGACAGTTGTATCCACTTTTTGGATTGGGTACTTGGAAGGTATGTTGTTGTTTTTATTTTTTTTTTATCCGTACCTACATAATTTAGCAAATCGACATCTCCTATTCTTATCGTAAACTAGATAGTGATTACGAAAATTGTTTTTTTTTTCTTTCTATTCTATTCTTTGTCAGTCTAAACCCGGTCAAGTTACTGAAGCAATTAAATATGCGATTGATGCCGGATATCGGCACATTGATTGTGCACATGTATATGAAAATGAAAAAGAAGTTGGTGCTGGCATTGCGGCAAAAATAGCAGAGGGAAAAGTAAAAAGAGAAGATCTATTCATAACCAGTAAATTATGGAATACTTTTCATCGTCCAGATCTTGTTGAAGGCGCTTTGATGAAAACATTAAACGATTTGGGTTTGACATACGTGGATTTGTATCTTATTCATTGGCCTTTTGCCTTTAAAGTAAGAATCTTTTCGCAATTACATATATGTATACTACATAATACATGGTATCTACATTCTTATTTACGTCTTGAAATATATTAATATGTAATCACTTTCAGGAAGAAAATGGATTATTTCCAACCGATGCTGATGGTAATTTGATTTTCAGTGATGTGGATTACATCGAAACATGGAAGGCATTGGAAAAAGTTTGCCAAAAAGGCCTTACTAAGAGCATCGGTATTTCAAACTTCAATAAAAGACAAATTGAGCGAATATTGAAAATTGCCACTATACCGCCTGTAACAAATCAGGTAAACTTTAGGTACTACGGTACTACATTTACATGAACGTCAAAATAATACAAAAAACAATTCATAGATTATTATTAGATAGTAAATAGCTTGCTTGATATATACTTAAATGTTTCTTTTTTTCTACATGCATTGCACCTATTTAATTTTTAGATTGAGTGTCATCCGTATCTTACTCAAAAGAAGTTGGCTGCCTTTTGTAAATCCAATGGTATTGCTATAACAGCGTACAGCCCCTTAGGATCTCCCGATAGACCATGGGCCAAACCCGACGATCCCAAATTGTTGGATGACCCAAAGCTTAAACAAACGGCAGAGAAATATGGCAAAAGTCCTGCTCAGATCGTGCTACGATACCAAGTTCAACAAGGGCACATTACCATTCCAAAATCTGTTACCAAAAATAGAATCGAGGAGAATGTTAAAATTTTTGATTTCGTTTTGACTCCCGAGGATATGGCGTATATCGATACATTTGATTGCAACGGAAGGATTTGCCCGTATAACGAGTATGTATGTTTTCTCTCAATGACCGGCACACCCAATTCTTACAATTTAATTTAAAAACTTTTCGATTATAAAATACAAAATAAGTAAGTGACGGCGTAATATCCGAACTTGCTCGAAAATACTGAAAATTATCTTTTGAATTACAAAATTTGCTTATTTTTTTTTAATAATGGCACAGAAATTAGTTAAAATTAGGAGTCAACTCAACTTTTTCACAATGTCATCAAAATACCTACCTTCGATATACTTAGGTACGTAAGTAAAATGTATCGTACATTTTTCTTTTTGCAGGGCAAAGACTCACAAGGACCATCCGTTTGTAAAGGACGAATATTAATTATTTACCTGCACATTTTAATAATTACTTATAAGGATGATTTATTGAATTTGCATCATTAATTGTATTTTTAAAACTTTTCTCAAAGATACGTACCGATTCTTTTTCCAATTAGTTCGATAAATTTCGTGTACCTATGTATTATGTTTTAACGTGTTCATAAATAATAAATAAATGTAATAAATACATGTTTTAAGTGATGACAAAATCAGAAACACACGGGACAATTTAAGGATTTCTTCTAAACATAAAAAATTCAAATAATGATTAAATTGCTAGGTACCAAACCTACCTGTGGAGTATCTCCTGCACATATAAGGTAGGTACTATTCAAAATATGTATCTATGTGTCTATGTGCATAACGTACGTGTAAATACATATATATACCTACGTGTGTGTTTGGATGAAAGTAAGTTTAGATGTATTGTTCGTAAAGAATATAAATAATATCACGCGTTACCATAAATTAAGCGTTTATTTCGTGTTACATATCGTAATACTTTGTCATAAAATTAAATGGATAGGAAGGTAGGTACCTATTAGCTATTACTATTACATGTAACTTTTCTCTGAGAATGTGTAAGATCAACATAATTAGATAGATAGAACTAGGTATGTACTTGAATGTAACGTTTGATCTTCTTCTGAAGAAGCCACAGTGTTGGCGAAACACGTGCCAAGTTAGACAATAAAGTTGTGAAAGTTACAAGTTTGTTTTTGTTTACTACCAACGATTTAAAAATATTTTCCGTTGTTTTGGGTAAAAATAAAATTCTAGATTACATGAGTAAAATATTGACCTTCAGACTACCGCGACGTCGGGAGGTATGTATAATCGACCTCTATATATATATCCGTTCTGCGATAGTATTGCACAGTTTGTCAGAAATTTGAATTATAATAAATACCCGCATAAGCGAGAATTTCTCTGATCGTAAAATGTCACCTAGGGTTCCGTTTGTCACATTTAATAACGGTCAAAAATATCCTATTTTTGGTCTTGGAACCTGGAAGGTATGTACTACCCGCTTAATACCTATTTTATTTTGAATATTTACGTATGAGTAGGTAGGTAGGACCTACATTCGTGCTTTTATTACATTTTTAAGTACCTAATTATCATATTTAATTTGAATTCATTAATCGGACTAGCAAATATGTACCTACGTATAGGTATGTAAACGTGCATGTGCTTTAATTACTACAGATTATCATTATTATTATTATTATATAACAATATAACGTTCTTTTACCTTCAACATACATATAAGGTACTACCTACCAATCGATCACACATGCTTTCCTTATGAACGCTTATGTAGATATGTATAATGAAAAATAATCGTCTATTTGCCTAAATTTATCAAAAAAAAAAAAACAAATTATATATATATATGAATATGAATGTACCTACATTAGTTTTAATGGCAAATTTTCTATGATTCCTACTCTAAAATCGGTTTAAAATAGTCAAAACCTGGTGAAGTAATCCAAGCAGTGAAATACGCTATAGATGCAGGATATCGACATATAGACTGTGCTCATTTATACCAAAATGAAAAAGAAGTAGGCGAAGGTATTGCTGCTAAAATTAAGGAGGGAGTTGTAAAAAGGGAAGATTTATATATTACAAGTAAAGTATGGAATAACAGACATCATCCAGATTCAGTTGAGTCCGCTCTCAGAAGAACCTTGAACGATTTGGGTTTAGATTATGTTGACCTTTATCTTATCCATTGGCCGTATGGATGGAAGGTACGTTTTATCCACGCACATAGGTACCTAATAGGTATTGCATGTATTAATAATATCGATTTAAGAAATAAGTTTAATTTTAAAAAGATTTTCTTTTATGAATTTTAAAAAAATACAAATCCATCTCGTACAATAATGAAAACTACGGGCCAAAGATCTGGATAACCGAATTGTTAACACGTCCTTAAACCGAGCGTTTCTATTTTCTAGGAAGGAAACGATCTTTTCCCCATAGACTCTACCGGCAATACTATCTTTAGTGACGTCGATTACATCGACACATGGAAAGCACTGGAAAAAATGCAAAAAAAAGGACTAGCCAAGTCTATTGGCGTTTCCAATTTCAACAAGAAACAGATCGATAGGATCTTGAAAAACGCTACAATCCTTCCTGTTACCAACCAGGTTTGCAATTTTTTTTTAATCTCTTAATTAAAAAGTATGTTGTAAGTACATATATGTAAACTGATAAGGACCTCATTTTGGACTATACTTTGTATATTTTAGGTGGAATGTCACCCTTACCTTGCTCAAAAGAAATTGAGTGATTACTGCAAATCTAAAAACATTGTTATCACAGCATACAGTCCTCTTGGATCACCAGATCGACCATTCGCTAAACCGGACGACCCTCAATTATTGGACGACACTAAATTAAAAGGTATTGCAGAAAAATATAAGAAATCTCCTGCCCAAATCCTTCTTAGGTACCAAGTAGAAAGGGGGCATATTGTCATTCCAAAATCAGTTACCAAAAAAAGAATTATAGAGAATATCGATATATTTGATTTCCAACTAACTCCAAATGATGTGACCTACATCGATTCATTTGACTGCAATGGAAGACTATGTCCGGCTTTAGAGTAAGTTACCTACCTATAGGTACTTATCAGAAAATAGAAAAGAATTTTAATGCATTGTTTTTTTCAGATCAAAATCTCATCCGCACTATCCATTCAATGATGAATTCTAAAATCCGTTCGCAAAACCTACCGAAAATTTTTAATTTACTTATTAAATCATTTTCCTTAAATTGCATTTTATTACATTTAATGAAGTTAGTGTATACATACTTAGTTGCTTTTATAATTATTATGTTATAATATGCATATGTATGTAAAAATATTAAACGATTTATAGTATGTTTTTATTTATTTAATATTTTTCCATTATGTGAAAGGTCGTTTTTTTATCTGTTTATAATGAACCTGAAATTTAATCATAACGGATTTATGAGAAAAACATACTTTATGATTAATCTGTTAAATGAGACATTTTTTTATTAAAATGAAAGATGTTGAGCGGTGGCTTATCTTATTATGGTGAAACATTTTGAAAATAATAACTCGAATAAAACACACTTGTGTAGCGTGAGGGTAGAAAAACACTACAAAAAAAAAAACACTTTCAAGTCGTACGACGGATTCCGCGTGGCGCCCTCCGGAGCGGTACTACGACGAGTCTCGGAACTAACCGGGGTTGAACTGTTTAATTTTTGGGGGCGCGGACTTCAAAGCTGCTACACTTGGTAATTGTTTCACAATTTATTGTTGTTTAAAACTTAACGACACCGTTTCGGTTACTGAGTACTCAGTATCAATTGTACTCCTATCTTTTGATAATTGCCGAAACGGTATCGTTAAGTTTTAAACAACAATAAATTGTGAAACAATCAGGTACCAAGTGTGTTTTATTCGAGTTATTATTTTCTTATTAAATTGATAACCTTAAATATAAATTATAGATTATTACTGTTTAAAGAGTTATGCAATTGATTTCTATGCAAATGTCATTATCTAACAAAGCGAAAAAGAAAATACTATTCTCCAAGTATACAGGATTTGGATTTTTTATTTACTTTTACAGTACTTTTCTAAAATCGAAATTAAACTAACTTAACAGGTAGGTAGGTACTTGAGCTGAAATACGTTAATTTAATTAAATACGTCACAATTATTACGTTTCGATATTATTAATTTGTCGTTAATCTGAACGTGACAGAAATTTGCGGTTGAAATGTTGCATAATGAAAGTGACTTTTGTTAATTATTGTTTTTGTTGCCTTTCATTTATTAGATATACAAAATACAAACTAGTTTTTAGATTAAAATTTTATATACATACCTACAAATAATTTCTGAAACAAGTACCGACTTATTCAAATTACTTTTGCCGCGCCATATTTTTGCATCAAGTAAAAACCATAGACATTCTTGCCATGCTGTTATTAATCCGCAGATTACCTACTTGCAATTAGATTAGTAGGGCAGTATTCATTAAAATGTAATTTCAATTTCTCCCCTTCGATCGGATCGTCATTATTTTTTTAGACACACAAAGTGTATCAAACCAATTTTACTCAAGTGAATTAGGTAAATAGGTACATACAGTAGGAATAACATTTTACGTAGATACAGAACACGGTTATATTATTTAAAAAGCATCAACACCACTGCATAGGATAAGACGTTGCTGGCAAAAGAAATGATTATGCTGTAACTGAAATCTGGTATACCATAAATCGAAAATTTTAAACCAGACGATGAAGCCAATTCAGAAAATAAAATGAGTTCTTCTAACAACACTTTGTGTTGCTGAAATGAGTAACTGTTACTTCGGATTATTTCCAAAACGATGTCTTGAACTGCTTTAGGGATTTCGTTTGTTATTTTCGTTGTCACTGTAGCAGCGTGAAGCATCGAAATTATACTTCCCTAAAATAAATAATCGAAATCGATTTTAATTAAGGCGATTAGCAATTAATGAAATTATTTTGCTTTTACACGTTTACGTACCGTACCTACTCACCATATTAAAACTAACCCAAAATATTAATATTATCGCCTTCTTGAGTGTAACCACTTCGAATTGAATAATAAATATATGTGACAAAATTGAACAGAAGATGTAAGCGAACTGTTGAAAAATTTCGATCCTGTGACGCTTATTAAATTTATCAATCGCGTCGTATAGTTTGCATAAAACATTAATCGAACGATGCAATTTTGTTTTACAGATCCTATCCAAAATAATTTCGTCTCTTTCTGTCGCCTTCTTATCCAATATCAGCAGAATCATTATTCTTAAATTAATTACATTTTCATAGATCTTGGCTGTTCTTTCTTTTATTAAAAAACCATTGGCTGTGATATTAACAACAGTATATACTCTACTAAATAGAATGAGTGAATCATTTAATATGTACCAAATGTTTGTTAAAAGGTCCATGTGTACTAATGGCATAAAAAATCTGAAAAGTTCGGTATGATTTAGGTATGCAATCGAATTTTAATATTAAGGCTTTATACCTAGCTATCTATAGGTACTTACCTAGAAATAATAAACATATTTAACCAAAATATAATTAACTGATTAATACGAAATTGTTGCTTTTTAAAAATACATTTATCGGTTTTCAGTACTTCATCGATACCGCACAATTTACCATAAAAGTCTACATCGTACATGTAATATTTCGGAATAAGAATAAAATACAATTTGTTTATAAACATCCACATATGAAGAAATAGTATGACCAACATTTTTTTAAAAATAACGTTATAAATTGAATAGAACGTAGCGGCTGACACTATAATGGTTGCATTTAGCATAAATCGAATGAACTTGCTCAACAAAATTGATTCAAATTTGGATTGTTTATCAACAAAAAAATCTATAAGATTCAAATTTCGAACAACGTATTTAACATCCATGCTGTTATTAATTATCATAGTGATAGCGAACCTATACCTGCAATATCTGTGTTGTTATGTTATTATATTGAACGTCGATCGATATACATATTATATTCCTTTTATTACTAAACAAACAACATTGTACCTAATTGCAAGTGTTTACAATAAAAGCTTACAAATAAAACAAATAATAGCATCTTATTTATTTGGAGAATTTTTTTAACATATGTTGTATGGAGTTTTTATCGTTCTTTACCTCTCTTATAATGTTATGGATCACTTATGATTGTGCTATTTGGGTATTTGTATTAAAATAAAAAACCTAATAAAAACAATCACGCAATAAGCATTTGAAAATGTAGATAATGTCGTTTCTATAGAAACGACGACGCTACATTTGCATGCGTTTGCAACTGGTGAAAATCGTTACAACATAAAGAAATTTCTTAATGGAATAATAAAATAAATAAACCAGTTTATGTGCATCTGAACAAGAATTAAGTGGGAAACCTTAGAGAAATTGGTGTTTCGTTTTTTAATTTCTTACCGATTTATATGTGATTTTTTACTAAATTAGCGCTGCTTAGAAATAACACTTAACCGATAAACTAAATTTTCAAACCAAATCGTTTTCTATTTTAGAGACACTGACAGACAAATGCTTAAGCTATACTGAAATAATAATTCAACAATTTTAAATGGCTAATGCTAAAATAACCCATAAATGATTTCGTTATCCATTAAAACAAATGGTAGTGTTAACAGACATAAATAATACATGTATATTAAATCATGACTCAAGTTTTGAAGTTTATGCCCTGTGTAGGTATAAAAAGTACAAGTACATTAAGTATAGTACATATTTATATTACATATGCAATTATTTTAAGGTGGTAATAGTAGATAAAATACATGTCTAGTTACAGATTCCAAAATGTTTATATGTATTACTATTTATACTGAGGTTTTATTCCTTTTTTTAAACGTCCGTCCTGTATATTTTAAAATCAACGCCGACTAGCTATATAAGTATTTTGAAACTTGTTTAAAAAAGCTACTAGGTACCTATACCTATAGTATAGTGCTCTTTAGAAATTATTAACTATGGATTTTTTGAATTTATTTCTGTTCTCGATTTGTTCTGAATGGGTAAAAATAATTTAAACTCTGCAGGTAACTCGTCTTCAGAATAGAGTCTTTCAGAAAAATAAACCCTTCGTATTCTACAATTAGCATGTACCTGAACCCTTAACGTTTCTACATAATTGGTGCCATAAGCTCGCCTAGTAAAATCGGCAACGTTGAATTGTATTTGATTCCAACCCTCATCTAATCTCATTGGCATTGTGCAGATAAATGGCTTAACCCTTGTAGTTGATTGATAATTGCTTGCCCTGAATCTTCGACGAACATTTTTATCGTCTAAAATCTTTAACGAACCTATTACTTACTTTCAAAAAAATTATACAAGTTAGTTCGTGGTGTAGAATTTTAAATACCTGTATCTCAAATGTGAAATATTTTTTCATGTTTTTTACAATCATGACAAGGTACGGTAGACGTATTCCTAATGTTTTTCGAGGATCTGCCGGACATGTAATATAAGTAGTACTAACATTTGAACCGGCTATTTCTAATACCAATGACTGAATATCTTCATCTGTAATTCGTTTTATATGGCCGTTTCTCACTTTTTTGTCCCATAATTGTAGTGGTTTGCTACCGATACTGTATAATATTGAAAGAAACCCACTTTGAAATGTATTTTTAAACATATCTCTTTGCGATTCACTTAAAAACTACAAAATTTTGTTTTAAAACGGAACATTTAGGTTAAATCGTCCTAAACAAACAAACTCAACACACAAACATGACACAAACTGACAATCATAGATCTGTGACGGGACGACGAGAATGACCGACGACCACATGTAATTTGTTCCATAGATCATTGTGCACAGTAATAACGTCTATTTATATATGCTACCCGCAACCAATAATCCATCAGGTAACTATGTATGTACATTACTATTAGTTAATGGTAGTCCATATAAAATAAGGAATTAAATAGTGTAATAATCAGAAATCAATCATGAAAAACTCAAAACGTTTCACTTGATGAACCAGAGTAATAGAAATCAAAAACTGAGCAGGTAAAATGGTTAGGTTAGGTTAGGTTTCATTTATATAATAGTGTACATATGTATATAATACAAATTCAGAGTTGTCCACTATAATCTGCGCGCACAAACATGGAAAGACCAATAGAAAACGTACATTTATACGGACTACCATGTGCGTGCGAACGAGCGTCAAAATGAATGTACATATATAAATATGCCTGAAATCAACAATTTATCGCATTAAGCTTGTAACTTATCAAAAATGTGAAATGGAATAAATTTTTAATGTGTTGCATCGGCTAGGAACACAAAAAAGAATTAAAATTTTACCTATTTATTGAAAAATGAAAGGTTAAGTTTTTTAGTGTTTTTGGTAATTTATCTATACATTAATAAATATGTAGGATTTGTACATAGTAAAATGTAACCCCCAATTTTAATTTGACCGCTTGCCGATCTTTGTTTATCAGTCAATTATTTACATGTATTTAAGCAAGTAACATTTTGAAAAGTTGTTAGCCTGAATTCGTTCGAAAACCCCGCCAATGCGGCAAACACTTGCACCATGAGTCAACCGCCATCCGGAGCTCCTGTCACTTAGAAGGGGGCCACGCGCAAGTCTCCATTTTCCTCACAACGTATGTTTTAGTAGCTAGCACCCCACGGCTGATCACGTAGGTGAGACATCGCCCTAGTTTACATAAAAATTTTTCGTTGCCTGGATGTTACATAGGTAACTAGTTGTCACAAACTTGAAATTAACGTTTTCACTCACTGGAAGAATTGACCCGATAGTCGAAATGGAATCGTGGCGAACTTACGCGACAATATGCAGGTTGTGTTTGCAAAAAGATGGTTTCATGTTAGGCATATTTAATCAGATACAAGGAAAAGAAAAGAGCATTTCTAAAAAAATAAAGGAGTTCATTGACCTACAGGTAAGCAAGCAACCAAGCTTTTGACGTTTAAATTTTAATGCCCGGTAAATTCGATTATACATATTCCCTATAGGTACCTATGTATAAATAAACGACTAATAAAAAATACATATTTATATTTTTATACAACCTATAAGTTGTTTTCACATTTTTTATTTGAATTTGAATTTGAATGAATAAGCATGTGTTGTAATTATTTAATTGAAGGCAGCAGCAGAGGCCAATTTATCTCGTCTATTACATGTGCTCTAATTGTAATGTAATGTACTATTTTTACCTGTATCAAACAATTTAAGTGTCAATCACAAATTTTGTATTATAATTGGAAAGACTGACTATCTATAGGTATGTATGTGTTGATTTTTCAGATATCATCTGGAGATGGGTTACCTTCATTAATATGTCACCGTTGTTTGTACAAAATAGAATTTTGTCTTGAATTTAAGCACCAATGTTTTTTAGCAGATAGCACTTTACGGCAAGCAAACTCTCTGCCAACCAAAGATACCATAAATTTATTTGAAGGCAATGGAAATGTAGAAAATGACGTTGTTATGGTGGTTGATCCAATGAGTTTAGATTATGAATCCGAGGGTGAATCTGAAAATGAACAGCAAAGTGACATAGAAACACACGAATCGAACGATTTTAACGAGTTTCGAAATGTTTTCATGTGTAAATATTGTGACCAAGCTTTTACAACCAAAAATGATTGTGCTTTGCATGAAAGTACTGGTCATAACAGCAATATTCCTTATACCTGTGCAAATTGCAATATGGGATTTGCAGACCGCAGTCAATATTCAGCTCATTTAAAAAGTATTCATCAAAATGATAAACCTTATAATTGTCCAGAATGTGAACGAACATTTGCAAGACGATCTGATTTGAGAAAGCATACGATTGTTCATACAGGCGTCAAGCCATTTACATGCAGTATTTGTTTCAAGTCATTTTCAAGAAACACAAATTTATCAAAGCACATGCGTATTCATTCTGGACATAAGCCCTTCGTTTGCCAGTTGTGCCCTAAAACGTTCATCTCAAAGGCCGATCTTTCTCGTCATTCTATTATACACACCGGTCAGAAGCCATTTCGTTGTAATTACTGCCATTTAAATTTCGGAAGGCGAGATAAACTTATTCGACACGAAAAACGTCATTTTCCTCAACAAAATACAAGTGACAAAAGCCAAGAACTTGAAATAATGAGACAAAACTTGTCGCTGGAAAATTACAGGTCGTCGCAGAAAGAAACGGAAAATATTGAATACAACAGTCAAATTTATGAAGATAAACAAAATGATTGGAACAGTCAAGAAAATATGGTTATTAGTGTAAATCCCTTTCATCACAATGAATTCACAAATAATGAAGTTGCCCCTAGCAACGACTTTCATTCTGAAGGACAACAAAATAATCCAAAAGCTTCAAATATATCGGATTCATTCGCAAACCCTAACAATTTTGGGAATGATGCAAACTCAACTTTCGATCGAACTTCAACTTGGAACGATAACGAGGAATTTAGAGGTTTTGAAAATAACAAAAAGACTAACGGTGATGCATTCAAACGGCATCCATGCACCATATGTAACAAAAAGTTTTCTAGTGCCGAAGGTCTACGTTTCCATATGACATTACACTCTCTACAGAGACCTTTCACTTGCACCATATGTGGCAAATCTTTCCTTCGAAAACGCGAATTGGACCGTCACCTTGCCACTCATTCAGGCATGAAACCCTTCAAGTGCTCTTATTGCGATAAACGTTTTGGAAGAAAAGATAAATTAATAAGACATTTTCGAATACATGATGTCAAACGGGAACACGTCTGCTCTGTTTGTGGAGCTTCATTTATTAGGAGAGACGGACTGACACATCACATAAAAAAACATGCAATAGAAAATAGGGAGGACAATCTCGCAGCAGTTGCCAGCAACAATATAATGAGCTGATTTTATTAGTAAAATAATAATTATGATTATTAATTGCGAGGCGCATAATTTCATAGCCAATTTTACATATGAAACGTTATGCCTAACGGATTTTCCCTTATCTTATTTATTATATATTATAATATGATAAATAATTATTATTATAATATCTTTTTCGATTTTTTTAATTTCCATTTAATTTTTACAACACAATAGTTTGCTGTAACATATTTAATTTGTATTTAAGTTCGCTTGTATTTTATTTTGGTAATAAATGCCAAAAAATGTTACTTATTAGTGGTTAGCACATATTTGCAAATCTAATATTAATTGTTCGCTAGTACCACATGACCACTTTTATCACGATACGTTCGTATACCTATTACAATGTCGATATTAAAAGAAATGTCGAGTCCAGTCGGTAGGCATTTTCAGTTAAATGATTTTATAAAATTTGATAGGTAGGTGTGTATTTTAATGTGTCATTGATAACTTTGTTAAAATTATTTGCAGTTATTGGTGTAGCTATCAAAATTTCTTAAATTATCTAACTGAAAATTCCAAGTTGCCGAATTCTAAGTATATTTATTAATGCTGGTGAGAATTATAGCTTAATGTTTAATCGAAATGTAATTATAAAGTTTGTATTTTTGAGATGGTTATCAATTAAAAAATAAATGAATTGTATGCATAATTTGTTTTTATTATCACATAATTGTACCCAATAATGTATTCAACGAATTACGTTAACTTTAATAAGTGATGCTTAATAAATGTGGTATTGTATGTACCTATATAAGCAAGATCATTTTGTACCACTTCGTGTATTTTTTAGATGTAAATAAGCGTTGTTCCTACGTTCCTACTACGCAGTATGTGCATGTTGAGTTGCATATCTTTTACCGATTAAAACGACTTTGGATTTACCATAGACATGAAGTATGCGCTGCGACATCGTACCTTTTCCCTGATTAAAATGCGGCTTGAAAATTGGAGAAAGAAAGTAGACTTGCTTGTGGTTGGTCAATATCTATCTCTTTATAAAATGGACTGAGTACTGAGTAGAGAGAGATGAAGAGTGACCACAAATTGTTTCTATTTAATTCATTTTCCTGGGTCAATATTCAACCTGAACGCGTAGTGCATGGCGATATATGTACATATTTCAATTCAACGCGGCCCTGGTATAGACAAGGTGATAGGATGTGCATCCGACGTGACATCTATATAGACAGCTCGATACTAAAGAATCTTGATGCTCAATACCTCAATTTAATTACCAACATATCATACCTAAAATATGTGTGGAATATCCATTTTTGCAATGGGTTCAACCACCTTTACTATACTTAATTAAAAATATAAATTCTAGGTCTTGCAAAGCATCATTCATATAAGTACACATACATTAATCTATGACATACATACATACATTCTATAGAGCCATAGCCATAGTTCATAGGTCACGATGAATAATAATATAATGAATGTTATCAATTAATGGAGCTGTAAGTTGTAATCATTATAAAACACGACGATTGGGTTCCGTTTATTTATCGAATAATTTTGAGTAACATACATACCTATATATACGTACCTAATAAAGTTCATGTTCAGAAGATTACGGTTTTGTGTTTTAAGTCAGTTAAGCTGTATGAGTTAAGGCCGTTTTCAGTTTGTCTGAAACGTCAAACGTTAGTTTTCTATTGACTGTTGATTTGTGCGCTTTATTTCAATAACAATACCGACCGCATAATAAATAATGTTTAAATTCGGCGTATTGTAATACGTAGGTATTCTATGCCATTTATTTAATAAAAGGTTTGATGTTAAATGGAATGGTTTTCATCGACAAGTTACGTTTTCATTGAAGTAAAATAGACTCGGTACTTTTCGTGTGCTTTTTATAATTAAAAAGTAAGTAATTTCATAAATTATTAAAATTCAATAAAGTAGGTAGGTACCTACCTATACCTACATACGATGGGTATAGGTAATATGTATATTAAGTATTTATAAAATATTTAATTTTTTATTCGTTCCTCCTGGAAATGTTTTTTAGTTATTTATTGTCTTTTAAAAACATCTACCTATAGGTTTACATATACATAAATAATAATTTTGAAAATTAGTTAAAATGTTACCGATATTTGTTTAAATACCTAACATAACCTTAAAAAATATTTAGTAACGTTTACGAATAGAGAGACAACTTCTTAATTAAATGGACGTTTATGAACTGTTTAACGAATTGTTAACGGTTTTTATACCTCTTGAACAACGAGCGTTTTATTTACTCATCTGCGTTGCTTTTTGTAATAAAAAACATGTTGTTATGAAAATGACATACCTATAGGTACCTAGGTAGGTATACCGAGTAGAAGAAAAGTGTTAGTGCACTGTGTAAATATTAATTAAGACTTTGGTTTGGGTACGGTACACGACTTGTGTGCATGTTATAGTTATATCGACAATTTATGGACATTACATTCACACACCCGACACTCGTCAAAAGAAAAAGTATGAACAACAGACTCAGATTCTCTCCGTAGTGCGTAGTCCGTACCATGTCCGTACACGAAGAAGATAAAGAAAGAATGAGGCAGCACTCGGAAGGAAAAGGATGCACGCATTCTACGCGCGGTCAGATCGAGTTCTGTCTCTGTCTAATTGTTCATAGATGTTTACCCATATTATTATTTTTTTATACATACAGCATGCACGTTGAATATTGTACCCACAATTCACATTCACGGACTGTAACTTGTACTACATTAATAATTAGATAATTAATTACCTTCCCAATAATTTTTTTGTGGTACCCATTACATATACTTAGGTATTCTCTTCTATTTAAAATAAACCTCTATCTTCGCGTCCATAATTACGAGCTCACATGTTAGGTACCTATCGCAGTTTTACATGTAAAAATGCTACCTACCTAGTAATCGTCATTTAGGATTTAACTGTTTTATTTAGTTAGCATTGTAATTAATTACCTATAGGTACCTTGTGTCTACTTGATTGCATGTAATTATTATACACCTTTAGTTTTTTACCTATTTGTTGCTACCTTTGATCTCATTAATAGGTATTAGATACTTATGTATGCTACCTACTACTTAAATTGTCGATATGTAGGTACCCATCAATTATACGCACTTACCTACAATTGCTTGATTTTTTATCATTTTCGAACATACTTAATATGTATCTACAATTAATTCCGTTCGAAAAAAATAACGTAAGAATGTGAAGGATGTAAGTATGAACGTAAAAATATACGTATCTATATAGGTACGTAGTTTATCAAACATTATGAAAATATAAATTATGTATTATCATGTGTACAGAACATGATTGTAAAATTATTTTCAACTTAAACTATGTAATAAATTTTATTTGAACAAGTGTCGTAGGTACTTATAACGTATAAGTGTTGTAATAAGTACATTACATAAGTACCTACTTGAGAGTAAGAGGAGGCATCTACTTTTAATTGAACTGATAGTGAGATCTGTTTTGTGTATGTACCTAATAATATGTACTTAGTTTCTTACCATGAAAAGTCGTATTAGGTACGATGTATTGGTTGGGGTTATGCGTTAGGCCTGCCTCTACCTACACATCTTATTTAGGTACGGTACCTATGTAAGTATGTAGGTATGTATTAAGTATGTTTTTTTTTCCAATTTAGTTTTAGTTGGGCGTTAAAAAATAAAAAATTAAGAGTGATTGCACTCGATATTCTTTAAACAAAAAGGATTTTTTTTTCTCGTTCAAACTAAAAAAAATTTATACCTAAGTAATGCTGGGTTTAGTTAATTAAATCGACTTTATATTTGCAAGTAGGTAGCTACGTATGTATGTAATTAAAAGACAATAAAAAAAATTTTCTCTCTATGTTACAGACATGACTATCCTATTGTTTTGGAGTCTTGTTATTGCGCTAACGCTATTAATCATACTGTGGAGAAATTCATCAACAGCTCAATATTATTTGAAATTTACCCTTTTCGTTTTAATAAGTTTAGCAGCTGCCAGTTTTCCAATTCCTCTCATGTTACCTAGACCTCGTGATAGTCGTAATGCCCTGTAAGTATACTAAGAATCCATCCATACCTAAGTAAGTACCTAACTAAAAAATAGATACCGTATGTGTGTAGGTATATTAATAGCTATACCGATTTCATTGTGTTGCTCTAAACCATTTTATAACATACATATAATACAAAATATCTACGTACGTCGTAGTCGGTAGGTAAGTACCTATGTATATCACTATGTTGGACGTTAATCGGTAGAATTAAGGCTTACACGGCCCCCGTCAAATATGTAGGTATATGATACATACATGCATACATATTAGGTATGTAGGTATGTACTTATGTACCTACCTACCTAATTATTAGGTGTTATTATTATTATGTATTATTATATTATTTGTTATCCATCCATCCATCCATCCATCCATCCATCCGTGGCTGGTTATGTCCATAGCAGCGTGGTCGATGGCGATTACAGCTCTACTTTTATACGTAGGTACATATGTACCTATGAAGGTACATATATCCATCTGCTACGGCCAACCAGCCCGAAAAAGCCCAGTTAAAAAAACATAGTAGGTAGGTTAGGTGGGACCGTGTTCAGTGTTGGTGTTTGCATTTTAGACTTCCAGCAAAATTGTTACGGACGCTCGCGTGGCTTTTTGGATTGACCTACAGTATAAAAGGAAAAGAGAACATCGTGGAAGACAGCGGATGTGTTGTTTTGATAAACCATCAGAGCGCTTTGGATCTTATCGGTAGGTTATGAGAAATAGGTATAGATTATGAAAACGTACCTACAGACTACAGAATAAGGTGATAGATAGATAGACTTTGTTTTATGTAGTTTTAGCTCAGCTGTGGCCAATCATGAAAAACTGTACCGTAATTGCGAAAAAAGAGGTTTTCTTTTTATGGCCGTTCGGTTTAGCTACGTGGTTGTGGGGTACCATATTCATCGATCGTTACAATCCAGAAAGAGCGCAAGATGCCGTTAATAAAACCGGAGAAACGATACGAAAAAGAAAAGTAAGAAGTTTTCCAGTATCTACCTTGAGGTGTCTTTCCTTGTTTGGTGAGAAACTTAATTAATGAATGACTGCGCGATATTCAATTTTCTCCATAGTGGCTAGTTTTTTCTCGATTGACTTGTTAACTCGTTGATAACTCAAAAGCTAACGAATGACCCGATTAGGCTGAAACTTGGTATAAGTACTATATAATTATACTAACAATGAGTCACTCGATTAGCGCCGACCTGGATGAGTAAACTCGCCAACTCGCCAACCCCGCCCTTCCGCGAACTTTTTGTCGCCCCCTCGTAGGTCCCGGGTCCAAAATCCTCTCAAATAGCAATATTTTATCGTGCGTTCCTTACTTTAAATAAATTATTTTATCTCAAATAAATAAATAAATAAACCAAACGCTGCCTATTTAATTTACCGACTATCAAATTATGTACCTATATGTATACTACCTGCTCTTATTGATATAGGTAAATACCTATGTATGTAATAATTAATAAAATCTTGAAAGACGTAGGTAAACGTTTAATTTTCAATTTTTTTATTTTTAGGCTCGCGTACTTATGTTTCCTGAAGGAACGAGAAATCTCGGAGAGAGCCTTTTGCCGTTTAAGAAAGGAGCATTCCATTTAGCGCTAGCTTCTCAATGTCCACTGCAACCGGTTGTTGTGGACCGATATAAATTTTTAGGGAAACGTACATTTGGGAAAGGTGAGAGAGAAAAAATACGTTTCTGGGTGCGTATTATTCATCGGCAGGTAAATACCTACCTATCTTTTTCTTTTTAGGACACATCGATATAACCATATTACCTCCGATACCAACTTTCGGTTTAACGAAAGACGATCTTCCATATTTAATGGAGACAACATATTCGACTATGTCTTCTCATCTCAAGGATTCGTTACCGTTAAATGTCAATAAAAATAAATAGGTACATAGGTAGTAGGTAGGTATCTAATACTGACGACGAATTCAATTGATCGATCGTGAGTGTTACCTATATCTTTGATGACTGACGTGAAAATCACTGTTACGGGAAGCGCATTAGATACTACTACCTACATTAGATACCTATTGTCTAATTCTAATTAGATTATTTATTATCGTACTACGTATTGTATATTACGATATTATTATTATTATTATTATTATTATTATTATTATTACCTATTACATTGTGATGATTAAGAGAAGTTATTTTCAAAGGCATTTACTAAATAAATATGTAACTATGTTTTATACCTATCTATTGTATATTTAAAAAAAAAAAAAACCAACCAAGTACCTACCTAACTACTAATCATAATCACCTAAAATACTCTTTAATTATTTATTTACTTACGATTAGTTACTTTAGTTAGAAACTTTTGCATTAGGTACATACGTTCCTAAAAAAGTGCACAGTGAAAAAAACCGACCGTAGGTATTAGGTACTACTAACTGTGTTTGCTTACCTAGGTACCTACATATTTAGGTACTTGATATAAGTAGTACCTACCTACCTACATATAATAAATAATTTATTTATTGTGTATAAGTAATTCCTCTGATAGAGAAACGACGATTCGGTAAAAGAGTATAGGTACGTACCTACCTATCTATTATCTACAGATATAGCTATAGAAGAAGATCCAATTAAATTTTATTTGAATGCAGTTTCATTATTCTCATCATCTACATCTATCTAACTGCATACATACATAAGTATACCTACACCCACCTAGGTATAAATAAGGATGAATGCGAGTCGCATCAATTCCGCCTCTCCAAGTATCTAACCAGCAGCACAGCTCGGCTCTAACGATAAGGATAAATCAACGGCACGTAAAACCGTTACAGTTTTATTTTGCGCTTTATTCTGCTTTATTCCCGTATCTCGTCTGTTCAGAGCAACCATCCTGCGGAATGAATGAGATCTAGTCGAGAGCTTCGTTTATTTCGAACGTGACGGTAGGCAAATCTAATACGCGAACCTTTAAATCTTTGAAATAAGAGAAAACGATCCATTAAAAACGCGAGCTCTTCCTCGTCCTTCTTCTATTCAGAGAAATGTGCTACAAGCATCGACTGGAAAAAGTGCATACCTATCTGCGATGTACCTACCTACCTACCTACCTACCTAGTAAATAAAATGAACGCTCATCTTGTTTCTTTTTCTTTTTTTCCGATTTTTTCTTTTAATAATATCTAGCAGCTACAATTTTTTACTACGTACATATTAGGTATGTACCTATGTAATACGTACCTACAATATTGCGGCGCTGTCAAATTCGCTCCCCTTTTTTAGAGCAATCATTAAAAATTTTCAACATCTTTAAAAATGTCAAATAGGCATCAGTTACCTATAGTTATAGGTAAGTATACCTACCTACGTTACAACAAGTAACAAAAGGGTTATTTCAAAAATCGAATTTATAAGCAAAAAAATTAGCAACATTTAAATGTTATGTACCTATAGATAAGTATCTGTACCAATATTAGGTAGGTACATTGTATTATTTTAATTTTTTTTTTTTTTGGATATTAAAAACGTTTACAATATCGTGGTGATACGGTGATTGTTAGATGAAAAAGTGTTTCTATAATTTCTATAGGTATAATATGTACCTACTTTGGGTAATAGGTAATACCTATAGGCAACTAACTAATCGTAAGTATTATTTATTCACTGCAACACCCAATTAGAGCAAACTCATCTTTGAGCCCCGGTAGTCGAGGGATAAATTACGATTACAACCTCCCTATAATAAGGGGAACTTACTCACTCGTCAGCTAAACATTAGATACAACAGAATCTGCAGCCACGAAAGACAAATTACCTAATAATCAACAGCGCGATTAACGTATTGTTTAAAATTAAACCCCTTGTATTCTGAACCTCTCTTTCTTTATGTAATTTGTAAATAATAGTATCTAATAATGGGTGTAATTGACAGTTTTGCGGATATTGGAGGAGATGAAAAGACATTATATTAAAACAAGAGTTCGCGTTTTCGAAAAAAAAAAAAAAAAACTCATTTGAAACAACAGGCAAAATCCAACCCGGCCGCGGACTAAAAATACTTAACGCATTTCTATCAGTTTTAATGTTGTTGTAACAAGTGTCACTATACACGCGGTGTCGAAATAATGCTAATAATAATACATAATTTAATAATATTACAGGGCGGATAGATAAGTATAGGTACAGACTATTTCTTAGAAATTACCCTTTGCGTGTACCTACATAGTTAAAAACCGAAAAATGTTTGTTTATGTTTATAACTCAAAAACAAAATACATACTACAACAAATTTCTAATTTAGTGTCAAAAAAAAAGCAAATCATAGATGTGGTGGTAACCTGGTAACTCTTACGATTAAATATGTACCTACGTAGATAATTAGTTGAGAACATTGTCATTTTTTCCTGTATAGGAAAGGACCTATCGTTCGTACATACATACATACATAGATAGATTAATTAATAGGTAAGTACCTATCTACTACCGCCGCCCTCTGGCCAATGAGTTCGGTTTTATTCTAAGCGAGAACGTGTTAGATAAATTGAGATGCTCATCGTGTACAATAATAAAGTCAATTTGTATTGAATTGAAATTCAATCAACGGTAGGCAGGCACGGCATGATGCTCTTCGCTCTTGTTCCTTTATACTTATGTGTATTATAGGTACGTACGAGTACACATGTGGAGTGAAAAGAAACGAGGGTTCTGATGGTCATTACTAGAAGCATTTGATGCTTCTCCTTATAATGGTCTCGTGCAACCACTCAACTTCAATGCTCGACCATTGTCCTCTGTAAAGATCGAAACTCTCAAAAAAGAAGAGGAGGATAAGCTCAATCACTTTTTGAAAATTTCAAACGTATACCTAATACCTACCTACCTACCTACTTATTAGGTACGTGATAAGTACATCATACTGACCGATGCTTACGTAATTTCCAAATACCTACTATCTACTTATTAGATATAGATACATATTTCGACATATTAATTTAAAATGTCATTATTAACTGGCAAATCGATAAATTAATATCTATAAATTAACCAATAGGTACATACCTACCTACGTACCTACTTGTATATAGATATTACGTGTAGTTTCTTTCAAATTTTGATAATTAAAAGTACCTAATGCTATTATTGTTTTAAAAATACACATAAGTAGGTACCTATGTGCTGTGCTGTGCCTAAGTACTTACGATTAGGTACTGGCATATCAACGAAGTGTGTAAAAATGTAAAGCCGAAGTGTAACGGAAAATTTTCAAGTAAGTATAGGTACGTATATAGGTATTACCAACCCAACCTAAGTAGGTATGTACCTACCTATTATTTTTTTAAATTTTATTACTTAGATGTTTATAGATATGGTAAAGAAAAGAAAACGATGAAATTCTACATGTATATACCTACAGCTATTATATCTATAGATAATATTTAATCCTTATTAACATTAACCTCATGTCATTCATTATAAAGGGGACTGACTGACTGACTGACTGACTAACTGTAAAACAAAAAGAAAAACGTGGATAAGAGTGAATTTTGAAAGGCAGCGTGTTATGGACTGGCACGTAACTGGCGACGCTCGTTTTATGTCAATTACGATGCAAATGTCGCAATCGAAATTCATGTTATTCGTAAACGCGCCTTTCCATGCGGCGGCAGGCGCCAAGCTAACAAGCTAACAAGCTGACTAGCTAGGAGCTATGCTTATGCTAGCCATCACCAAGCTACAAGGCTCAAGGCTGGCGATGAGAAAAACCCTTGGGCGGATCTCTGAAAGTTTACCCTCTAGTTATACAGCAATTAACATATCATTTGACTGTTTGTAATGCTTGTTAGTTGCGGTTCGAGAAGCTTAAACACGACGTCGACGTCGACGTCGACGCAAAACGTAGGAGAGAGGGAGGATGTCCCGAACGCCCCCGACAGACTCCAACCCTAAATCGTATAATGGCTGCTGATTGAAACGTAAAACTTTCCGACCAAGTGGATTGCGCTGTGATGCTGCTGGCGTAGCGTGGCGTGGCGAGGCGAGGGAAGGTTTGCTTTCAATTTACGTTTATTTCAATCCGCAGTGATTTGTCTAAATGAGGCTAAATTACCAGCTCATCGCTCTAATTTGAATAAGTTAAAAGGATCGATGAAGGACCGAAATGCGCTCGCTCTTCGTTTTACCTCCTAATAACTCTTTATTGTATCAACAACCTACATAGGTACCTACTCATAGATATACGTATACAGGCATCTATGTGTAGATACTTATAGGTAGGTACTGTTAGGATCCATAATAATTTTTATTATTGTTAGTTGTTCTACGTAGAGATAAGGATGTTTGTATTTGCATTCAAATTTATAAATACCTACCCCAAAATTATTAGATAAATCTCGGCTAAGTTCTACCTTAACTTCATACAATAAACTTCGTTCAAATTAACGTCTACGTTTATTACTTTTATACAAAAACGTTGTCTGCATTAGGTACAACTTAGTGTTTTTGTCTTAAAAATAACTAATCCTCCCAAAATATAGGTAAACATTATAATTAAGTAAAATTTAGTCGTAGTGCATGCTTGTGAACGTTTCGTTCCGAACCCGAAACCACAGGACGTAACAGTACGTACGCAACTAAAAACCATTAAGTACCGGTCAATTAGAATTAGAAGTGTATGTAGATGTACATGTATACCGTATACCGTATACCGTATACCTACCTACCTACCTATATAGGGACTACAGGAGTAACAATAAGTATTGAAAAGTTTAGGAACCACTGATAGCCGATTCAATCAATGTTTGAATAGGTAAAAATGTTAAAATTTGGGGTTCCAGGTATTTTTTAAGTCGAATAAAAAAAAAATTTTGTCAAAAATATTAGAAAAAAAGTTCCAGATATGGACACCGCACCGCAATCACCTATATAGGGGTGTGAAATACCTATACTTTAGGTACGACCTATTCCAGTAGGTAGGTACCAGGTACCTACCAAACAAACATAATAAGTGTCGTACAAAATTGCATAAAAATTGCTCGAGCCTTTTCGTAGGTACTTAGGAGCAAAGAATCTTAGGAGTTCGACCACAAACATGTGACACGCGAGATTTTTATATATTTATTAGGTACCTACACATAACTTGTAATGTAAAAAACGACTAAAAGTGTTCAATAAAATTATTATTTATTATGATTCTTACATAATAAATAGGTACCTATCTAATAAGTACTTACATATAACTATATACTTATAGGTATGTATGTATGTACGGTAATATAATAGGTAGGTACATATTGGGTAACATAAAACACATCGATACTTCATAAAATTAGAAATATGTACCTATCTATGGTGAATTGTGTGTGGATGATTTCGTTAACTAATATCTACATATGTATGCGATCTGACACCAAAAACAAGAGAGGTAAGTAGGTAGGTAGAGGTATCTACTATATTGATTACCTACATTAGATACCTACTTAATATATGTAGGTACTTATGTAAACGACAAACGACACTCTCTTGTCAAATGATCTAATAACATTTAGCACCTTTCCAGCACGTGCAACGCTAAATAATAATATTAAATCAAACAAAAGGCGGCGCGAAATTTAGGTACAGTAAAACCTCTGATAACGGACACCTCTTAAAAGCGGACACCTCTACATAACGGAGCTAATTTAAATCCCCAAATATGTAGTACTCACTTTGTACACTTTCTAACCTCTTGACAACGGACCCTCTAAAAAACGGACACGAACAGTCGGCTTTGGTACAAATATATTTGTGTATTTGTGAAAACACCTCGTTATAACGGACAACTTTACTAGACCCGACGATATGACCAGATGTTTTATAACCATCTAAAAACTTTGCCGTTTCCTTTTGTTCGGCCGCTCGCCGCTGGTGATTCACAGAATGCGTTTATCGTCTGAAATACCCGGGGATCGGTAACCATAAACCCCTAATACAATGTACAATTTTGTTTATTCCCAATAATTTCCAATTACTTTTCTAACATATCAAACGGAAAATATCAAAATTAATGTTTATTATAGGCCGAGGGTAAATTTTTTAAATAATTTATACTTTTGCTGAAATTATACGTATTTGTTTGTTTATAATGTTTGCCCGACTTCTGTATTTTCAATAAAAATATTTTTGATTTTATACATATTATTTAACTATCCCTCTTAACTACGGACACCTCCCAACAACGGACATTTTGCCATGTCCCGCCGATGTCCGCTAAAGAGAGGGTTTACTGTATATGTATTTCAAAATAAGTTAAAGTGGAAAACTGACAAGTGAAAATTTATCTACTTTCTTCCTTTTTTTTTTTTTCTTTTTTGAGTATAAAAGGATAGGAGGTGCCTCATACTTATAGGTATTAAAAAAAAAAAAAAAAGAAAACAATTGGTTTCTTTGTCCTAATATGCGTGGTTAACGAAATCGTTGACACGCAATCACTCCTGCAATCAATAATAGTTATTGTAATATGTAAGTGGTAACCTAATAAGTACATATAGATAGACAGGTAGGTATACATTTGATTTTTAGTTATGCCTAATATAAATAGGTACCTGATGGACACAAACGATAACTGTAAAACTTTAAGTGGTCAAGTCAATTTTTTAATTAAAAAATACATATAATACTTATACGATACCTAACATAACTGATTTGATAACATAACGAGATATGTATCTACGTAGGTACCTCTATAAAGTGACAAAAATCACTGATTAAAAGCGTCAAAGAATACTTAGTACGTATCTACAACAACCAATAGCAATAAGTAGGTTATACAAGCAGGTACAATAAATATCTATAGGTAGGTACAATATTATATAGATTAGGTATTAATTAGGTCCAGGTAATGTGTAATGTCTGCATCACAGAGCACACTTAAAAAAAAGCAAAAACTGATCACTCAAGCGCGCGATTTTACGATTTTATTACGGTCACTCGAAGCAGTATGCAACCGTCAAGGTACCTACCTACACGTCACGTCACGTCACGTCACGTCACGTCACGTGCTACGTGTACGTGTATAGATTATTTTGTTTATTTTTTTACATTTGACAACCGTGATGAATGTATGTTACGTTGTGGAAAATAGCGGCCGCTGCTGCTGCGGTTGTAAGAAAACTACAAGGAGACTGAGCGCCAAAGCGTGTTAACGACGACGCCGGACAACAGCCAGATGCATCTTCCGTATTTCTCATCGTCAACGATGATGCGGTTGAAGTTGACGCCGTTAGATACTCAGATTCGACCGATGCGTGTTGCCGAATCTGCTCTAATCGAATTTGGTTTTGTCGTTTCCATTTTGTTCTAAAGATAAACGGAAATTTGCTATTTACCTATATGTAAGTGATGAATACCAAGGGCATGTGTTGTGTATCTATAATACATATATGTACATAGGTAAGTATGTAGGTAAATATGTAGATAGGTTTGTATCGTTGCGTGCTCTGAGCGGCCGAATCCTTTTTCAGGTGTGTGTGCTCCGGATCAGGACCTGATAATAATAGGTACAAACTTCTTTTTTGTAATGGGAACACCCATTTTTGATTTTCCCGTTGAAAGTAGGTAAAGCAAAAATGTCGAGCTCAATCGCTCAAAACACAGGGCCGCTCAGAGCTTTGTGGATGGATGGGTAGGTGGTATAGATAGGTAGGTACACAGGCGACGACCGACGAGGCGATGAGACGACTTCAATTTTGATAATATGTACGAATCAATGAATATACATAGATAGGTATAGGCAGGTAGATAGATAGATAGATAGGTAGGTAGGTAGGTAGGTACATAGCGCAACTTGGTTAACGATAAGAGTGGGTGGGTCATGCTTTTTTTATTACCTTCTGTTCTGATACCACGTTTTTACTTGCGTTTCGGATAAATTAAGAGCATCCGCTACATCACTCCGATCGGCCACGGACAGATACTTTTGGCAGCGAAATTTGCGCTCGAGATAAGCGAGTTGAGCGTGAGTAAATGCTGTTCGTCGTCTTCTCGGTTTTCTACCTTTCGAATTACTGTTCATATCTTCTAACATTTGTTCCGAAGAATTTTCGACAATTGCTGATAATCTATCCGTGTTATTATTATTGACGCTGCTTTGACTCTGTAAATCCTCTAGTAATTCGACTTTATCCGTCAGAAGGCGTTCTTAAAAAAAAAAATTAAACGTCTAACTTTTTAGTTGGTATTAAGTAGGTACGTATAGGTGTATCTAATACTTATCTATATGTAGGTAGGTAGGTAGGTAACGTATGTAAATCCCTAGGTACCTAATTATAGATGGTAAATTTTAAACCATCCCAGTTGCATCTCGAAATTTTAATAATAGGTATCTACCTATACCTACTTATACACCTAAACGGTCAAACGTTTCGAGAACATTGATTGAATTAGTGTTTTGCGATAATAATTACTCTACTAATAGATATCTACTAGAAAAATAGGTACCTATCTATAGATAACAAAATAAATTTTGGTAAAAAGTAAAATTCCTGTCCTTCATTCTAATAAGCCTTGGTTGTAAAAAGGTACCTAGGTAACTAATAGGTAGGTACCTAATAAATAAATAGGTGGATGGATAGGTGGGTGGGTACAGCTAATTGAAAGATAAGACGTGAAAATGTTGACGGGGTTGGTTCCGCGGGCTTCCGGACATCCGGACTAAGTACCCATTACTGTTTATACCTAGCATAGGTATCTACAGTAAAATTTCATAAATAACCAGAGACATGCACGAAAGTAGTGATAAGAGGAGAGGAGTGGTGTTGAGAGGAGAGGAGAGGAGAGGAGAGGAGAGGAGAAGAGAGGAGATACCTACTCCTAATTGGGAATGCTGTTGTAAACAATGTCTAGGTAGACATAAGGCGAAGAGTGTTAGTTCCACACCGTCGACAAAGATTAATTAATGCTCCAAGCGATGTATCCTCTTCACCTAAGTCGAATAATGGCACTATACCTACGGTTATGCGCCACTTTTAAATCAACGAGACAATAAGCAAAAAGCTTGCATTTCATTAAGGCGAATTCATGCTAAAGAATATTAGGTACCTACCTATATACCTACCCTACCTACCTACCTACCTACCTACCTACCTACTATATAAAATAATGCTATTACATTATGCATATAGGTATTTACGTACGTAGATAGGTACCTACATAGGTGCAAAGGTAGGTACCTATGTGTCAGGTTAGATAGGTATCTAATGGTCATCTATACATCTACAGGTACCTACCTATTTATCTACCTGTTACCTACATACACAGTTATATTTATATATATAGGTAATAATAAGCATTACTTAGGTACCTATTAGATGCATCACACGACGAGTGGTTGGTAGGTATTGTCTATAACATAGATACGTAGGTTGGTAGGTACATGCAACTAAAAACTGAATGAATAATACTTAATTACAACTTATCTACTTACTATATATCTATACATATGTAGGTACCTAAATTAGGTTACGCACCTGAGTTTGATATAACATCACTTAAAAGATCTCTAATGAAGAACGAGCGCGGTTCCTGCATACCTGGCTATAGTTAGGTAGGTACGTACCTATCTATAGGTACCTAATGGCTACTTGTTACGTTACCTACGTCTTAGGTATTGGATGTGATTATTTTGAAAGTTAATTTTTAAACTGTTGTTAGGTATTTTTATCACTTCTATAAGTAGGTAGGCAAACCTATATCTTCATCATTAGGTGGTAGATAGGTAGGTAGGTAGGCAGGCAAGTACTCGTACTACTTACTGATAACCGCTTTCGACCACAACGTTATTGAATTCAGACAAAATACTCGGTATTTAGTAGTAGGTAAGTATACCTACTTATTAGATATTAAGTAATTAAATGCTTCCGGAAATGCAATAGGTACCTAGATAGGTAGGTTTCTAAAAGAATCCGTTATAGGCACTAACTAACTAACTAACTAACGTAACGATAAAAGGGATAGGTACGTACGTAAACTTATAGATACGTAATCCGGCCGGCTCGCTTAGATCTATGTATCTCTTTTACGAATCCGCCCGCCCCTAAAGCGTACGCTCCTCCTTCCGTAAAACGGATCGCGAATCTGTCTGCTCCTCTTCAGACGATCGCTCTTTAGATGCGCAGAAAGCAAACACAATAAACCAAGATAGCGAAAATGTTATTTATTACATAGATACTTATGTAGGTAATTCTAATTAAGTACATACTTAGATTATTATAGATTATAGCTTGTAATAAGTACCTACCTAATATAAGTAGATAGAATAGAACAAGCAAACGAACACGGCACAAAGGACTTGCTGAAATTTTCGTAGCGCATTATTTTAGCATTTCTGTAATAGGCAGGTAGGTAGGTAAAGCATAGCATAAGTATAATACCTACCTAGGTATTAGGTAATTGTAATCAAGTGAAACCGAGTTTGCAGTTTGCTTATATGTACCTACGTGTCACTTATATACATAGGTACGTAGGTATACCTACAGTGGGACCTCGATAACTCGAACATTTCGAGTTAACGACTTTTCGACTTTCGACAAGATACGATAGGTAAGTACCTACCTAATCATTAATCAACTAATCATATCAACTATGTATTTAAACAATGAGCCCGCTCAAAACATCAACAATAATGTTATTGTGTTTTTCAAATAGGTAAACGTAAATAAAAACAAACTAAAATATTAAAATCCAACAGTATCTATCTATAGAATGTGCCGATACCTAGTTCCATTGTTGATATCGACATCGAAGCGCGGCGCGGCGCGGCGCGGCGCGGCACGGCGCGACGCGGCGACGTCTTTAATCGCAACAACGATAATAAAACATAATGTCGGCTAAAGGCAAAACAGCCCAGACTCATGTCGAAGCAGTCCTTGCCGCATTACTGCCGGTGATTTCTATGCATATTTCTTGTTTTTAGGTAGGTAGGTACCTAAACAGCGAAAATAATAATTATAGGTACCTACCTACATACAATCTACAAATACCGAAATACGGCCGAAGCGCGACGGAGACAACAGTCTATATCTATATATGTACCTATTACATTAGGTATATGCGCGTTACCACACTTGAAGGGATAAAAAACGTAAAAATTTCCTCGTTTTGTGGGATAAACAGCATGTCGTACTTATGTCAAAATGTGCCGTGATCACGACGGCTAAACATTCTCCAAAATATAATTAGAATAGATAGGTACACATTATGTAGTAAAATTTTTATGACAATCAATCGGTTCAGTTCCTAGTTTTGGAGCCCGTACGTAAACCATACACAAACAAACAAACTTTCGCTTTTATATGACTATCTAGGTATACATATAGTTTATCGTGTAGGTACCTACGACGTACCTACATCTACGTTCTTAATACATACCTACACATAATACCTATTATTAATTTAATCAAGATTTACGATACATAGGTATACTTTTTGTGCGAAAAACTGTTTGTAAATAAGTTAAATGATTGATTAGCTACTAGTGTTAAGCGGAGTAAGAATGCTCAAATGCATGAATAAGCTTCACCTTGATAATAAGAATTTTTGTGAAAAAAAAAATTTAATGGACTGTATTTTGAAGTAGGTGGTAACTACACCTATGATATTGGATATAACGGAAAATCTCACCTTGTCTGATAATGAAGACGTTGGATGTAGGAATGAGAAGAAAAATACAAGACAAACCAGAATAAAGAGTGCATCACGAGAACGAGAACTCAATGATCATGGTATGGTAAAGACCGGAACGCTGCACTGCTTGCTCCAAGCTCCAATTGTGCTAATGCACAAGTTGGTGAAATTTTAAGGTAGACAACGGGAACACAAGACACAAACTAAATTAGGAATTAGGGCAAACACTCATCCCGACGTGACACATCTTTAGTTCGAGAACCGACACCCGAATGAATCAGCGTTCAATCGCAGGTAAAACCCCAACAAGAGCGTGCCGAAAGGTTTTCTGTCGAGAAGGGAACTAAACTAAATACATAACTGGATTTTGCTGGCAAGATTTAACTGAACAAATTTAAATAAACAAACTTATTCGACGAAAAACAAACAATACCTACGTACAAATTATTATCTATTACATTTGTCAGTTGATCGTTGTTTTTTATAACTATAACTAAATATATGAAAAATCAATATACTATATATATATGTATATATGATTGTATAAATGAAACACGTGGACCTAAATATTATGAAAGCGAGCAGACTGTTGTCCGAATACAACATTGAACAATGAACGAATCGAGATTACGGACAACAGAACCACAACAAACAACAATAGAGGTAGGTACCTAGGGTATCTATAGGGTATACCTATAACTTACATGTAACGTTTTACTTTAAGAGAAGATGGAGATGGATTTAAATAATTTAAACAAGCGTAGATACACCGAATGAATCGAATGAACAATATCGATTTCTGCGTATGTGTAAGTATGTGTGTTTGTGGATGTATTTTTTAATAGTAGGTATGTACCTACCTACCTACTTAGGTAGGTAAGAATAGGTACTATTTTTAACGTACCTATATGTATGTATGTCTGATGAGTGTATTCGAATTGATAACGAAATCTAATAACCTCATAGGTTATTTATACCTAATTAATCAAACGATGGTTGTTAGTTAATTCATACAAAGTCAAATAGACCTAACGAGCGACAAGTATATAAATAAATAAAATTACGTACATACGTAAGTACCTATACATATGTACCTATTTACTTAAGCGTTTGTGCAAAAAAAAAAAAAATGCAATATTAATACGTGCATACTGTACTTATAGTTAGCACACATAACACGTGTACAAGTGTATGTATAGGTGCCTACTTACGTACGGAGTACGGAGATGTGTAATATACATATAAATCGTGTACGTGAAACGTGGAGCACGCCACCCAAATGACAACGTGGACAAATGAGACACTCTGTAGGTACCTATAGTAAGTAAAATAATGTCCTCCATCTTCGAATCTACCGCACCAAAAGTAGCGACAATAAGTGAGATAGTGAGAAAGAAATGAGACCTAAATCATCAGCAATTTGTCTTAAAATCCAGTGGCGTCACAGAGAAAGTACCTGTGACCGCCGGTAACCCTGCCAACAGAAATACATATGTGCAACGACAGAGGAGCCCAATAATGTCTCAAATTACCGTTTGTAATTTATCTTAAAGGGCATAACCACCAACATAGCCCCAATATATAAAAATATAAAAAATACAAATACAAATACAAAAACTTGTCACTCAGGTCTATTTGAAACAATTGATTGTTACCTAGGTATTAGGTAAGGTAAGGTATTATATCGGTGACTTACTTGTGAAAGCGTCGGCTAGATCTCCAGGAGAGTTCACCGAAACCTTCATCTATCCAGCGTCGGATGTCCAGGCACCGGAATCCAAGGCGCTCCTCGCACTCTCCAGGCTAATTGCTGCATGATATTCAGTCGACAGGTATCTTCTACCAATTATCGTACGGACTCGCACACTTTACTACCGAACGCGGACGCCACCAACTTACTTTTTGCGAAAATAAAACGACTGAAATGCACGCACGCACGCACGCTTACGTTCGAACGAACACTTAACACACACTTACGATTGTTAGATGAACCTGAAACAAAAGATCAAATTGTACGTCAGTAGGTACACCCCAAAAAAAAACAAAAACGTGGTCAAATTTACCTATATCCAGGGCTATGGCTCTCCATCCATCGTCTAGATCTAGACATTCCATCGGACACTTCGCCACCGAAACCGAACTCGACGCAAACTAAATTTTCGCGAAAGTAAAATGCGACTACCGATCGAACGAACACATCAAACAATAGAAAAAGTCGCCGATTTAGAAATAAATCCATAAATAAGTCATCACTTGGTCAATTTACCTGCTTCCAAAGCAAAGAAGTTAGTAGATAGTTAGTAAAAAATTTTTGGCGACCCCTGAACGCAATTAGCGTAACTAATTCTGATAATACACCCACTGTTTCGTGTCGCGCTGCAGGCAGTTGGTAGGCGTGTAATTTGTTGTGGGTTGCGAATAGACGGCGCACTCGTAGCCGTGTTGTACGTGTTATCTGTAACACACAATTGTGACGAACCATCGTTAGATGGCGACTCGACATCATTGTTCACGGAGCAGCGAAGGGTAAGAGGGGACTCCCATTCATTCTCATCGACGAGCTGCGCAATTCGCGCAATTAGCCGCCCCTGTAAAGCAAGAAAAAATCGTCAGAAAGTCGATGCGATATGTTGGTTGCATTTTGTAAATTTGTTTTTGAAAACAAAAGAATGCGAAGTTGGTTTGAATAATTTTTGTATCTTACGTAAGTAGGTACATTATATAAATGTGTTTTTGTTTTAAAGAATTGTGACTGTACGTTTCCATATTACTAACTAATAATTTCTTATCCATATCCATTTTAGTTAATCGCCAAATTATTATTTGTTGGGTGTTGAGGCCACGGAGACACTTTAAACGGTACATTATTTAAACAAACGAATAGTAAGTTAATTCAGTTTTTCACGCTAACATCGTACCTATTTGAAGAATGTGTAGAAAACAAATTTTTCAAAGAAATAATGCTTGAGTGAGTAGGTATGTGTGACCTTGTTTAATACAAAGCCAGAATTTTTAATGTTTAAAAATGCTGCAATAAACAAATGTTTTACTCAATATTTACTAAATTAGTATTAACGACTTTTATTTGTATTGATATTTATATTTTGGGACAAAAAAATACATCGTAATATTAAGGATACTTCGTAGCAGTGATTTTTAAATGCATTAATGTGAATTAAAGTATTCGACCAACTGCAAATTACTTTAAATACTGGTAACACAAAAAAAAATTTGGCTTTGCATTAAAGTTTAATGTAATTAAAATATACTATAAAGATAAAGATACTGCATGTTAATACCTAGATAAAAAAAAAATTCTTACAAAATCAGTGTTTTATTATCGTAAAGAAAACTAACTGTTATTAGAAGTCACTTGTTGTATAGAAAAGTCAATAGAAACAGGATTAATAATGTACACAGACATTTAAACCTGTATATTATTTTTAATATCTATAATACTTGACAGCGATGATTTTAAATACATTAGTGAGAATTAAGATATTCAACCAATTACAAATTAATGAGAAAAATCTATTGCTGTCATCATGCCCTCGGTGGAATAGATTTTTTCTCATTAATTTGAGGTAATTTGTAGTTGGTTAAAGATCTTAATTCTCATTAAGTTGCAAACACTACCGCATTGCTCATAAGTGTCTCCGAACATACCCACATGAAGATGATATACAACATAAGACTCACTTTAATAATTAAATGGAAAATATAAATCCATCAATTAAAATCAATTTTTTACAATTTATTCGTTAAAAGTTCATCTCATTGCATTTTAAAGCAAGGAAAAATAAACAATAAATAGATAATCATAAAAAAAGTAACCTCCAAAAACAACTGCAAAAATATATTCAGCTGTTTGACTGCAAAACCTAGGTATTTATTTAAATTTTTACAAAGTACAAATTTAAATTTTCCCCAAGTTATGGTTGAGGAAAAAAAAGAAAAACAATGTTTTGCAGTCGAATTTTTGCTCGAATAACCATAACAACAAAAAAAATTATTATTACACAAAATGAATTGTACCTTTTAATAAAATCCAGCCGAGTCCATTTTGTTTTGAAATCCAGATTTTACTTTAGATCCGTTAAAATGCCTAGCTTGAATAGAAGGTAAAACAGCATAGGGAGGGGGCCTCATGGAAACATTAATTTTTTGATTCCCCATAATTGCCATTCTCTGCAAAAATTTCCCAATTGAGATTAGTATGTAATAAAAGATCGCTATTTTTGTCAGAAATTAGGCGAAAACGGGTGAAATCAAGAAAAAATGACGTACAAAATACAGAAAGGATGAGCTTGAGAATGATTAAAAGACTGCCCGAAAAAACCGATACGCACAACATAATGTAATTAGCGATATTAAATTATAATATATAAATATATCTCGACGAGCAACAATTTTTACCCAAAATTTATGATTTTTATACTTACATATATTCGGCAACATCACTTCTCATGAACTGTCAATTGCAAGATGGTGAAGATGGCAAAGGGCGCAAGCGCATGGTTCCCGGAGACAATGATACAAAGTGTTTTCTAAGCCTGCTTAGTTACATTTTTCGTCGGTTTTTAAACAAAAATTGAAGTACACTTTTTTTTTGTGGCACTAGGTAATTCGATTATTTTCCTTATTATCCAATTTTATAAGTTTTAACATTAGCTGAAAACCAAGAAGGCTTTAACGTCAATAAGCTCTGTATCTGATAAAACAGTGTTGAATACAAAAAAAATCTGATAATCTTATAACAATATCTGAAAATACTATTATTATATAAAGTGATTAAAATAATTTCGTCTAAAATCAGTAAATACTTTTGACAAAATATCAAAAAATAAAACCATTAGTGAAAATGTAAGTAATATGTTTCTAGGTAAATTAAAAAGAGCAAAAGACCTTTTAATTGATCACAATACGATAATTTGTTTTGCCCGCACCTTTTTTTTTTTTATATCGTTCAGGATTTATTACAAAAAGCATGGTTCGTTTCGAGGTTTCGAGCTTAAAACTTCCAACCGTCGTAGCTCAGTAGCGCAACATATGATGTTAAGAGGGAGTTAATTTTGTTAGTATTATTCGTAAAATTAGAAAAGTTTTGAAGAAATCCATACACGAATGTCAATTGTTTATTTTATTAAATAATTATTCAGAACTGTTTTTTGCGTCATAGGTTACTAAAAAAATATATTTAATTTTGCTTTAACGTTAATTAATATGTACCATGATTTGAAGAAACTTCAAAAAAAATGTTTTTTAATCAACATTATTTCTATTTTTTATATTTTTATAAGTAAAAGATGCCGTCTATGGTCTATGGTAATGTTGTGGCAAACACATACTTTTTACAACTTTGAAAGTAAATCATTCCAACAAAAAAATAGGGTTCGAGCTTGTAATTAAAAAAAAAATATTACGCGTAAATTGTTCTCGTACGTAAATCATAACATATTTTCAGTTGTATGTATCTGTATGTAAACAATCAAACGTGATTTACTTTGTTTAACCTTACTACCTAAAATTCTTTTTACCTGTGAAACGTGATTTCTGGTTTCTTTTACTGCTTCTTTTACAGCTATAAGCAGAACACATCACTATTGCTTAAAATAAATAAATAAAAACAATTCATTAATTTTGCACGTTTTGATGTCCAATATAACCGCAATCTTTCCTCATCAGAAAATGGCGCCGGGAGCAAGTGTGGCGGTTCTCGGACATGCGCGTAACATTTCAGGTCTAAAAGACGAAGATAGACGTATGTACGTTGGTCCGCATTGGAGTCGTCCACGAAGCATGACGAGGCATTTCTTGCTTTATCTGCGCGCGCAGCCATCAAAACAAAAACGTCAACATCCGATAACCTAAAATAATATGTCAAAAAAGACAACAGTAATTATTTATTGTAAGATCAAGATTAAATTCATTATTTGAAAAGTAATTATTTATATTTAGTAGTTTAGTGAATTTCATTAAATTGAAACGCCAAAGACTTGTCTGATAAAAGTACTAAAATTGGCAATGGTAAGAATGATTCTATATTTTATACATAATTTAGTATGAATTTAAAAAAATAATCTTGTCTAATTGTAACAATACTACTTATTATTTAAATCGGTATTTGTTTGTGTTAGGATATTAGAGCGTTTTCAGATGAAAATTTTGACGTTAAATCCTGGATCAATACCACACTAAAGAATGCCGAGGAAGATAGAAACGAAGTATGTATCAAAATGTGGGTAGATTTACTATTTTCAGGGCGACGACATTTGACTATTGCTTTTGATAAATCGACCAAGACAACAATAAAGAATAGGATTTTTTGATATCTTGCCTTGTTTTCGAGACATCGATAGGTAAAATATTATTTCTGCAAGCTTGTTAAAACATGCCTTTTGAGTCTGATGTGTTAGGTATCTAGAATTAAGTAAAATATAAAAAATGCCAAGATTTGTCCTTTATTTTTGTCAACTGGCGCCGTCCCTGAAATAGTAATCCGTAGTGTCCAAAATGTACCTAATACTAAATCAGTGTTAAAAGTCAAACTATTTTTTTTTTTGTAAATTATGCATGTCCCTTGATCTTTAGATTTAATTTTAGAATTTTACGATGTCGTTAGTTATGAAACTGCAACTGTATGTGCAGCAAGTGAATTTAGTTTTGGAGGAAACCAGTGAACACATTTTAACTTTACTACCTAAAATAATGAGAGATACTAAAAGTTTGCAAGAGGAAGCATTTACGCTCGGTGAAAAAATGAAGTTTGTAAAGGAAGAAATTTTCAAAGTGGAACAAGATACAGGTCCCTCTTTACAGTCTATTGAAAAATTAGATCTATTAAAATCGCAACTTGAAATTGCAAAACAAGGATTACATGAAAGTGATAATTGGACAATGCTAGGTAAAACAAAAAACTAACAATAATCCCAATTATGTTATTGATAAGTATTAAAATTGCAATTGTTAAGTTTATTTTTGGAGGTGCAGTAAGAGGCGTGTAAAGCCATTTCTTTATAATAATATTAAATATTAAATCAAGGACTTAGTTGTGTAAAAAATAAAACAAATATTACTCTATTTTAGTCAATGATTTAGAAGAATTATTTGATTCAAAAAATATACAAGTAATAGCTACTAAATTGCTTAGTATGCAACAGTCCTTGAAATTGTTAATAAACGCTTCTGATTACGAGGATAGAAAATTACAGCTAGAAGGGTTAAAGAATCGTCTGGAAGCAATAACAAGTCCCATGATTGTGCGAGCGTTTACTACAAACAGTACAGGTACCTAACTAACTCCATTTTTTATCATTAGACTCGATCAATTTTTACTTTAGAACAAGCAATTTCGTTTGCACAAATTTTTGAATCGATCGATCGTATGCCGCAATTAATAAAATACTATCACAACTGTCAGAAAGATCTGTTATTAAAACAATGGAGAGACCAGTTGGAAGTGGAGCAAGACGAACAAATTTGTCAATGTATCCATAACTATTTTGACTTTTTATTGTCGCACTGGCACTCGCAACTTAAATGGTTTTCGCAAGTTTTTCCGCATAATTCTGCAACGGATGCATTAACGGACACTTACGTCAGCGCTTTATCCGATTTGGATCCCGGCATAGGCGAATGCATCGAGGCTGCGTTGAAACAAACTGCAGAAAAGCTTAACTTGTTGAAAGACGTCAAGCAAATTTTAAAACAATTTGCAACAAACATTACGGCACTGATTGAAATCTGTGCGAAAGGTATATATTACATATACGGTAGATTAGGACTGATTCTCTTATTTTCAATAAGTAGGTATTTTTATTTAGATAAAATCAACAAGCGAAAGCATCTGCCTCTGCTGCAAGTAATTTACAGTCCTCTTGTAAATTTCGTTTCAAAATATGCCGCCTACGAACAAGCATTTTTAACTCAGAGATTATCTAATCTAAACTATGTAAAAGATGATTTAAACGATACCGTAAAGAGCTTGAATTTAGTTATTCCGCAAGTCTTTGATATTGCAAGTGATGCGAAGAAACGATGTCGTGATATAACAGAAAATTGTGGTTTATGTGGTCTTCTAGTTGCTCTTCGCGCGCTATTTATTAATTTCGCCGATCATTTTCGAGCTGTTTTACGACAAATCGAAAGAAGTCGAACCCATAAAGAGGACTGGACTGCCTTTAAATTGTGCCTGACCCATTTAGAAGGTGCCGGTGATGTTTTATTGAAGATACAACAGTTAGAGAAAGATTTAACCGGGACTGTTTTGGATGTTAACGATATTTTCGATGGCGAAATACAGTATAGATATTTATTGTTGAATTCCGTTGATCGGAAAGAATTCGAGTCGCTCATCAAATGTGTAACTGACGGAACGCAATTATTTCTTTTGGATTACGTTACGTCCGAGTTTAGCAAATTGTGTTCTGACATTCACCGAACATTAAATCAAGTTGTGCTCGAGCCGATCCTTGTGCATTTAGACGTGGCAAAGAAACCAGAAGCGTGGACAAGTGTTAACGATGCAATTTTGAATAACGACCTGCCAGACTACAGTTTTTCGCCTCAAGAATACATAACTCAGGTATTTTGTACTGTACCTACTAACTGCAACTGTTTGTTCATTATTTAGCAGCTGTAACAAATTTCCCGTGTTTATTTATTTATTTCTTTGTTTTACACAGATTGGGCAGTATCTTATGACCTTACCTCAACATTTAGAGCCATTTTTCTTCAGAGAAAATCCTTCGTTGTCGACAGCTCTTAAGGCCGCAGATGAACGATATAATGTAGCTGACGAGGAAGATGTCGCTTTAGCCGATATTTTTCTTCGAATAATCGCAACCGGAATATGCCAGTCTTACAGTGACCGAATACTCCTGATACGAGAACTCAATCAGACGTCTAGTAAACAACTTTCACATGATATAGGTAATTAACTATAAAAAACGCACGTTGTCCGTGTCATAAGAAATTTAATTCTATGACTTGACTTTTTTCTTTTATCTAGTCAATAAATAGTTTTCATATTTATCACATAATTTTAACATTTATAATTTACATTGTCAGGTTATTTGACAAACGTACTAGAAGATTTAGGCGTATCGATTACGGAAGACCTTAGACAGTTGAGTAATCTTTTAAAATTGCCATCCGATGTTTACCAAGCCCAAAGTTCTGGATTCACGGCTAAATATGTAGCAGCAGTGAGGCAAATGAGAAATATTACTTCTGTTTAGTAATATGTATTAGTATTGTTTTAGTATTTTATGCGATGGTATGTATTATGTTAATGTATTATGTTTCATAGGTATAAGAAAAAAAAATGGGAAATATTAATGAAACTAGGGCATCCGTGCGCATAGCGGTTACTCTTGTGATAGATTATATTGTACAATATATGTAAACCACTGCAATCAATCAGTCATGCGTGTTGAACGGATTGGTTGTTTATAGTTGAACTTTTATGTCATTAACTTTTAACCAAAACAGCAATTTTAAACGTGTTGTTGAAAAAATGGGTGAAATATAAATACAATAAAAAAAATTAACTACTTTATTACATCTTACTGGAAAGTTATAGTATAAGTATAATTATTTTATCGGTTCATACAACGATTACACGATTATTGTTTGATTGCCTACCATTATAAGTTAAACACATAATACAATCGAATCACAGTCGCACAAAGTTTGACATTGAAACAAAAAACACGAACGATTCGATTTTATTTGACATTCGTGTACAGCAAAACTTGCGAATACCCATTTTTTTTTATTACTTACGATCATTGTTCCCCATATTTTAATTTAATATTAAATATATTACATCGATGTGGGTGACCAGAAGTTCATTTCTCGAATTTCTTCCGGTTTCGGAACGTAAATGTTTTTAATTGTTTGTTCAGTTTGAGTAATTTTATTATTAAATTCTTTGGCGACTTTGATGACGTTTTCTGTATGATTATCTAATTCATCGACTTCGAGTATTTGATCGACCGATTTAGATATATCTCTTCGTTTTAAAAGACTCGAGAGAATCCAACTACCTTGGTAGTTTTCGTTACCGAAAAAAGCCCCATTAAAATATCTGTTCATCTTCCGTTGGCTTTTTGGCGAAGTGTTGGGAGTTGAGAGTGGGGACGCTGGCAACGATTTACTATTGCGTCTTTTCGAAGGATTAAAATTCGGAGGAGGGGTTGCAAATTCTTCGTTCAAAGAAGATTCGCTTTCGTTGCGCGACATTTTCCCCGAAAGAATTTGATGTGCCATTTTTATCACTGACGATCCACATTTAGCAGCTTCGCCCTTAAAACCATCATCTGTGCCGTTCGATTTTATCTTTTGATCTGGAGAAAGCTTTAAATTTTGTGGCTTTATTTGACCTAAAAAATATTAAACGTAACACTTTTTTGATTTTTACATTTAACATGCGCAATTATGCAGGTATGAACAATATATTTAATTTACCTATTTAATATACTTACTATCAGAGTTAAGCAGAAAGGGTTGGCAAGGTGATGTATACTTCTCGTAATCAACTTTTGGTGGTTCCTTGAAATCAGTTGAATTGGTACAACCCACCTTTTCTTTAGTTTCAAACGTTGAAAATGTATTGTTTTGGCCTTTCACAATATTAACGTTTTTGTTTGACGTATCTTTTGCTTCTTTTATTTTCTTAGGATAAATGAACAAAAAGCTGTCGTCATTATCGGGCGGAGATAAAAAATCTTCTGTATCAAACCTACAAAACAGAAAACGTTACGTATTTTATTTGAACATATACGTATATGTATACAAATGTTACTGGAAATATACGTTGTGCGGTCATCCCTAGTCAAAATGCGAATTGCCGTAGACTACCACAGCGCAGGTAAAGTACGAAATTGTGTTCTTTAAGCGAGCACCAGGCAGACGTAGGTACACTGCGCAAAGTACATTTCCGTACATTTGGTAAATATCGTATATTGTCTTATTACTACAATAAGCATATCTAATGAAAGTGAACAAAGGAAATGGTATTTAATTTTAATATGTATATTACAATATAATACAAATGCAGAAACAATGTTTATTCTGTTATTGTCGATGACAAAAAATTATTATTACCCATACATAACGATTGACAAATAAATCAATAAAGTAAGTAATAATTTTAGCTTTTTAGGTAATTATAAATTTCCCGCTTTACATGTCTACCCGTTTTACTTTTTTAACATAAAACGAATGCCATTACTTACGATTAGTAATCTGCGGTAAATTTGTCAATTACATTTCAGAAAGTTCACCTACACTGACCGACACGTCTCTTTACCTACTTTTATTTTTTTGAAATTAAAAATAAGAAGAATTTAGAGTTGCAGAATGGTAATATGTAGGTAAGAAGTGTTTACGTATCGAGTGTTTTCTTTTTCTCACGTACAAACGTGAGCGTTTTCGTTGGTTGGTTGGTTGGTGGATGCTGTTATTAAGCAAGAGCTATTTTAAAAAAGTTACAGAGACAGTGCCAAAATACAATGCAGGTAGTATTTATTTAGGAGCGGTAAAGCCAAAGACCTTACATATTAGTTAGCTAAAAAGGCAAGCCAATTTCGTAATAAGTCGCGTGTACATTTAATTATGAGCCATAAAAATAATATTGTACTTATTAATTGTTGTATTATATGTGTGTAATAATACCTTTACTGGTACCTATAATAGCTCATTTCAACTCTTTCTCGTCCATACAATTTTTCGAGAAAACCGTAAATATTAAAATACTCGAAAATATGTATATATATGTATATACATTAAAATATACAGATAGCAATTTTTTAGAATAATAATTTCACATTTAATAACCTGTTAACTGCTTGTCAAAACACAAACAAATATCGGTAAATTACACTTTCTTAATCTATGAATTACACTTTTTAAACAACGTAAAAAACGAACGGATAGCGGATAATACTACTCACATGACGTTCTATTTCTGACGTCGTTGTTTCTCAGAAAAAATAGTTTTAATAAATACATTCTTTTACATGCATGCAGGAACTGTTATATTATATACATATACCTATGTCTATTAGCAAATTTTCATTTTTTAGGTTTATTATTTACCTAATTTACAAACCGACTGCATACGTAACTAATTGATGTCTTTTTGACAAGGGATTACCTATTCATTAATCAACTGTCAGTTTTGTTTAATAAAACGACAAAACACATTAAATTTTCCACATCGACCTTAATGAAAATGTAAAATATCTATAAAGGTTTTAAAATTTCTGCAATAAAAGAGGATGTACTATTGGAATAAGATTTTATGTTTCCAATTAGTAGCTTCGATTATGTCAGCAACGGTGGTATTGTGCCTGAATTGTCGCGATTGTTCTGGGTCGCCGAAATGTCTTGGAATTTGTAGCATACCGCAATTAGATAAAAAAAACGGCTGTATAACATTGAGAGGATTTTTCTATTACGGCAAAGATAAAATTGCATTTACCGAAAGAAAATGTGGCCCTCTGACTACATGTCAATCGAATGAACTAGCAGCAAACATTTTACTTGAAATGTTGTTTCATCGTTATGGCATTAAATTGGAAAACGTTGATATTGACGAATGTCTTGCATGCACAGAAAACATGTGCAACGAAGTTAAAGAGAAAAGAAGTGTAAAATCATTCGAAGATATACGATTTGCCTTGAAGGATCTATATCCTTCGGACATCGTCGATATGAATTATGACGACGAAATCGGGAACAGAGGCGTTCGAATAAAAAAAAAGAGTTTTTTTGTTCTCTTTTTCTTTCCGTTTATTTGCAATTATATAGTGTCATGAAAAACTCATACATAATAATTAAATGTGTAAGCAATCAAAATGTCCAAAATAAAACATTTTCCTTTGTCAACAAGACTTTTAAACGACCTTCTTTTTTCAAATGTACGTACATACACACGAAGAAAATAAAAATAACTCACTTGCTGTCGCTGATTTTCGATTTCATCCATTGGGGAATAGAGATACCAGCTGAAAGGGAACGACCGTTGTTTGAAGTCATGTTTTTTTCATTTGCTGCAATCCCTAACGAAAAGTAGCAACAGAGTATTTTTTTACGTTAAGAACTTCGCCTTGCCTGGTTGCTAATAGAAATTAATGATGAAGAAAACTACTTTATCAAAATAGAAATAGTCCCAATTCCTAAGAATACGCTTTTGAAAGTCCTACGAGCTGAAAACGAAAGAAATTTATGTAAATCATATGACTGCAAAAACTTCAGTATTTTAGGCAGTTGTTAAGTTGCCAAAGTTGTCTTGTGCAATAATAAATTATTATTAAAACAGCGAAATGTGCATGTGACAATGATTTGGTATGCTGAATATTATTAATAATTTTTAATTTAATTTAACGTTGCGTGCGCTATAGAATGCGAGTATTTTATATTTATTTAAATCTGTACGGAGGTGTAGAACAAACAAGAAAATAAAATTAAATACTATTTAAACTAATGATATATGTACATTAATAATATTACCTACATATACATTTTATATTCAAGAAATTGTAGAAAACCTGACACAATCTGATCAGTTAAATCTAATATATTATTAAGTAAAATAGAAAGGCACTGCTTAATGCAGTTCAATAGAATAAACAAGCCAAAAAAGACGAAAGTACCTACTTATCTATAACTCTCAATTTTCAATTAGTAAATTTGTCATTAAAAATTGTTACACAAAAATATTTATAATTTACGTACCTATGTAAGCAAACAATACTCTAAATACATAATAAACTATAATTTAGAATATGAGATAAAAAATAGTCCCTGAGAATGACACCTTGGGTGTCGAAACCAGTCGAAACGCGTTTAAGGGTTCTAAACGGTTTGTGAAATTTTGGGCGTTTAGTGTTGTTTTTAGTTTAGAATAGCTTCTTTAAAATTTCACTTGAAAATAATGCAATGATTTTAATGAATAAGTAATTGTGTTAATTAAACAAATCAGTTAATTTTCAAGATGACCACCAGCCAGCTGCTCTGGTTTATAAAAATAATTTCTACATGTTGGTAAATATGCAGCAGCAATTTAATAATCTTTGAAGTTCTGACAAATCGGAATAAATAAAATACGATCGTAGGTAGGTACATACCTTTTTTGTAACAAACGAACACGATGAAATATTGGATGTGATCATTATTAGATTAAACATTATCATTTTCACGAATTTGTAATAACACTATAATCATCACCATATTATAACACAGTACTACAAAACAAAGTAGGATTCGTAAGCTTATTGACGTCTGATGAACTTCGATTATAACATAAACCAAAACGGATTTTAACACAACCACAACAAAAACAATGAAAAAAGGCTACCAAGGTCAAATTAAACATTTATAGAAATGTTGCTCCTTGATAATGAATACTATAGATGGGCCACTCTATAAACAGGCCACTCTAAATTTTGTAAAAATGTACTGCCACCTGGGCATTACGTCCTAAAGGTCGTGCGACAAGTATCTACTAAGAGCTACACATTTGTAGGAATTTTTCATTCTCTTGGCGCCATCTAACTGTCAGTAGAGCATCGATATATGGCGGAAAATTTGAAACTTTGGGACGCGGCGGGGTTTTGAATTTTTGTTTTTTTTTTTTTAAAAGATGTGAGAAAGAGAATTATTTAATATTTTATATTATTTAATATTTTACATAGCTGAAGTTGTAAATACACCTTAGTTAAACATAGTAATTCTTCAATTCTCTTGTCCATATGTTACCTGTTACCATGTTAGCTTCTGAAGCTTTTTAAAATTACTGTTTTGGACGCATTCATCAGGGGGCAGTCAAATCGAAGTTCCCATACCCTAATCTCATACATTTTATAAAATAAAACTTCATAATTAATCATTCCTGTTCTTTATTGTCCTTATCTTGGTGCAAGATACCTCGAATGAGGTAGTATTGTTGCCCTTATCCTGGTACAAGATATCTCAAATTAGGCAGTATTATTTTCTTTGTCCTGGTACAAGATACCTCGAATGAGGTAGTATTATTTTCTTTGTCCTGGTACAAGATATTTCGAATGAGGTAGTATTATTTTCCTTGTCCTGGTACAAGATACCTCGAATGAGGTAGTATTATTTTCTTTGTCCTAGTACAAGATATTTCGGATGAGGTAGTATTATTTTCTTCGTCCTGGTACAAGATATCTCGAATGAGGTAGTATTTTTAATACAATTTGTTACTCGACCTGACATCTACTGGACAGTAACCGAAAACGAGTTCCAAAGTTACAGTTCTCTGTAAGACGCCATCTACTGGTGAGGAATAAGAGTTTCGCGTAGTTACCTACAAATTTTTTCAGAGATCTGTAACATTGTGCGCAAACATTTTACTCTTCACAGGTAGATGGCGTCTTACAGTGTACTGTAACGTGGCAACTCGTTTTCGGTAACTGTCCAGTAGATGTCAGGTCGAGTCACAAATTGTATTAAACATACTACCTCATTCGAGATATCTTGCACCAGGATTAGAAAAAATAATACACCTCATTCGAGATATCTTGTACCAGGACAAAGTAAATATAACTACCTCATTCGAAATACCTTGTACCAGGACAAAGGGAATATAACTACTTCATTCGAAATATCTTGTACCAGGATAAGGATAACAATAGTACCTCATTCGAGATATCTTGAACCAGGATAAGGATAACAATACACCTCATTCGAGATATCTTGTACCAGGACAAAGAAAATAATGCTACCTAATTCGAGATATCTTGAACCAGGATAAGGATAACAATACTACCTCATTCGAGGTATCTTGTACCAGGATAAGGATAACAATAGTACCTCATTCGAGATATCATGTACCAGGACAAAGAAAATAATGCTACCTAATTCGAGATATCTTGAACCAGGATAAGGATAACAATAGTACCTCATTCGAGGTATCTTGTACCAGGACAAAGGGAATATAACTACTTCATTTGAAATATCTTGTACCAGGATAAGGATAACAATAGTACCTCATTCGAGATATCTTGAACCAGGACAAAGAAAATAATGCTACCTAATTCGAGATATCTTGCACCAGGATAAGGATAACAATACACCTCATTCGAGGTATCTTGTACCAGGACAAAGGGAATTTAACTACTTCATTCGAAATATCTTGTACCAGGACAAAGAAAATACCGCCACCTCATTCGAAATATCTTGAACCAGGATAAGGATAACAATACTACCTTATTCGAGGTATCTTGTACCAGGACAAGGAAAATAATAAATCTGTATACATCTATGCTATAAAATAATGTTCTAGTGTATGGATGTTTGTCTGTCAAACACCAAGTTAGTCATGTATGAAGTAGCGAAAATTGCACTTTTCGATTAACGATTGTCGAAAAACTGAAAAATTAGGGCAAAATGCCGTAAACAATATCGATTAAGATTAAAACGAAGTAGGGTTTTGCAAAATTTCATACCGATTTATTACCACCCACCACAAGAGTATTCTTAAATTTTTTCAAGATCACAAGGGAGAAACGGTTATGATAGGATGTGTATGTGTGTGTGTGTATCCGAGCATGTTTTTTGACAGGCGGGGATATTGTTAAAGATGGGAATCAAATTATGTAAAGGTTGAAGGAATTTACGGAAGCGGGTGGGTGTACGCGTAAATATAGATAGTATTCATTACAGCTTTCATGCTAGACATAAAAACATAAATATGTAAATCAAAAAATATATACACAGTAAAATGCTAAATATTATTAACTTTTGCTCAAACAACTGAATAATAATAAATATTTGAAGTAATAGAATGGAAAATGCATTATGTAGAATACGTTTTGGTATTTAAGGGCCTATTTGAAATAATAAGATGTGCTCCACGTCATAAATACTAAAAGTTAGATTGAAGTATTTTACGATTATTAATAAGAAATAAGTAAGTTTTGCGTACATAGTTACAGATCTCTGTAAATTGTTGTGGGTAACTACGCGAAACTTTTTCTCTTCACCGGTAGATGGCGTCTTACAGAGAACTGTAACTCGGGAACTCGTTTTCGGTTACTGTCCAGTAGATGTCAGGTCGAGTCACAAATTGTGTTTAAAATACTACCTCATTCGAGATATCTTGTACAAGGATAAGGACAACAATACTACGTCATTCGAAATATCTTGGACCAGGATTTTAGAGATATGTAACTTTTCTCAAGACAGCATAATTATTATATAGACGATTTAGAAAACAGTTTGCAAAAAGCAACTAAGGTCATGATACTAAGTTGTCAACCTGATTATGAGTTCTTAAATGCCATGCACCACCGTCCAATGCTGGACGGGTTCAACTAGTTTTTATATATGTATCTATTTAATTACAGAGACATACAAAATGCCTGTGTACAGCATTATATTAACAGATAATGTTTAAAGGCAAGTTAACGCATTCACTGTGTTGTGATTTGTCTATGGTTGTGATCAAGTCCATAGAAAATTCGTGATGCAACCATTCTTTGGTGCAACCGTTTGTTGGTTGTAAAAATTGCGCGCGCGGTTATGTATACGTACGTGTGTTTCTGAGTTTGTGTATGTCAGAGAATGTGTATGTATAAGCTCTTGTACGCTTGTCTATGCTTGTATGTGAAACTAGATAGAAAACAGAAAATGTACATGATCAGCCCAGTGAATTCTGAATTGGAATGTGGTGTTGCGTTTATTAGGTTGTTCGTGTTTGGCCAATTAAATGAAATTAAAGTTTGTAATTATAAGTAGAAAACATAAGAGTAATCGGACTACGGATAATCCGATAAAAAGAAAATGTTGCACATAATATTGTGGATTTAGGAAAAACCTAGACAACTGTAATTCACCATTTCAACAAGGTATGTCCGATTGTTTTACTTTCAAGGCATTTGACGAAAAATCCGCGATAGTCGAGGTTTTATATGTATAGACATAATATTATTAAATTATTAATGACGATTGTTAAATTGATTTGAAAAAGAAATGTGATTGATTATGATATGTTGAGTTGAGCAGTTCACATTCACAGTTTAGTTCGTTGCGTCCTTCATAAACGTAACGATCTGTTTCAGATTATCGCGAATTTATTAAAATGGTTTCGACAAGGCAAATGTCAGTGATTAGCAATAATGGAAATGAAGGCATAGGACAATCAACTTCTGGATGCAGCAGTTCTTCAAGAACCTCTCGAAACAATGCATCACACAACAGTTGTAACAACTCTGACGGGGGTCCTTCTACAAACAGTGGTAAAATCATACCTTCACAAAACATAAATCTTCTTGATTTGCCTCAAGAAGTTATGGAGAAAATTTTGGGATATATTTCATACAAAAATATTTGCCAATTGAGATTTGTAAGTATTTCTTTTTTATTATTATAGGTACCTAGTTTTCATTATTAATTTTATTCAATTAACCAGAAGCTAGCATGCAATTTTCATGGAATTCTTAATAAAACGATACCTACACTTATACATATTAAATGTTAAGTAGGTACCTACACAGGATAATAATGTAAACGTGTTAGGTATAATATTACAAATTCCGTATTGCTTTATTCAGGTTTAAGGATATACTTAATTAAAAAAAATTAATAATTGTCAGTTTTAAGAATTTAATTTTGTTGGTAGGTAATACCTATAATTAAAATATGTTGTACAATCAATAAAATTTATTTTTTTCATACTTTATACTATGCAACATTGTAAGATTAATAAAAGCTAATCTTGCTCATAACTAAGGACTGTTAACGAATAATTAAGTAACGTTTCGACCATCGCCAGGCTAACATATAAATTAGTTTTTATTGATGTTGTAAAAAATTTTTAATATGTACCAACAAAATTAAATTCACTTGATTGAAAGTTAATTGAGTAACATTTCGAACGTACAACAAATAGCATCGTCAACTTAATATGTAATTATAAAATAAATAAAATAATTTTGTACATAGGTGTACATAAATACAGCTTAAAAAGTTTTGTATGTTTTAATTTAGTCGGAGCGTTTCTCTCTCTTTTATTGTAAATCGAATTTGTGTTGATTTTTAAACATTATTTTTTTGCAAATTAAATATTGGATGTAGGTGTGTCGCGAAATGGACCGAACATGCGGTCAAGTGTTGAATTCAACGTTCCAACGATTGCAAACTCAGATGCTACTGCGTTTCCAAAATATCAAGGCAAAAATGCCTCGTCGAGAGTCGGCAAGAAGGAATCACCATTTGGCATGCGAAAGCGACATAATTGAAACGTTGCATATGCGATTAACATTGCTGCAAATGGCTTTTGGAAAACACATTGAAAGAAAACATTGTTGCTTTTTTCCCGGAGAAATTCTCGACGAAGTGTACAATATTTTGCACTACATAAAGATTACTCCGAAATTGGCCCGACCTTACAAAGTTACCGACGAATTATTTGATCTTTCCACGATGGCTATGGAGTATTTTAAGGAGAAAATTGAACCGGATTTACCGGAAATTGCCTACTTTGGAACCGACTTTTTGGATTTTACAAGCACCTTTTCTTGTAAGTATCTTTGGCTTTATTTCTTATTTATTATCCTATAGTAATGTCCTTTTTTAGCAATTTGTAATTTTTATTTATTAATATTAATTTTTTTAGCGGCAGGTACCGGTAAGTATTTGCCATTGGACTCTTCCCCTCTCGGTCCAGAAGAAACGAAAGAATCGGACCAGGTACCTAACATTCTCGAACCCGAAGATTTGGTCGAACCGATACCGCAATCGAATATGGTTTTGCGCAAACGTATACGCAAGATCAAGCAGGGTATGAAGCGATACAGTAGTCAGCTTACTTTGCTCAAACAAGATCTGAAATCGTGTAAACGCAAAACTGCCGAACAACAAAATCAAATTTCGGAACAGCAAAAGCAACTGGCTGAACAACAGAAACAGACGCTCGAATATGCAGCCCGTTTAGACGAGTACGACAAAAAGAACGAGGAAATATCGCGCAAATTCAGTACATTATTACAAGAGTTGAACAAGTGTAAGACGGAATTGCAATACTGGAGATCAAAGTCGCCGGCTGCTCTTCCTTTTTGTACCGGTTGCGGTACCGTCATTGCTCCCCCGGCCGAGGAGATCCAGGCGTTGGTAAACCAAGGCGTAATACCAGAAGGTTTAGGACTGCAACCGTTACAATCGATCGATTTAGTGCCTGTGGCCAGTTGCAGCGTTTTAAATTCGATCGCTGAGGAAGAACGAACGGATGAAAAAAAAATAAACGAATTAGATATTAATTTCGAATCACCTCTTAGTCCAATAACCGCCGTGAAAGGTACGAAACGGAAATTAAATAAAATAAAAGAGACACCTACATCTACACCTGCTCCTATTTCTTCTGCTTCTACGACATCTTCGTCCAGTTCGTCGAACAGTGCGCCGTCAAATGCTAAACGAGCCCGACATAATCTCGGTTTTCGAGGTAGTAAACGCGGCAAAGGCAAAATCTGAAACGATAACGGTTGCTAGTAAGTCATCGTCACCATCCATTTCCACTTCCACTGCTTATTTACTTACTAGTACGTAATCTCTTTTTTCTACTCATGGAATTAGCTATTTGACAAAGTAGCATTAACGTGTTGTAGTATTATTAATAATCATGGTACCTATGTCAGTGTTGGTTAGTTTTTGTCTTTTTTTTTCTTTGTTAATCGGAGGAAAGCGCTACACAGGACTGGTGATCGATCTCCACAAACTAGTGAGAGGACGGCCAATCGTTGCAATTGTAATTTTGACAATTTAATAGCTTACATAAATTTTAAAATCACATTTCGTATATTGTAGTGCAGTGCTGAACAAAGAAACGTAATTAATGTTCAATTTGACACAGACACAAACATTTGAAGTAAAATTAACTTAAACGGCGCGTTCATAGAAGTTCTATTTATTTTGTAATGTAATTTAATATTTCAGTAAGACGTAGTGTTTATCGTAATTTTTTTTTGTCAAAATAGGCAGATACAAAATTGTCTCGTGGGATCGTTGATACTCATGCATGTAGAATCAAGTGCTTTTGCTGTACAGAATAATTAATAATGGCTGATGTAGCGCGTTCTGCTTGATTTGTATCCCATACTGGAATGTTGGTTACATCTCATTTGAGAATTTTCACTTTTAATTGTTTCATTGTTACTTTACTATTTTCTTTTGGCTGCTGTTGTAAAGGTTGTAGACTCAACAGCTTCTTTCACAAAGAAATGGGTTTGTGAGGCGAAGTTTACTAATGAGACACGATTAAAACTAATTTGGGGTGCAAAAACATTTAATAACTAAAGTAATAACGATAATTTGTACTAAAAACTGTGTGGTGGCTGTTGTTGTTTTTTTTTTTGTGTTGAGTATCGTTTTCAAGAAATTTATAAATTAACTGGCTTTACTGATAAGTGGGTTGCATTTGTAGTTTTTAAAATCAGTAATGTACAGTACGGTTTACAATTATAATGTTAAAATTTGTCTTTATATGAAGAATGCCGAGTCGAAAAAAAATTGAAAATTGTGTGTAAATAATAGAAGCTAGTCTTGCCAATAACTAACAATAATTAATGAAAATCACTTTAATTATGCAACGTTTCCATCGACAACTTCGGTCATAATCGGACTACGAACTAATAACATCTTAAACTCAAATAACTTAATAGTTATTATGTTGTAATGTTGAACTAGCCTGATGACGGTCGAAACGTTGCATAATTAAAATTATTATTATCAACAGTTAATAGTAATTGGCAAGATTACATTTTTATTGATTTAATTATATTGCCAACAAAAATAACCGAAAATGAAAATAAAACTCAAATATTGGCACCTGCAACACTTGAGTTAACTGCAAAATTATACATATCAAAGACAAAGAAAGTGAAACTACTATGTTATAAATAAATAGTTAGTTTTTTCCTTTCATCAAACTCATAAACAAGACGAGTTAGTTTTTTTACGCGTAATAATTCAAACGTTCCAAGCACAATTACAACTGAGAGTATTGACCATATTTTTTGCAACTTAATTTAATCTAATAATAAACATTACGTGCAGGCTTTTGTTTGCACTTGATCTCATTTTCAATTTATATTTTTATAATTTTTGATATTTATTAATTAATATGATTTTACTTTTATCTGACTCTCTGTAAATAGAATATTAATAATTAAACCTGACCAACAGTCGTTTATTTAAAGTTCACGAAAAAAGAAATTTAAAGTAAAAACAGAAATTGATATAATATGCTTGTGTACAAATAGAATGGATGGAGACACACATAGGTATATGCAGTTTAAAATATCCCTTTCAAAAAAAAATAAATAAATAAGTAAACTCCGAATACAAGCGAATTGCGGAAAGCGTTATTTTTTCAAGTAATAAGTATGTAATTAATTAATTAGACGAATTATGATTATTTATTACTTCTGTATGCATTTAAAAGTAGGATTGATAGAGAGTGTGTTTGTAAATATTTCCAAAATGCATATACTTAACATAATATTTATTTTAATAAGCCAGTTAGTTCAATTCCTTATGTTTATCTAGTAAAATTTTAATTCATGTGACAGCCATAATTTTACTAATAATTTAATTGATTGGGTACTAATTGCAATTTAAAAATAGTTTCTTTATTGATGTTTAAGGTGGCCTTTTATTTAGTTCAATTAATCGTTAGATAGGTAAATTTATGCGTAAGATAAATATTAATAATATAATGTAACAAATAGTAAAGATAAAGATTTGTCTATTTTGCGATACGGACTACTTGTGCGATTTTAATTGTTACAAATATTTTGCATTCAAAAATAGCAACTAGTACATGTACTTATAGGTACGTACATATAAACATATACATATTGATAATACTGTATAATTTATTGTTTATACTAGTTACTACAAAACTTAAAAGCCGTGACAATATTTGTACCAATATGTAATTATTCTGTAACAGAAAACCAATTTAGATTAATACAAACAAATTCGTTCAATTTGTTCTTTTTTTACTTATTTTAAAAATTAATCGGAAATATAAAGTCACTTTATCAAATAAAAAGTGTGATAGAATTGCTGCATGCGTTCCTGCTATAATTTTATTACCAAGGGTCTAACTTTAAGAAAAAAAAAAACAGAAATAAAATAAAAAAGGTAATTGCTTTTTTTATGTTTTAAAGTAAGTTTATTGTCAACTTAACTTGACTTGATTTTCTTTTTTAATTTAATTTTTAGTAATGTGTTCCGTAGTTTTCCTACCGTATAGTCTACAATTTAATAATATACAAATGAGGGATAATGGGTTGCCTAAATTGTTACAGAAATTTTTGTTGGTTTACAATTTTATTTTCGACATGCCTATTATTTACGATTAGACGGATTAGATTAGACCTAAAGCAAAAGCATTGTGGAAATGTATGACCACGGAGCAACGAATTGACCTCCGAAGTCAGTTAAAGATGATATTGTGATAAAACGGTTTATGCAACGAGTGCTGTATTAGGAGGTTTTCAATGACTATTAATCGCCATTAATTTATTTAAATCGTCTAGTTTTTTAGTAACTTTTACTAACTTACTATACATAAGTAGTTCATATGTACAATAAATAATCATTTATTTACCAAAAAATAGGTGTTTACATTAGAAATGGCGCAGTTAACCTTATTTTGGGAGATAAATAATAATAAAATGTTTGTCAGTCTGGTGGCTGAGTAATGCTTCCGATGGAAAATATTATTTTTAAGAGGTGATAAGCGATTAAAACGTGCATTAAATATAACACATGGCTTGGTAATTTATCAGCGACTGTTTAATAAATACAATATTTTATTATGGACAAGTCAATTTCTTCTAACAGCAACGATTTCGGTTATGGTAAGTACTTAGGTTGTGGAAAATTTTAATCATGTCGTGTACCTATATAGGTGTTTGTTATTATAAAGGTCAAAGAGTCGATGGACACGTTAAGAGTGAGACAAATAGTCCATTGTCTCGAGAACACATGAACAAAAGAAGCAGCAGTTTAGGGAGCTTAAGAAGCACAAGTGCCAATACAGGTAGGCTTTTACATAAATATATTAGTATTGATGTTCTCTTAGCATTTTAATTGCAGCAGATGAGGAGGATGAAATTGAAAATAAGGCTTCACCTTTAAGTTACAAGGAAAGAAGGAGAGAAGCCCATACTCAGGCTGAACAAAAACGAAGGGATGCAATCAAAAAAGGTTACGACACCTTACAAGACTTAGTGCCTACTTGTCAACAAACTGATTCTTCAGGTATGTTAGGTTGGGTTCAGATGATTGATAGCCAATCTCGTATTCAATTGTCATTTGGATTTAGGTTTTTTTGCCATTTATTTTGAAAAACGCAATGAAAATATACTTGATTAATTTATGTGCAGTTGTAATTTCATTTGTTGTTGGTTTTACCCTGTGAGCAAACAAACACTGTTTACTTTTAATGAAATCAAAGATTCATTTTTTAAAAATTTATATTCAAAACAATTAAGTATATTTTATTTTGGTTTTAATAATTTTTACTTTTACTTAAAGGATACAAATTAAGCAAAGCTACAGTACTCCAGAAGTCGATCGATTACATTCAGTACCTCCATCAACAGAAAAAGAAGCAGGAGGAGGAACGGAACGCCTTAAGAAAGGAAGTGGTGGCTCTTCAGATAATGCAAACTAATTATGAACAAATTGTGAGAGCTCAACAGGCTCAACCAGGACAGACGGAGATGCGAGTTTCTGACGAAGTCAAATTTTCAGTGGTGAGTTAGATTGTTAAAAATTAAATTTTACGCTGCAACCGATCACGCACACTAGTTTAACCGGTTGTATACAGTTGAAGCCTCGGGCCGTTATTAAACTTTGAAATAAAACATGTTTTTAATTTTCCTCAATAACGATAGGTAATTGTAATCTTCAATTTGATACCACAAAAAATATAATATGGTGGGGATTAATTTGTTGTAACATTTTTCTTTATACTGATACTTGGATATATCGATTATTAGTATTTTATTTATGTGTAGTTGGTGTAGTTTGTATGAATATGTGTGTGTATTTTTATTATAAAGTTTCAGTTAATAATGGAGCAGCTTTTTGTGACGTTTAGTAGTGTATCCGTGAGTAATTTTCGGGAATTATCTGCTGGTGTTTTTAGTTGGTTGGAGGAGTACTGTAAGCCACAGACTCTGAAGGATACGGTTTTTCGTGTCTTACAGAGGCATAACAAAGATTTTGGTCAACAACAACGCGATCTTCAAACAAACTAATTAACCAAAGAAGGTAAATTATTGACGTTTATAAATACGTTTGATATATTATGTATCTGTTTACCCATAAAAAAAGACTCGTTAATTAATTTTTTTCAGGTGCAAGCTTCATTGTTTTATTTTCAATTGCAATTTTGTAAATAGTCGCAATATGTAGCTGGTACAAGAATGAGATGTTAAATATTTTTATATTAAAAATTTTTATTAAACATAATTTTTACTATTCCGTTATTTAATTCAATAGTTATTTAGATTAACATACCCTCTATTGCAACTCTGTGCTCGTCAGGTACAGTCAATAAAAAAAGAGAAAAGTGAAAAAATCCGTATAATGAATTTGCATTTTGCCCATTTTTGTGTTATTTCTTTTATTAAAAATGAACATAGACGTTTTTCCGTTTTTATTTTTGTTTTTCTGATATTTGATGAGCAAATTGTTGACAGTAGATCGTTTGGGAGGGGAAATTCCTCCCTCCTGAATTGCCCACTGTATATGTCCCATTTACGGTTGCGATTTTATCATATATAATATATATACATACAACGAACGTAAATGCCTGTGAAATTTTTATTTTCAAAGAATTACTGTTGTACATGGTGAAAAGGGTAGCGAATAGATACTCCTTTACGATCCCGGTAAAGGACAGATCTATTTCAGGGCCTGGCGACCCTGCCCACGTAAGCTCATGATAGTCCCCAATTCCTAAATGTAGGGGATTCATGTTCCAACCTTTAGATTCGTATGTGTCCCTTCTTTCCTTATACCTATATCTTTCTCACTCTCACTTTCTATTCCTTTATACCATCAAAAAAGAAGAACAACATCAATACGTGACGAAACCTGAAATTAAGCTGCGTTGCTGCCTATGATGCCAGTGGTTAGCGTATGTGCGCCATCTTGCAATTGACAGTTTTCGTGAAATGACGTCGTCTGTTATTTGTAAGTATAAAATTAATTTTTTTTGGGTAAAAATTATGTTGGAGGTCATGCAATCATCGAAGTATTATCATTGAATACTGTCGATTATGATGTACGTACTACGTTTTTCGGCATTTAATTTATTCTGTTTTGATGTTTTTATTAATAGAATTTCGTCTAAAGGTCAACGACCCGATGTTTTTATATTTTTCTTCAAAAAAACTTATATTTCCTACAAATTTGCCTAACATGGCACTTAAAACGACGTTGACGTTATTGATAGTTAATATCGTTAATATTAATCTAATCAAATCCGAGCAAAAAAGGAATTTTAATAAACGACAAAATATTTAACTTAGCGGGCTTAGAAATTGAAGTTACATCTGCCGCCAGTAGTGGCGCGCGTGTGTCTAATCATATTTCGTCATGATATTACAATTAGAATTGACAGTTGACGTGTTATGATGGCGTCGCACTTACGAGGAAGAAATTAAGTTTTAAGGTAAATATTAATGCTGGGAGGGCCATGCTATTGTTGAATTCGTATAATTAAACAGAGTAGGTTTCGGTGCGCATAGTTTTTTTCGGCAATGACTTTCTCTTAATATTTTTGATGGAACATCTTTCAGTTCGTCCGCGGTAGGAATTTCTCAAAATTTCTTCGAAACGACAAATGTTGCTTAATTGAAATGGCCATTTGTCAGTGATATATGCTTTATAATCGCGCTGTTAACTAAAATATCGAGAAATAAATTTAGAGTTGGTATGGACATGGGTAAATTTGACCACGTTTTTACTTTTTTTGGGGTGTACCTACTGACGTACAATTTGATCTTTTGTTTCAGGTTCTTCTAACAATCGTAAGTGTGTGTTAAGTGTTGGTTCGAACGTAAGCGTGCGTGCGTGCGTGCATTTCAGTCGTTTTATTTTCGCAAAAAGTAAGTTGGTGGCGTCCGCGTTCGGTAGTAAAGTGTGCGAGTCCGTACGATAATTGGTAGAAGATACCTGTCGACTGAATATCATGCAGGAATTAGCCTGGAGAGTGCGAGGAGCGCCTTGGATTCCGGTGCCTGGACATCCGACGCTGGATAGATGAAGGTTTCGGTGAACTCTCCTGGAGATCTAGCCGACGCTTTCACAAGTAAGTCACCGATATAATACCTTACCTTACCTAATACCTAGGTAATCAATCAATTGTTTCAAATAGACCTGAGTGACAAGTTTTTGTATTTGTATTTGTATTTTTTATATTTTTATATTGGGGCTATGTTGGTGGTTATGCCCTTTAAGATAAATTACAAACGGTAATTTGAGACATTATTGGGCTCCTCTGTCGTTGCACATATGTATTTCTGTTGGCAGGGTTACCGCCGGTCACAGGTACTTTCTCTGTGACGCCACTGGATTTTAAGACAAATTGCTGATGATTTAGGTCTCATTTCTTTCTCACTATCTCACTTATTGTCGCTACTTTTGGTGCGGTAGATTCGAAGATGGAGGACATTATTTTACTTACTATAGGTACCTACAGAGTGTCTCATTTGTCCACGTTGTCATTTGGGTGGCGTGCTCCACGTTTCACGTACACGATTTATATGTATATTACACATCTCCGTACTCCGTACGTAAGTAGGCACCTATACATACACTTGTACTCGTGTTATGTGTGCTAACTATAAGTACAGTATGCACGTATTAATATTGCATTTTTTTTTTTTTGCACAAACGCTTAAGTAAGTAGGTACATATGTATAGGTACTTATGTATGTACGTAATTTTATTTATTTATATACTTGTCGCTCGTTAGGTCTATTTGACTTTGTATGAATTAACTAACAACCATCGTTTGATTAATTAGGTATAACTAACCTATGAGGTTATTAGATTTCGTTATCAATTCGAATACACTCATCAGACATACATACATATAGGTACGTTAAAAATAGTACCTATTCTTACCTACCTAAGTAGGTAGGTAGGTACATACCTACTATTAAAAAATACATCCACAAACACACATACTTACACATACGCAGAAATCGATATTGTTCATTCGATTCATTCGGTGTATCTACGCTTGTTTAAATTATTTAAATCCATCTCCATCTTCTCTCAAAGTAAAACGTTACATGTAAGGTATACTCTATAGATACCTTATACCCTATACCTATACCTATGTATAGGGTATAGGTACCTACCTCTGTTGTTGTTTGTTGTGGTTCTGTTGTCCGTAATCTCGATTCGTTCATTGTTCAATGTTGTATTCGGACAACAGTCTGCTCGCTTTCATAATATTTAGTTAAGATATGTAATATTGAAGGGCACACTCTACGAAATTGTTTTTCAATGTTTTAAGAGTCGTAAGCTGTAAAGTAACAAAAAACAAAAAAAAAAACCTACGTTGCAACGTTGCAATCACCAACTTCCTTCGCTCCTTCTCTCGTTGTTTAAAACGTGTAAATTTAAATAGCTATCCGTGGTCGCGACCCCCCAGAAAAGACTGCTTTATGTCTTATATGAAATTGATGATCTATCTACCTATATACATACCATCATTTCATCTCCCATCCATATACATACTGGAAACGTGTCTTAGTTAAATTTTTTACTATTTATTATCAAATAAAATTTATCACCATAAATATATAATACATAAATAGTTATAATTTACAAACATTTCAGTAACTATGAAATTTACATTGTACATTATATACAGAAACTGGCTACAATTAAAATACAATGGCAATGTACAATCACAAAATTGGATTTGGTTCTATCATCTACATGAACGTTCTCGTTTACTTTAATTTATTGCCACGGCAATAAATAATTATTACCTATGTGCTATTAGCACATTGATCTGTATCTGTTGGATGGAATACCTATAGGTATTTTGATCGATAACACCAGGTGCAGTTTGTTTTTTTTTACATAAAACGGTCCAATTCGGTTAAATATAAAGTAAATAAGAGGGAACCAAATATTTGGCAAGATTATATAAACTATTGGCGTACCAGTGAACGCCTGGTGCCGGTAGGGTCAGCACTTTTGCAACTGTTGCAGTTGAAGTTGCAGAAGTGTCTTTCCATGACTGGATAGGTTTTGTCAACAAAGCCCATATCCTTGCGAAACCGTCTCTTGCATTTAAAGCTAACCGGAAAGGTAAAAATGCCCAATGGGCTATCGATTGACTATCAATGACTGCATAACAGGACGCAACAACATCGTTTACTACTACAGTACCGGTGGTTGTTAGGGGAGCGAAAACTCCTCGTCTCATTATCGGCCGAATGCGTAGAATTTTGTCATTAGTTAAAGAGTTTTTTTCGTTTATCACTACAAGTTTATCACCGACACGTAATCTTTCGGCAAACACTGTCCTGACGGTGTCGTTTGGAAACGCGGCTAAAAGCAAATGCGACGGTGTCACCGTCAGAGTCCGACCGGAAACGGTCTCTATTTGTAAAAACGGTCGCCTCTGCATCGGATCCCAATCCAAAAACATTAGCACCTCACTGAACACAAATCGGTTTGTATTCGAATCCCACGATAACACCGATTCTCCTATTCGAAGTTCTGACACTTTGAGACGTCTTCCGTTCGACGTTACTACCGATGTATCTCCAGAGAAACAACCTCCATATTTGGCAGCTTGGGAAGATTCTAAAACGAAAAACGTTTTCTTTAGTAGATAGATACCTATTGTCATTGTCTGTGTAGGTAGGTAGTTGTAATGATATCTAACCTAACCTAACCTCCCTCCCTCCCTTCCTATTCCACTAAAATTAATTATTGCGATACCTATCTATCCTGACTACGTTTTCCGCTAACGACAATTTTAAAATTAATATTTTCGTTAATTACAAACAAAATGATAGGTAGGTAGGTAATAGGTAATCTGTTTTCGGGTAAAAAGAGAGTAGGTACCACCTATCTTATTCTCAGAATATATTACGATAGAATGCATAATATCTACTAGGTGCATATGTAGGTGTTAACCTATCCACATGCCACTTATTGTACCTAGGTACCTACTTATTAGGTTGTTGCAGAAAGATTTTTGATTTCTCCTGATGCTGTGCGTCGAGCGTCGGGCGTCCAGCGTCCAGTTCGTTTATCGGGATAGGTAGGTAGGTAGGTAGGTAGGTAGGTAGGTACCTTTTTGTTATATAGATACTGTCGTTTATCTCGTGCACCGGTCACAAGTATTTAATTTTCAAACGGCATCGGCACCCGATCCGAACCATTAACACGTTCTACGCTATCAAGCGAGCAGAGCAAACAGTCATTTGTTAACGTCGGCTTTCGAAGCCGCCTCCGATGATTCTCAAGTTTGTGCCGGACAGACATTAAGAGGCGAAACGCGAGTGAAATTAAACAACGATTCTTTGATTGATTCGAAGATAAGACGGCCGGCCGGCCGGCCGCCACGTCGACAGTTACACTTACCCATCCGGACCCATAACACTTTTAATGGTCCTTAATATATTATTATTATTATTATCCTTATTTATCCCCTCAATTGTTTTAGTCTTGATGAGCCAAAGCTTCAAATCCGCACTCTAATTTAGGTAGATAAGTAGGTACCTATAGATACCTACCTATCTACCGTTCATCTTTAACTCTTGTGGGTGCATGGGAAATTTGATACTTACTTACTTACTTACTTACTAATATTTTTTATTATTGTAGGTAGGTACCTAACGTAAAATTTAATTTTGTCGTTTACCTTCAGTTCGTCGATTTTTCCCCCTATATCTACTTTCGAGTAAAACGTTTATCTACTTACTAAGTAGGAAAATTTGTGTATTTATTTATTTATTTAAGCTATAAGTAAGTAGTTAAAACGAAGCCGAAGGGGCGTTGTTTGGTTTCGTTGTTGTTTTCCACTAAAACTAGGTAGGTACCTAAGTATACCTACCTACTTTCTAATTAAATTTAAACGTAACGAACGAAACGTTTGATTTGTTGCCGAAAGAGGCCAAAGTCACTAGTGGAATCATCCCGCCCTTCTTCCTTCTTCCTTTATGGCGGTTTAAAAGCCCAAAACCGAATCATGGAGAAAAGCTAATCAACCGTTAAATTTTCTAATTGGCCTAAAATGTTGATCTTGTGGAGTCAACACTGCGTGAATTTCGAATCATTTACGCTTGACCGATTGGCAAAGAAATTTTTCGTCGAAATGGATTACACACACAAAACCAATAGATACCTAGATATTGTATTTTTAATCCCGAAGTAGCAGAACGTTAAGTTAAGTTTTAAATGTAAGTAGGTAAGTACCTAATTGTAGGCACATAGGTATAGGTTTATAGGTACCTATTTTGCCCCTTTTCGACGCTTGTTTTAACCCGTCTAATGCGATTACACACAGACCCAACCCAACAACGTGCTTCGAACCTTTCTCGACAGTCACTCTTTTATTTACTTAATACAAATCCTGAAATACTTATGTACCTGCGTATTATGCTAATCCAATAGACTCTTACAAATAAACAAAACTGAACTTTTATTTTGTTTGTGGCTAAAATTTATTAAATAAGTTTCGTTGGAAATACCTACCTACCTACCTACCTACCTAGGTAATTTTACATTTAAATTTTACCATAAATAAACCGAACCGCACACTTGTAATCCATTGGAAATAATTAATTTTTGTCTAAGTACAACTTGAAATGTAAGTAGTAAAAGTTAGATAGATAGGTACTTATAATAATACCTACTATTTACTTACTTACTTACTTACCTATAGTTTACCATATTACAAATAGAAACATCAACGAACGACTTACATTTATTTAAAATACAGGATGGACTAATTTAACATTAGAGAAATAATGTAGGTAGATAAAAAAAAATAAAGCAAATTTAAAAAAAGGGGACGGCGCTTTGCAATAAGTATTCAAGTTGTTTTTTTTTTTTTGGCATTTTCTCAATTTTACGTTTCCATCGGAGAAAAATAAACTTTTAGCTAAGTAAGTAGGTAAGTACCCTTTATAAGTATAAGTAGGTATCTACCTAATCAATTCAATTAAGATATTGTAAGTAGGATCAATAAAAGCTAGTCTTGCTAATAATCAACGACTGTTAAGCAACGTTTCGACCGTCAATTTGAGTCACCGTCAGGCTAACATAGGTACCTAAGTATATACCTACCTATGTATAACAATATCAAAAACCATAGTCTGGTCTACTGGGTATCTATTATAAAGCAACACCCAACACCGATCCAATATAGACAGACTGACATTGTAAAATGATCAAAACAATAGGTAGGTACCTATGTAAATACATATGTAGGTATATGTATCTAAGTATTAGATACATATTGATGTTGTTATACATATGTACCTATGTTAGCATAACGATTACCGAAACGGCGCTTAATTACTCATCCATCATCAAGAGTCGTCAATATAGGTAGGTACCTACCTATCTACCTACCTAATAGTTATTGGCAAGATTAGCTTTTATCGATCTCGCAACAAAATTATTACTTAATTAAATTCATAAGTAAGTACTTATGTATGTGCAATTAAAAAGTTGTCAAGAAGCATCATGTATCGTTACAGTAATTTTTACATGTACTATTAGATAGATACGTAGCTAGGTAGGTTGCTAGGTAGGTATGTGAAAAAAAGTAGGTACTTAATCAAACAATTACCTGACTTAACTGAGCAATGAATGTGAGCTCGACTCTCGTAATACACCCAGTCGAAGCCTGCTTCGACCGCGAGTCTCGCGAGCATGCCGTATTTCGATCTGTCGCGATCGGATGTCGTCACGTCGACCGCTCGTCCCTCGTAGTGTAACGAGTCGCTCGTGTGATGATCCTCTTCGTCCCAACCTTCGGTAACCCTCAGCTTCACTCCCGGCCACATGTTCATAACGCTTATCGCCAACGTATTTAATTTTTCTTTGCACCTCTGGAAAAAATAATTAATTAAAGTACATAATTAGGTATGTAGGTACCTACATATTTACGTAAAAATTTATTTATAGGTACCTATCTAGTTATTCTCACAATTACCACCTAATACCTACCTACCTACCTATAGGTAGATAGATACATACATAAGTCAAAGTTAGTTCCGGTAACAAAAGGAAACAATACCTATTCGTAGTAGGATTTAACAAAAAAAAAAATAAAGTAGCTGTCAATCGACTTCCGGAATCGGAATGTCAATTTGTTATAGATACAGGTAGGTACGTACAAAGGCATCACATCAGGAACAGATACGTCGAGTCGTCGTTTCGTTTCGTTTCGTTTCAAATAAATAATTTTAGTTAAAACGAGCATGAGGTGCATCGAATGGATGGTTCCAATATTTTGGCGTTTTCCTTTTTCGTGTTTCGTGTATTAGGTACCTGTTGTGTTGTGTTGTGTTGTGTATGGATGGAATGAGTGACGTACGTGAAATCAATTTTCACTTTTCTTGCCAACTGTTAAGACGACCGCGCCGTGGGGTACCTACGGACGACGACAATAACCAGATTCGTCACGGGTTAAAAGAAGCGTTTTCAATCCTACCTGTTAACAGGCCTAAAATAATACGACTAAACCGTGAACAAACTTGACTTGTGTACTTACGTTAGAACGAACAATGAACTATTGCACTGTGCGATAAGGTCTTAGGTAGGGACTAATATAAGTATTTTTGGCTCTTGTTGTTCCTGTCAACGAACGTACGTTTTAACCGACAAACAAGTAGGATAAGAAAGGATAATAAGTTGATGACGGCGATGGGGGGATGGAGGTGGTGTTTAAAATCGTAAGTACTTATAGGTAGGTACCTACCTATAAGTACTTACGATAGGTAGGTACGTAGATACCAACCACCTAATACCTAATACCTTTATGTTTGTTCACGTAAACAAACATCTTAAAGCTCAAAGCTTATTAGGTAAAGGTGTAAAACGAACTTTTCGAATATTAACCGCCGTCGGAATTACATACGTAGGTAGGTAGGTATCTACCTATATTGTAAAAACATATTTTCAATTAGGTACCTAATACTTATTATGTACCTACCTACCTACTTACAATTGCCCTAGTCCTAGTTAGTGTGTTTTTTTATTTATTAATAGATACGCTTTATTAGTAGTAAGTACCTAGGTACGGTACATAAGTACATAACATATTCCTTTTACGCGATGAAAATTATACAGAGATATATACATATACAGGGTGTTACTGATATAACTGCGGATATTTAAGGAGGTGATAGGGCAGTAGAAAATAAGAAAATTAAGCAAAACTTCGCAGGTCCTAAAGTTTACCGTTTTCGAGAAAAACGTATGTGAAAATACAGGCAAAACCGAGTACGGTCCTGTGTAAGACGCGTCCTCGATTGACCTGGTCGTGTGTAGTGGCAACGCTGTCTTCAATCAGCTGACGGTGAATGAGGTTACTCGGTTACTGTAACCACTGTAACGTAAACAAGTGTGTTCGAAAATGGCGTTTAGTTCATCAGAATTTTGTGACAGTTGCCAAATGTGTTGCTTAAGTCAAAGCGAAAACGCACAGGACCGTATTCAAATTAATTCATGTTAAGATGTTTTTCAAAAATTTTGAAAATTTTTTTGTTTCTTCACCGCGCTGCTGTAGTGACCATTCGATGATATATTGCATCTAGTTGACACCCTCCAAAAATCCGTATTTATATCAGAACCACCCTGTATATATCTACCTATAGAAATAACGGAGAACGTTGCAGATTGATTAAAATTTAATTGCATTCGACAAATTGACAAAGAAACACTCTCTGAACAATTCCTTTGTTTTATTTATCATCTCTCGATGAGTCGTAAAACTAACTAAGTATAAGTATCTATCCTATAACTACAGGTATTTTATTTTAGGTACCTATATGCATTCCGAAATATCTTAGTATAGGTAATATCTAATAAATAATACCTAGCTCTGTTAGGTATTAGATACCTATAATAGGTATCTATAGATATTGTCCCGCATTTGAAAGTTTTCGACAATAAATAAGAACAAAAGCGTTAAAATAATATAAAATAAATAGCCAGGTAGACACGGAGATGGTGTAATAAAACTATACCTACAATTAGTAAGGTGTTGTTGATTCATTCATATTTCATTCATTCATTGATTCATTCATTCATTCAGTCGTTCGTTCTTTCGGTCGCTGGAATTATTGTTGGCAGAAACAGAGGGATGGTCGGTCGGTCGGTCAAACAATAAATATGTACACCTTATTGATTGAATGACGCGTCGAGAGCAGCCGCAGGTACCTATCGATAATATTATTTATCTATGATAGGTATTAAGTAGGTACGGTACGGTAGGTACCGAACGGGCGGACGAGACGAGACGAGACGGGACGGGACGGTTCCCCGTGTGACAGGATGGAAAGAAAATGTAAATTTTACAAGCGCTTGTTGGAACACAAAGAGCTATGGTTATTGCGTGTTTGTTTTGGCGTTTCTAAATAACGGCCGGTAAACTTTATTGCCTGTTAATGGAAAGGACAAATTGCAACAAATATTCATTAAAGTAAGCGGCAAAGGCGCGAAGACGTGAATGGTGAATACCTACCTAGGTACCTATTATTTATTGTTACAACGAACTTTTTCAATTAGAACCGATAACATGACTATGGCCGTAAGACATGAATGACGACCGTTGTTGTATGATCCTCTTAAAGGTACTAGTACGTAGATATAGATAATAGATAGGTAGATAGAGACTATAAATAAATAAAATGCACAAATTTGCGCAGATCTCATTTATTGTATTTTTCATGTGTTATCGTGGCTACGCCAACCTATATTGTATTTATGCGTTAGAACGTAAACCATGTTTGTACATACCTATTACCTATATGGTACGTAGGTACGTATATACAGACAGTACATACCTAGATATAACCAACCAACCAACCAACCATCCAACCTCTCATATACAACACAACAGAACAGAACACACCATCACATCTACGGTTGGTACATCAACGTACCTAATGGTCGTTCGTCGCATCTTGGGAATGACCTAGCCCTGACCTGCACGCTATGCTTACAGTATCTCCTCCTACTTGTACAGTGTGTGTGTACCTATGTAGGTACGTACCTATAATACGTATCTATGAAGCGATGCGATGCGATGCGATGCGATGCTATGTACCTACAGGGATTTCGATATTTGTATTTGCGTACCCATAGGTAGGTATCTACTATTAGGTACCTATCTGCAACTGTATGTGCTTATCACCTACATTGGCGAAATTTTATCGAATAGGTACTTATAGGTAGGTATAGGTACCTACATTCCTTTTACTTTTTCTTTTTCGTCATTTAAGTTGTTCCATACATTTTCAAAATCTGGTCCTCAACCTAAATATGTACCTAAGTAGGTATTTTATCCTGATCGCTGATCAACACCGACACTATAATTTAGTTAACATGATAAACGACTAATACCTATGCTTTAAATTAATGTGATGAGATGCAAAAAATTAGCCAACAAGCATTTCCTGTAGGTACCTACATATACATATTTACTTATATTAATTTATTAGGTACCTACCTATCTATATGTATGTATGTAGATACATACATACATACATACATACTCCTATAGTTAGTTGACTATGGTAGGTATTATGTAGCTGTACGTAAGTTGAAAAATGATCGGCATTTTATAAATTTTATTTGTTGGCGGTAGCATGGCATGGCATGGCATGGCATGGCATGACATGGCGTGGCGTAGCGTGGCGGTGAGCAGCAAGCTGTCGCGAGGCAGCTCAGAGATAGGAGATAGATAGTAATCAAAAATGTATTATTCCCTTTATGGTCAAGCAGGCTCAGAATGAGTTATGTTTGTCCAGTCCAGTCCAGTTCAGTTCAGTTTAGTTCAGTCCGGTCCATAGTATACCATACCATACCATACCATACCATACATTGTGTCGTTGGCAAAATGGCTGAAAGCCGAAAGCTGCTTGATTTTAATTAATACTTTAAGACTTAGGTAGGTAACACGGGCTGCTGCGATATGTACCTAATACATAGGTATTAGGTACCTACCTATTGAAAGCACACAAGGACAGCGAGAAATATTTAATTCAAAAACGACACGTAATTTAATTTCCCACCAAAGCGATGGTCACAGCATCGGCAGGCAAATAAAAATAAATTTGTACTTACTACTTATGTAGGTACCTGTACCTACCTACCTACTTACTTATGTAAACTATTTAGGTACCAAAAGTAGGTACCTAACCCCAGAAGTTTATCTATAGATACCTATAGGTATTAAGTATCTCTCATTAGGTATTTTTTATATTTCATACGCTTCTATAGTTCATGTTTTCCAGAATAAAAAATTCTTTTGTTTGTTTGTACTTATAACGTAGCGATGGATGACTGAAAAGTAACATGAAATTTTTTTCTGAGACGAATCTTAAAATTATCGTAGGTACTTGTGTTTGGTACGTGCACCTATTAGTATTTACCTATTACCTATACGTGCGTATAGGTATGTGCGTACGTCGTGTCGGTAACGTTGAATGAAAGAAGAGGAGGTAGAAGAAAAAGAAGAAGAAGAAGAAGAAAAAGTGATTTTTGTACTCGACATTCCAAACGAAGTTAAACGGGCGGTTAAGCGCGGTCTCCTTTGGGATTTGTATGTGTATTCATTTAAAAGTTTTAAAAGCAATATATTTAAAATGGGCTAATGGAAACATGTATACACAAGCAACACCAATGTTTGCCTGCCTGTTGTTGGTCTTGGCTTCGTTTTGACAGAGGTATTGTTACCCGACCAGAGGCAGAGGCAGAGGCAGAGGCAGAGGCCACCCCGGGGACACTGCTTTCAAACCTACTGCGGCTTCGTTTACTGTCAAACACTCTAAACTATGGTCTTGTCTTGTCTTGTCTTGTCTTGTCTTGTCTTCCGGTGACTGAAGTAAACACTTTTTGTCCTTTCCGATGCACAATGCACATAGGTAGGTACCTATATCTTCTACATACGTAGATTTATTATAGGTAGAGATAGATACCTATGCATAGATATAGATAAGTAGTTAGTACCTACCTACCTATGCCTAATAGGTACCAATTCGTCAACTCCCTTTTCTATTTCTCCGCCTTTATCCCTTTTCTTTCTATCGTTTGCTTTATATTCATTTTCCCAAATGTTGTTGTTTATGAGTAGGTAGGTGCGTGCGTGCGTGCGTGCGTGCGTGTAGGGAAATATTGTTTGTACCTAATTACATGCTAATACGTTTGTTTATCTACTTATTTATTATCTACTTACGAAACAATTAATATTGCTTTCCATTAATCAAGATAGGTAGGTACCTATAATACTTAGGTATGTATTAGTTATTAGAATTTCCATCCGCAAATAAAGCTAGCTGCCTGATGTACGTACCTCCTACCTATATCAGTTGCCGCTCATTACACACATCATCGATATCTACTTAGTGTTCTCGCAGTTGTAACAAGCGTGCAAACAAACGACACAGACAGACAGACAGACAGACATCAATTAATGGGAAATTATGAAAGCGCATTGTCAATTAGTTGTTGTGTTTGTTCAGGTGCATTTGGCCATTAGTTAGGTACCTACCTAACTAACATATGTATGTAAATATAAGTAGATACACAAATCTACATACCTACGTAGGTACCTACGCGACGTGTCTTATTCGCTCAAGCAGCAATGATAGGTATCTATCTATCTATCTATCTATCTATCTAGGTACCTACATAAGTACCTATTTAATTAGTAATGAAGGTGATCGCTGTAGGGATAACGACTTTAATCATCGTCATTTACCTACACAAATGACGTGTGTATTAGGTACCTACGTGAGTACGGGTACGCAAGCGGTGGCTGAACGAGTGTGTGAAAATTCAGTTAATCACAAAAACAACTTAATTACATTATCTATCTATGTAAATACTAAATACCTACATTATGTACGTGAGTTCGTTCGTTCGATCTTAATTAATACCTACATCAATTAGCGTATTATTCGCGCCTGTAGGAGTATTAACGAGCAATGCAAATTCATGAGCATATATAAATAAATAAGAGATGTAAGTAAGTAAGTAAGTAAGTACATTTCACGTTTTGTTCCGAGGGTCTTCGATTCATGCTAATTAGGTAGATATCTACCTAATATGATGCATATTCTATTAAATATTTCTTAACGCAAAAATTTAACTGTTATGCTAGATAATTAAAAAGAAGAAAAAACCGCTATTACGTATACTTTTATAGATACCTATATAGATATAGGTACCTACTTACTAGTAGGTATCTTTCTTGTGATCACTAACTTGCTGATGATGACAATCAAATAATTTAAAAAGTTGTCGTTGTCGTCACCCGTGCCGTGCTCAAAACATCAAGTGTGATAGGTATTAGGTATAAGTAATACCTACGTACGTACGTACGTAGGTACATAGGTACAATAGATAGAAAGAAGATGCATAGGAATGGTCTGAAAAAGGGCGTAGGTACCTACGTAAATTTGACTGTGACTTATGGTGCCGCATTCACCCTCCGACCGTGTCTTCGGTAAGTATTAGATATTAGGTAGGTATTGTTATACCTACGTCGGTCGGTCGGTCGGTCGGTCGGTCGGTCGGTCGGTATATGTTAACACGGAATGTACACAATGGATTAAACACACGACTATTTGCTACGCGTACGCAATGGGGATAAAATAACGTGTTGTGTTATGTTGCATTGTTAGCTAGGTACCTATTACCTATCTACATTAAACATAACATAAAAGGATAGCGACTGCTAGTTATAATTTACCTAAATATGTACTTACAATACATATACCTCTACCTAGGTAGGTATAGATATCTAACAAAACAAAAAAAAATTCTACAACTAAATTTCGTTTAAGTATTTATTATTACCTATTTATTATAGATAAGTACCTACCTGTAAGTAGGTATGTACCTATAACGTTCATACCTAAGTATAGCAAATGAATCGGTTGGTAGTAAAAATCTCCTTCTACATAGGTAATTAATTCCTAAGCACTTTTTTGTGCCTAATTAAATCGTCAGATTGTGTAAGCACCGTCTAATACTTATAGGTAGGTACTTACTTACGCATAATGCATTATTTAACGGCAGCGCACTGATTGTGCTGGTACAGGTACACGTAGGTACTTACATACCTACCTACCTATACCGACAGGATAAACAGGGTTAAGTACGTACGTACGTACGTACCTATCTAAATGTACTTTCTTACCTATACCTATGTAGGTACTTACACCTGTAACCCATAAGCGTATTGTAGATAAGCGAATGAACAATAACTTTTATAAAATAATAATTACCTACGGCTCGAAATAACTACCTACCTAGCTGATTGATGATTTATGAACCATTTCAGTGACCATTTCAATGATACGAAGGAATGAATTGTAAAACAATAGCAAATTCCGAAGCATTTATGGGTAATATTGACACACACACACACACACACACACACACACACACACACACACACACACACGTCTCCACATAAATAATAAAACCTACCTACCTACCTATACTTGTGCGATAATCGAGGAAATTCTTGTTATTGTACAAGTGCGAATTCCATCATCTGCGTTTTTTCCCAAGGGAACCCGAACCCCTGTTACGTTTTCATAATAAGTAGGTACCTATCGACTTAGGTATCTACTAATAAACATAAAATATGGTTTATTTATTTCGAACGACACATAAATGACACTTACCTATCGTTAGTTAATTCTCAAGAGAAATAAGCATAAGTACATATCTACATAATACCTACATATACCTACCTATACCTTACATAGGTAGGTAGGTACCTATGTATAGTCGTCCCAAGGCTGAGGTCCCAAAGGGCGCGAGAAACGCCAACATAATAAACTCGAGACGAACGAATGAGAAATGGACTTGCAAAAGAAAAGAGCACTCGTCGTCCAGGTGATGGTGCTTCGGGCAGCATTTAAACAAATTGGTTTCATCGTTTCTGCACGAATTTATTGTTTGCAACTAAACCACCAACCTTCGAGAAGTACCTACCTACCTATCTACCTATCTATCTATACGCGCCTCCGTAAGTGATGCATACCTAAGTATAAGTACCTACACTGGACAGACCAGCCCCATTCGATCGATCGACCGACACGGCACGGCACGGCGCGGCGCGGCGCGGCGCGACAATTAACGTTTACTTAGATAAAAATGACAAAACGATAAAAAAATTGGAAGCGCTTTCGCTGCTGCGAAACGAATAAATCACTTACCTACATTAGGCATTAGCTACTCGGTAATAGGTAGGTATCTACATATTTTGACGTAAGTGATAGGTATAGGTAGGTACCTAATGATTTATTATCGTTAATAAGTATTATGTACCTATCTAACTATATCTAATATCTATTCGAAATGCACTGTAAGTACCTACTTATACATAGATAGGTACAATTTAACTTTAGCCCGTTATTTTAAAAGAATTGGAGGCCAAATGTTCTACCTACTGGTCGTTGAAGCGAAAAAAAAAATCATAAAAAGAAGATAATGGTTAGGTAGGTACCGTACCTACCCGTTTTGCATTAGTCTACTCGTATGTAGGTACGAATAAGTAGATACATACTTAGATTAGGTAGGTACTGTACTGAGTTGTGTATTTTCGTTATTATCTACATAAAATAAGTAGGAACCATTGGTTGTCTTTCTTCTCCTTTTTATTTTTGAAATCGTGTGTTGATCAAAAGAGAAAAAGAAGAAGAAGGAGAAGCCATGAGAATAATAAGCGGTAGGTATCTACGGTACGGTACGGTTCGTTAAAGCAAATCAAGTAAATATTTGAGAGCCGACTGACTGGAATTACAAGTGAGCAAAAGCAAGCAGAGTAGAGTAGAGTAGAGAAGAGAAAAGCCATTAGGTAATTGGTCGATATTTGTCATCCACCTCACATCTGTAAACAGAGAGTTGGAGAAAAAATCGACTCATTAAAATCGACATCTTATTCACTTAGGTAAGTAATGTGCGGTGCGTAGACAATTGCACCATTCATTGTAGGAAACAACTGAACGCTATATAGGTACATAGGTATACAACGTATCTACGTAGGTACCTACCAACTTATTAACAGAAACATTAGGTAGGTACTACCTTCACTTATTCGATGAATATTTATGAGAAGCAGCTTTTTTTTTTTGAGGGGGTCGACGAACAACAGATCGTTTAGTAAGAATAAAGAAGTTCACACTCAAATACTACAAGGTGTCCAGTTACCTACGACTTTACATTCTTCTTGGTCTATAGCTACTAAGTAGCTATTAGCGCCATTTTCTTTTCATTTTACGTGCATTAGGTTAATATTAGAAGCGAACCCCCTAAAAAATCCATAGATTGGACTTATAAGAAGTCGCGATGCATTTTTTTACACAGGTAGCAGGGGAGACATACGTATGTATGTATGTATTAGATAGATAGATAGATAGATAGATCGAGCAGAGGTATCTTCTTCTTCTTCTTCTTCTTCTTTTTCTTCTCATGTGATGGCTGGCTCTCTTGTATAGAAATAAAATGTAGACCATCACCGATCGACCATGGATGGCCATGGTGGCGATGGCCAGTCGATTTCTTGGTCGGTGTCGGTAGGAGGGCGGACGAGGCTAGTGCCCGCCCCACGACCGCCCGTGTTTTTTGTTTTCGTTGTTGCATTTCGGCTCCTTGACAAAGCCGTGGGCCTTTTTCATGTCGGCGCCTTTGATTCAACGAAAGCACCGGCTTACACTAACCAGTCGACAAACGAGCAAAGATATTTTCCCCTCGCCGCGCCGTGCCGCGCCATCACCTCGTGAGTGCACAGACGAACGAGTGAGTGCCTCGTCTTCAGTCTCACGCTCACTACACCTCATTAATTAAATTTATTCTTGCTCTTGTAGGTACGCGCATCGCGCATTCTACGGCGATGATGCTCCTCAGCTTTTTCGGTCGTACCTGCATACTTTTTTCGTCGTTTCGTGCTCAAAAAGTACGTAGTAGGTATATACCTACGAACTTTTCTTGCCGTAGATATTGTTCGTTCGTTCGTGCAATATCGGGAATAAAGACAACCGATGTAGGTCGAATAATATGATATGTAAGTACGTACGTACCTACGGTAGGTACCTACCTACCTGTCTATCTATCGGAGGTTAGTCTGCGTAGGTAGGTAGGTAGGTACCTACCTAAACACTTTTCGCGTTTTCTTTTTATGGATTTCGTATAAAGGACCGTGGTTGAAATTTTTTTTGTTTTTTTAAATTAAATAGATACCTAAATAAGTATCATTATGATGGTTTAAGTGAGATTAGAGAATAATAACGTAAATGTGTCGATACAACCTAGGTCTACATACCTACATAGATAAGTGCTGATTACACAGGTAGATACCTATACATACCTATGTACTCTTAGGTACTTATAGGTGCATGAGGGATAAATAAGAATAATAAGAAGGCATGCCTGCCTGCCTGCCTGCCTGCCTTGTGAAATGGGACGTCTGGGAGGACCTTTTCGGATGGGATTTAACGGGTGTGGTTGCATAAATTCTTGTTGTAATTATGTTTCAGACGTGAAGCCGACCGATACTTTTTATTTTCGCGGCATGAATTTATGGTTTTTGGAGTTGCATCTGCGCCGAGCCGCACTACACCGCACCGCATCGCACGTTTGTTGCATCAATGCCATTAGGTATTTCATCGTGATGCATGCGCAAACACATCGTAAATAATAAATTAGACTTGAACATCAATTTCTTTTGCCACAACTTTTCTGCACTTTATACATACTTACTTACGTAGGTACGTAGGTAGGCACTTGTAAGTAAGGTACGAGTATGCTTAGGTCGATACCTAGCCTAGATACTACTAGTACTAGTACATAGTTAATAAATATTTAATAAACATCACAATAAGTAGATACCCTCTTGTACCTATATACAGCCTACGTAGGTACCTATATCTACCTAATATCTAATGATGCTCAATAGGAATTTTTTTAGAGCAAATGCCAACGAATTGTCAATTCGTCGATAATGAGTAATGAGTAAGTAGTAGAGTACCTACGTTGATTAAGATATTATTATTATTAAATAACATACCTACCTACTTACAGTTAGTTAGTTAGTTATACAGTATCTATTAGTTTCGTAACATCCTGGTGAGATAAATAAATATTTATTTTGAAAGTTATTAGGTACTTACTTACCTATACGCGCTAATTTCTGTAAAATGTGAACAAACAATTTAGCTGCTTATTAATAACACAAAAGTTACACGTGTTGTACCTAATACGGTTGACGTAATTCCGATATGTTCTTGTGATGTTCTTTAACAGATCAGCGATGTGAGTCGAGCAACGTACTTAAGTAGGTACATAAGTAGGTAATTAAAAGTACCCAATAGGTAGGTACTTGGAGAGTAGGTAAGGTAAAAGCGCGCACTTGTAAAGTTTCCTTTTAATTTTTTTAGGTAGCTAGGTATTCAATTGTCTGCAACTTTTTCTTTCTGTGCCTATACTATAGGTACCTACCTATCTATTAGGTAGATAATATTGTACCTAATATTCCGATAGGTACCTACCTACCTACTTAGCATGATTTTATTTAGAATTTTTATAGTAGGCATGTCAGAAGACGTCTTTTTCCCTTCAAATGGAAAATTGACTAACTAAGTACCTACCTAACTGTTGTGTTAGCTACATGGCTTAGCTAATACCTATGTAGGTAGGTAGGTATATCTACAAATATGTACTTATAAACTGAAGCTTTGTAGTCTAGTCGTCTGATGGGTGCTGGGATGGATGGCATTAGGGTGATATAGCGAAATCGCGGTTGTCGTGATGGCCGATGAAGAAATAGTTAATACAAATAACGAAGATTCCTCAAAGAATTACCTTCGTAGGTAGGTAACTAATAGATAGACGGATAGGCTCGCGTAAGCCGATTAGGCATTAGGTAGGTACCACAACAGCGCGTTCGGTTTGGTCGTGGTAATTATTGTGGGAAACAACTACTGTTCTATTTATACATATAGGCACTCGATCGTAGGTCGTAGTCTCGTAGTTAGGTGCCTTTCCCATCGCGATAGACGATACCGTCATACCAGGGAAACTTTTTTTTTTTTATTCGCTATTGTATCTACCTATCTGCTAACCTAATACTTAATAGGTAATACATACTTATCTACTTATCTGAGATAAGTAGAATGATTTCTATCAGCTAAATTTTTTTGGGACACTTATCAATCGGAGGCGCACACAAGCTAAGATGATGGTAGGTACTTAGGTATCATACCATTATTCTACAATACCTATAGAGAGACAGATACTTGTAGGCAATAGAAAAAAATTAGTTTTACACTTAAGACGAAATTTAATTTATCGAAGCATCGGCACAATGAAGATGATAGGTAGGTACCTACCTACTTACCTATAGCTGTTGGAATTGAATTTAAAATTGCAATGCTTACAATCATCATTTTGATTTATTGTCGAATACCTATTGTATATAAGTATAGTACTTACTTAAATCAATGTTTATGCGACACACAATAAACCGCCCCCCCTTAGAGGTCGTAAATATTAATTGTAATTATATGAGAAGAGGCGGCCTTAAACGTTACAACAAAATTTATTTCTCGAATAAATCCGCTTCACTCATCATCGACACAATATGCAGATAGGTACGTATGTAGGTACGTACCTACTTAGTGGGTAGGTACCTACATAAAATTGGTAGGTAGGTATGTATTGGTAGGTAGGTATCCACTTAATTAATTGAATAATAATTATCTATCTATTACCGAAAAGTCTTAAGTACCTACTTAGTTCCTATAGGTAGGTATCTCGGTCTGTTCGGTGTATTAGGAGGTACCTACCTACCTATTCTTTCATCAAAGTTATCGTTACAATAATAATAATAATAATACCTACCTACCTACGTATGTGTGTACCTATAGGTAGGTATTTGCAGTGGTTCCGATAATGTTCACTAGATACATAATATTGTCAGAATTAGGTAGGTACCTAATACGTAGTACGTAGCGGTATTATTAGATACCTACTAAAAATTAGAATAGAAATCAAAGTTAAGTACCTATTAATTAGAGTATTTTTGCTAAATAGCGTGATCCCGCACACATTCCTATACTTATTGTCAAGGTAATAAACTAACTAACCTCGTTATTATTTAGACAAATATTACCTATTATAGGTACCTATACAACACTAACTTACTCGCTCATCCTTTTCTAGAAATAAGTAGGTACAAGTCATAGGTATGTACTTATAGGTAGATAAATGGATATTAGCATAGGTAATATTTATTTAAACTATTTAAGTAAATTTTAATTTTTTTCTTGATAGGTAGGTACTAGATACTTATTATTTAATTGGCCTTGACGAAAACAAAAAAAATTATATACCTATATCTAATACCTATGTATATTTACCTAGCTATTGCAAGCGAATTACCTAATAAGTATCATCGTAATTATCTAATGATCTGATTGATATAAGTATCTGCAACTGCAAAAGGGGGATAAGTAAATTTCATGTCGATCTAATTAATAAACACCCACTACCCACTACCTACCTACTAGGTAGGTAATTAGACAGAAAGCATTTCGTCATTATAATCGAAATATGTACCTATCTATCTACAATTAAAATGATTAGCCCATTTTTGTAATTTTGAAATACCAATGTACTTAGTGAGTGAGTGATAACCCATAGGTAGATACAATAGAAATAAAGCGCAATGCATGTAGGTTACTTAGGTAATGAAAAAATGAAAGAAAACAATTACCTACCTACCTATTTTATCGGTGTTTCTTATCGAAGTTTACATTATTAAAATGAATTTATAGGTAGAAAGTGCATTTTGTTTGGAAAATGTTTATCTAAAATGGTTCGTTTACCGGCATTATTGTGAACGTAATTCTAATTATAATTACAATTAGTAATAATAGGTAGTCGTAGTCGTAGTCCAGTAATTGTGTTTTCGCTATGACTAATACAAATAGGTACAAACAATAGATACCTATAGGTACCTACTATCGCATTGCAAACGAAAAATTAGCAAGCAATACCTATGTAAGTACATATAGGTACCTAAGTATTAATAATAACGCTACAGCATTCATTAAGTACCTACCATACCTACCTAAGTACAGGTAGGCGTCCAAAAATAAAGGGCTTAATGAACGTTTAAGTTATTTTTATCTATACCAATGCATGGACGTAAAAACTTTTGATTACACTGGTAAAGTAGTGTAGAAAAAAGAAATGTATGTTTGTTGAACGTAATTTTTGACTGACCATGAGTTGCTTGATCTAAGATCAATACGAACATGAAAATTTACCCATCCCATCCTATTCGGTACCTACACAGAGAACTTAATACATACTTGGGTAATTATTATTATCGTTCGTTCCACAACAGTTAAAGAATGTACTTACCGTACCTACCTACCTATATCTACTGTTGAAATACCTAAGAAAACGTTTCTCACTTGCCATGTCGGACAGTACCTACGTTTTCGAAGAATATAAGAAAGCGATTTCAGAAGTTGCTAATCTTCATTTAAAACCCATTTTTTTCAAGTACGTACCTACCTACCTACCTATGTAGTAAGAAGTAGTACCTACGAGGAATTGAGGAGCGCGTACAAGGAAACGTGGGAAGTCGTCATAACTTTTTTTCCATCCTTCCTCGCACACACACACACAGCATCTCTCTTTATTTCTCTTACTGCTTACTCTTTTCCATGAAAGAAAGAAAAAAAAGAAAAAAAATAGACAAGCGCTCAAGTTGAATCTGAAGCTCGTTCGCACGGCTCGTAGGTCATCGTTGTCAAAATATTACTTTACTGTTGGTAATGCGATGTTGTTGCATTAGCATACAACAACAGTCCCATTGTATCGTATTGTATTTAAGCAGTAGGTATTGGCAATTTGAGTAAATTATTTTCGTGGAGCTAGACAATACACGCTATTGTTGTTGTTGTTGTTGTTTTTACGATATGCATCGCCGTATAATATTTCAATAAATTTCGATTATTATTATCTATCTGTGTAGGTACCTATAGATAGATAGATATTGGCTTGCGCCACGTTGTCGTACGATGCCATTGCGATGCTATGGGGATGATGATGATGTGATAGGTAGGTAGGTAGGTAGGTACATATTAATTTATAAGTACATAGGTACCTAAGTACGCGGTAGTACCTAGTCAGTGAACATTATGACGTCAAGCGCCTAACCACCTATGCAGATTGTGGGGTGAAACGTAAAAAAATATCAGACGAAAACACATCATGTAGGTAGGTACCTAATAACTAACATAAGTAACTAATTTTTCTGATTTACCTACACTAGATCACACATATACCTACATACTTACGTAGGTACCTACATTTATCACCAATTTTATATGTAGGTAAGTACCTATAGGTAGATGGTAGAAATGAATGAATGTAGGTACCTACTTATTATTTTTTCCGTGAAAATATGTGGCGTGGCGGCAAGTAGGTAGGTAGGTAGGTAAGGTAAGGTACCTATACCTACTATGCAAAATATCATTAAATGTTTGTTACTACAGTTATGTTGGAATAATGGCGGCTTCGAAACAAGAACAGAGAGAAAGAAGTTAATTTGAAATTCCAGAATTTTCCATTACCGACGAATTAGTAAACAAAGTAAAATGCAGCATGTAATCGATCCAGAAGGAGGCATGCTAAGAGCCATAGCCATTAACTTTGCGTCGTGGTCAGTTAGCGTGTTGCTGTTCTGTTTTCTGTTCACTTGTTCACTTCACTTCAATACGCATTCTCCACTTGAAATAAACCTTTTTACTTATACTTACTAATAAGGATCGGTTTTACTACTTTAACCGGCAATGGGAACAACGTAATCGATTATTCTTTTTCTTACTTATATAGGTACCTATACGTACTTTTACATAGGTAGGTACTTTAGATACTACTAGATAATAAGTAACGTATTGTCCTGTAAGGACCTTGACAGTGAGAGAGTGATATGTGAGCAAGCTTCATCGTGTCGTTTCGTTTCGTTTTCACTTTCTCAAGTTAAATTGCAAGGACATATTTGCTCGTTAGACGGGCGGGCGGGCGGGTCAATAAATAATAATTAACGCAAGACGCGGCGGTGGCGGTTTCTTCCTGATGCAACACGCGTGTAACTTTGAAATTTTATCGAAAACGTTACCTATTATTGTTGTTGTTTAAACTGTCGATTGAATTGAGCATCACAATTAATAAAATAAAATAAAAAAAACTGTCGTTACGGAATCCGGTCAGACTCAAAGAGTCGTCCCTCTTTTGGAAAGTTAAATATACAATTAGCTTGATATATGAGAGGTCTGTATGTCTGTCTGTCTGTCTGTGTCTGATTCAGGAATTCTGTCCTCTCCGGTTGCATTCTTTAGTCACTGACGATAGTTTTTTTCACAACGTAACGCGTAACTTTGAATAAAACTCACCTCAATTCGACACACGGAAAGAAGTAGATAGAAGTAGGTAGGTATCCGATTTCCAGTTATACTTATCCATGTTGGTAAGTTAGTGTCACTAATGAGGAACCAAAACAAAAAAAGAAAAGAGAAAATATAAAGGTACCTACCTACCTACCTATACATATCTATACCCACCCTCTTCGCAACTTTTCTCTAAGTACCTACGTCGTAGGTATGTACGTATATCAACGTTGTGAACGCAAAACAAATTTTCAACACTTTACTAGGTAGGTATATCTAGAATAGGTATCAAGACGGAAATTTATATCATTTATGTGTTTGCGAAAGAACGAACAATCTGCCATTATTTTATTCTTAACTGTTAATTGCGTCGTTCCGGTATCCACATATACATAGATATATATATAGATTACCTACCTATACATAAGTAGAAGATTAAATCGATAGGGTCAAATTTTATAGGTCAGTGATAGGTATGTGTGTGTCTAATAGTTATTACCTATGTTTCGTCAAATGCGTACGAGTGTGCAATATTAGGTATCTAATAAACGATGCTCATGAAATTTTTTGATAGTGAAAAATAAATTGGAATCTTCAAAAAGTAAAATGAATAGATAGGTAGGTAGGTAATTATACTATTTATTATTAGGTACCTACCTACCTATATTTTTACTGTCATTATTCTGGTTGACTGTCACAGTCGCAGTGTCAGTCACATCAGTAAAAATTAATGCTCTCCTTAAATTGTGTAGAAGAATCGAGCTTTCATTCATTCTTTCTTTATTCGGACCACAAGCAAGCAAGCACAAGACAAAAGGCGTTGCAACATACTGTGTGCATAGATAGGTAGGTACCTATATAGATAGATAGATACGTACCTACATAGCAGTTATCATGTATCGTGTCAAACTGTTCAACCTCTTTCTTGTATATATTTCACACACAGCACAGTACCTACCTACCATAAACACCGTATGTGAGAACAAAACTAGAAAACTGAATCGTCCATCAAAAATTTGACGTAATAAGACACGAATACTTAAACATGGAGACATACCTATATGTACCTATGAAGATACGGTACAGATATGTAGATATACCTACGTAGAGGTAGGTATGCATGCAAATGATGTTTTGAATACCGAAGTAGGTACCTATACCTACCTACGAAATAACTATTGGACTCAAAAACTTGGGGTGACACACCGCCACCCTGCTCTCTATTACCTACCTATAGTATAGGTAGGTTGTAAATGAATGTACCTAACGAACAATCAAAATCGTGGTGTGGTAATAACGTAACTAATAGGTAGGTAAATAATTGAAGAGTTCAACGACTTATCGGAAACGATTTTGCATTTTTAGTTTTGTCTACAAATACGAAATGAAAACGAATGAACGTGATCGATTGCAATCGAGATTGAGATAGCGCGTTCGCAATACGGCAATACGGCACTACGGCACTACAGTACTACCACCTATCCTATAGGTAAGTAAAGTTGTTGATAAGATAAGTGGCATTATTTAGTCTACCGACAATAATAAAAGAGTCGACTCTCGATCTGAAAGTAACGCAAAGCAAAGCAAATATTTAAATTTCGCACGGTTAGATAGATAGATAGATAGGTAGTTTAAACACGCACGGCTTCTGTCATCCCATTGTCAAATGATTGACACTAACTTTGTTGTATAAGTACATTTCCAACTTCCGAATACCTACTTAACGAACCATACATACAACATAAATAAACATCTTACGCTGTGCTAATCGTAAGTTGGTTGCTATTGTTGCTATGCGTCAAGTGGTCTATAAAAAACGATAGCTAGTACCTATTAGGTACCTACCTACCCAGTAGCCAGTAGCCACCCTACTAACAATAATAAGGTAGATAGGTAAATAAATAGGTGCATGATAGTAACAAATTTTAATAATTATTAAAAGTAGGTAGGTAGGTAGGTAGGTAGGTAATGAAGTGTTTTGGGGTCAAGACACTGGCGCTTCTAAATGAACGGTTGGATGATTTTCAAAAGAACACTTCTCACGATATTTCCTTTGACAGAAATTACTTGTAAGGTTTCTCTGCTCTGACCCGATTTAATTTCTGGCATTTCAACCTTACCTTACCTTACCGCTTCGCTTCGCTTAACAACACGACACATTGTGGTGTTAGGTTGCAATTTATTAATAAAGATACATACGTAGGTAGGTACATATACCTGGCAAAATTCATCTAAAAACTTGTACCCTGTACCTACCTGCCTGCCTATCGTGTAACAAATTTTCATCTGAAAATGCAACACTACCAATAGATATAATATATCGATCGATGTTTGATCTCACGCGAAAACAAAACAATTTTATTTAATTACAATAAGTACCTAGCTATGACATTTACCTACTTGCAACTTTTTAAAAGGGCAATCGGTGCTTTGGTTTACGTAACTTTCCTTGACTAATAATAACAGCATCAATAAATGTACGTAGGTAATTAGTAATTACTAATTAGGTACCCATTATTGTAGAATTTCACACTTATCTTGAAAGCTGTTAAAATGAAAAAAAAAAAAAGGCAGACATATCCAACATAAGTGTACTTATTGTGTTCATCTTTAACCTTGTACTGACTATGGGTGACCTTTACCTGTTTCATTTTATTAGAAGAGAAGCAAATGTAAAAACAATAATATTGCACTAAACAATAATAATAATAAATCATCTATATGTACAATAGATTGGTAGGTAGGTACCTAATATTATTAAAATAAAATAAGTTAATTGAAAAAAAATACCTAGGTACCTACTTAATTGCCCAAATTGGCATCTAATCTACCTATTTAGTTGTCAAAAAAAAAATACTTATCTACACGACCTGTATAATAAATTAGGGTAGGTACTTATTACATCTCCTGTTTTATTAATTTTTAAACTTACATACCTACGTATCGAATAATTTCGATTATGACTGAAGGAAGAAATTCTCTAATTTATTGTAAAACAAACGGAGGCGCTTGACCAGAAAAACGTAATAGGTAGGTACCTACCTACCTACCTATCTATCTATCGGGTGTATCGGTGTCTATCTACATACATATTTATCTTACCTGCAAAAACCAACTTGTCACTGCATACGTAAGATACAGATAGATATACCTACTTAGGTACATACATACTTATTGTAAGTATTACCTACCTACCTACCTAATATCTATTTACATTAGACGCCGAAAACAATAAACCTGTTGGATGGTCAAACAGTAAAAAGATCGTGATTCATTGCCGCGCATGCATGTAGTTGGTTAGTTAATCGTACCTATCTACCTAACCTAAATATCGATTCGAATCGAAGCGAAGCGAAATCTATTCACATTCACAGGCTGTTTACATTGACGATGAGCCCAACAGTTTTTGTTCGGCCGGCTCGGAGTCGCAGGTCTCAGGTCTCGTCGACATGTGTAAGGATTAGTTACCGAATTTCAGACAGGAGAACGAACCACCTGAAATCGATATCGAATTATGAACTGTCGAACAGGCAGGTAGGGCTCAGCATGTTGAAAGAATTCGATGGAAATTTAGGTAGGTACCTACCTACCTACCTATGCCTATAATGCGCAGATATCTGTAGATAAGCACAGTTTGTAGGTATGTACTACGTACATACCTACCTATCTACATGGATGTACATAATCATAAACATGATGTGTTGCTAATTAATATGTACCTATACGTACGTGCTTTCACTTCCGGTCCTACTAGCTGTCAAATTTAATTAAGAATGTTGAAAGACCAAAAATGTTGAAAAACTACGACAAACCACTTAGGTATCTAAGTAGTCTATCTAGTACAAACGTTTCGTCGGCAACTGCGACTGACATTTTAAGCGGAAACTGCGTTAGGTAGGTACCGTCCGTACCTATGTATGTTGGCGCTCATTTGCAGGCAAACAGGACCATCGCGACAGCGTGTACCTATGCGATGCGTGCGCTCGCGTTTCACGGTCTTTCTAGATTTTCGCGAGTGTAGATGATGTAGGTACTTGGATAGAGGTGGCTCAAGAGTTGTTAGTTTTAGGTGCGTGCCTACCTAGGATTTATTATTTACTAAATGCGAACATATCGAGGCAAATATACCTACATAGCTACGTAATTAAAAAAATACTTAGCTCTAATTTAATAAATCGTAGAGCAGAGTAGGTATTAGGTAGGTATTTATTACCTATCTAAAAATAAAAAACGATAAACTAAACCGTCAACGAGTCTCCTATTAATTTGGATTAACTTGAAGGTAAATTACGAAGGAATGTCTGCTGATGCTGAGAATTTATTTCATTTAATATTTTATATCAGTGATTGATAGGTATAAAAAAATTATAACAAAATGAATTTATGTATTTATAGGTACCTATACCTACCTACCTATTGTAATTTTACAAGTGGTGCTAGTTATTCAGAAAACATACCTACCTATCAATTACGAAATAAATAGGAACTTTATCGATGTAAGTACCTACTCTGTTAGAAAAGTTTTATACTTATGTACCTACCTATAGGTACCTACTTATACGGTAAGTACCTACCTATAGGTAAAAGAATCGAGTGGTTTTTGTAAGAATAAGTTTTTGTGGTAAAATCAGTAAGTAGGTAGGGACCCATAAGTTGAAAGTTTCCCATCGACTTATGTAGGTACGTACGTATTTGTTGAAAGTTGCTTTTTGTTTCGATATAATATTCTTTCCCATACAGACGTCAATAAAAGTTGTAAAAGTTTTGAAACAACATCTCTGTTTGTTCCTGGATGACGTGACGTGGCGGTTCAAGTCGACAATAATTAAGTTAATAACTATACAGGGTGTTTACTTATTAGTGCCTACGAGCGAAATGTAGGTACATACATATTTATAATGTAGGTAATTGCGTAGGTAATCGTTTAATTTTTAAAGATAGATAGATATGGATGGTACGCGGGTATTTCAATCTTACACGTATCTACTTAGTACCTAGATAATAAATTCCTTCCCTTGAAAAGATAAAAAGACCTTCTCGAAAATGATCGTCGATGTGATTTGATTATAGGTACATATAGGTACTTATAAGACTAGTAAGTACATACCTAGATAATCTTAAGCACACGTATTAGGTAGGTAGGTAGGTAGGTAGGTGCCCTGTAAGTACCTATAGAAATATGCCTCATAATAATATAAGCGTTGTGCAAATATTTTTCTTAATAAATAAATCATTAAATATGTCATTGGAAATTTGAAAAGTCCCAACTTTACTTTGTTTGTGGGTGCAATATAATAATAAGTACCTACACATAGATACATAGGTACGTATACGAAGATAATATAAACTAATATGTAGGTATCTAATACCTACCTGTGCGGTTATTGGAAAAAGTAATAAATGGCTAGAGGTCACAACATGTCACATGCATTTTATTTATGTATGTAGGTACTTGCATAATACTAATTGTAGAAAATTGAACAATACCTAAGTATTCCTACCTATCTAGCAGTTCATGTGCATGGGAATAAGTAGATATTAAGTAAATAGAAAAGAAATTGCCTATTATAGCAACAGTAGTAAAATATGAAATTTAAACTGTGCCTAATATGTATGTACCTAGGTATGTAGTAGGAGTAGGTACTTAAAGGAAATCGATTATTAAAAATTTCCATATCTAGAAACATACTTACCTATAGCTACGTATGTTTTCTCTTTTTTAGATTAAAATTAACCAAAAGTCTTATTAGGTATAGAACAAAACTACATATATGTAGGTACATACATATTCTCAAATTTAATTAATTAACGGGATTAATCATTTCTTACTCTTTTCTAAAATATGCCAATAAGTAAGTACCTATGTTTAATTCATTCTTTATTACAATTAATTTATGGTCATTTTTACGATTCTTTTATTTACCTATAGCTAATACTTTGCGATGGCATCGATTTAATTTTTTTTTATTGCTATAACAAATAAAATGCAATCAATCAGCTTTTTACTGATTAAAAGTGTATTAAAAAATTGTAGAATCATATCGGGTACCTATTTGCCCGCAAATAAACACACGTGGATTATTATTAATTTATCAATGGAATGATAACCTTACGCAATCAATGTCGCATTAACTATCTAAGTACTTATTAACATCGTTTCGTAATTGGTTTTTCTTTTTTTTTTTTTAATTTACTTTTAAGACAATAAATTGCGGTTTTCTGTATCTATGATTTAGGTAATGGGAATTTTTTTTCTGTTAATCTATTTATATACCTACATACATACCTACATATGTACCTACCTACCTACTAATGAAACTGATGTTGTCTAACAAAAACCTACTTATTATATTTTCCAGAAAAGTTCTTGTACCTAATTAGCTATTAAAAATATACAATGTGCAGTTAATTTCAAAGAGTAGAATTAATTATTATTATTATTATTATTGTAGGTTTATGTAATGCTTACCTATATAACCGTAGATACATACCTATTTATAATTCGATTTGAAAAATACGTACTTATTCGATATTATTTTAAGACCATTTCTATTAAGAAAATACATACCTATGTACCTAATAATAGCTAAATAGGTAGGTACTTAGGTAGGTAATAGGTGGTACCTACTGATCGTCAAATTTATAAGAACTATGTACCTACCTAAGTAGGTCACCGGTCCTGTGATAAATATCTAATTATTGGATAATGCTTATACGTATTAGGTATACCTACCTAGGTATAGATAGATACTGGTATGTACTTAAGTATATAACTTATTTATAACTTTGTTGATTTTTTTAAGAGTTAGTTTACAATACTTGAGGAATCTTTTCGCAAAAGCACCACTTCGGTAAATAATAATAATGGTCCCGCTGAAAAAATACCTATCGTCGAGGTGATGTTAACAGAATAACACACAACCTGTCGAACTTTCTTCGAAGCATGCATGTGTTATATCTATATCACTTTACAGTTTGATCTCGTTACCTATCGCAAATTATTAGACGCGGATGTGGGTAGGTACGCTGCCTAAATGTATTAGGCACCTACACAGGTACCTACCTATTTACAGCTATCTACCTAAAAACCCTCTACTACACTATCTTTCGATTATTGAAGAGTACTTATTTTAGTCGGTAAATTAACATTTTAGCATTTCTCATAAATCGACGTGATTGTTTGGATGACAAGATAAAAATCGAATTTGAAATAACCTCCATCTCGGAGGATAACGAACTGAAACTGAAACTTGATGCAAATGTAAAATAGAATTCGTAAACGCGGTAATCCTCACTGGAGAAGGGTCATCGAACTGTTAGTAGGCTTTCTATCAACAGTAGGTAGGTACCTACCTATATTACTTATAATTAATTAGTTACCTACCTAACTACCTGTCCACCTGTTTTATTAAATTTTACCGAAGAATACGTACCTACATTAGGTAGGTAGGTATTAGTTGATTAAAAATACATAGGTACCTAAATGAAAACGTGGTAGGTACCTAAGTACATCGTGTTCACTGCAATACATGAGTGGAGTGAGCATCATGTGTAAGTCGTAGGTACGAGGTAGGTACCTACCAAACTTCGTACAGCGCCAAAAAAAGTTCAAGCATCAGGAATTGACAATAAAATATTAAAATTAAAGTCTAGGTAGGTACTTACTACTTAAATGATATCGCAAAGGCGTTTTATCTTTTTGGTATTTTTATATTTATTAAGTACCTACATAGGTAGGTACTTGTAGTAAATATGCTTTATTCTTTTTAAATTCTAAAAAAATCGAAACAAAACACCTATCAATTTTTTTTTACATAGGTACATATAGTTTATCGTCTGATGATTAACAACATTATTTCTTTGTTATTAGGATTACGAACATACATACATACAGGTGTGGTAGATAGGAAGCTACATACGTATGTATGTATGTATACTTAGTGTATTAATGATAGATATTACTAATATGCAGATGTTGCAAGTATTAAAATTGCAATATTATTGCCATTGGTGTTAATGTACAATGCTACATTTTATCAGTATGTCAATATGGTTTCGAGTCAAAACATAAACTTGATAGGTATGAATGCAATCATATGCGGGAATTTAAAAATTTTGCGTTCTCTTTCCATACGATTACCGACTGTTTAATTTAATTGCTCAACTTGCATTCAACAAACACACTAAGTATCGATTAAGAAGGATATTGAAATCAGCGATTTGTGAATTTTCCCTAGCTCTTAATGTACCTAATGTTGGTACCTATATTAGGTAGGTATGTGCAGGTAGATACCTACATAGGTATCTAGGTTTCAATGACAAAATTAAATAAACACAAAGTAGATCAGTATCTACATATTTACCTCTAATACGTCGCATAAAAAGGATGACAATTATTGTCAATATATACAATTTATAGATACCTAAGTAATCAAAAAAGATAGGTATGCGATAAAACGTTAGGTATTAGGTACCTGTAAGTATTTACCTACTAATTAAATATTCCAATTTACTTACCTACTTATAGCTAACACATATCTAATAATGTGTATTTCAAAAAAAAAAAATAATACACCAAAATATAAGTAGCCGATTGTTTGCCTCACAGTTTAGGAAAAGCTTTGGTTGGTTACATTTGGTTACCTAATTTTTTTTTACAAAATTTTTCTTTTCAGTTTGAATATAATAAAGTTGTAGATAATCTTTTAAATATATAAATATGTTTATCTGTAGGTACTTACATTTTTCAATAAGGAAAGTGTTATCTTGAAAAACACTTGAAATATTCTTTATTGTTCATCTTGCAGATACAAATCATAAACAAGTAAGATTATCTACATATACCTACCTATAGATACCATCATTACGTATAAATATCTACACCTAATACCTAAAGGTAAAATTGTTTTATAACCTTCTTCGAGGATTTAAATTTGAAATAGAAATGTTTGGATTAAATAGGTGATACCTAAGTACCTACGTATAGGTACCTATGTAGGTAGGTACTATAACTAAGTATGTACTTGTATGTAATAGCTGCAAATAATAATTAATCTACTTAAAGCTTTATTGTAATAATTAAACTAATTTTGATATTCACAGCATCGGACTAATTACATAATTATTTATTACCTACATTGGTACCGACATGCATATACGTACGTACGTACATACGTAGTAGATAAGTAATAATACATACCTACCTACATACATACATTTATCGATGTCTACAACATATCTATCTAGGTAGGTATGTATAGACAGTAGGTAGGTACCTATGTATGTTTTGCTCGAATCGCTCTCAAGGACGATTAATTAACTAACCTAGGATAAGGTCGCATTCGTTGTCTATAAGTAGGTAGGTATTAAATGTAAATTTTACTGCAAATTAACTCTTTAACAAAAGGCATCGATCGATCGATCGAAACGAGATGTAATTCCAACGCCATGTCATGCCGCATCGCATCGCATCGCTTACGTTCGCGTTATAGGTACCTACATAAATGCTTTCCTCATACATATCTGATCCCTATATTCGATATTAGCAAATAACATTTAATAAGTAGGTAGGTACCTACCTAGATGTAAACCTATTTAGTTAGGTACCTATCTATCGGTAGTGAACACTAGTCTAATTTTATTTTATGTTTTTTTTTAAATGTTTTAAAAATACCTACGTAGCATCAATAAATGTCCCTCCCTACTTGGTAAGATAGGTACCTACAACACGTTATCCTTACTACTTAAACAGAACGCTGATTATTACTGACAAATGAAATGTCTAAATGTCTATCTATTACACACGTAATAAAGTGATTAAATTTTTTAGATAAAATTTCTACTTACTTACATATTAGGTACTACGTATGTAGATGGGTATAGATACGTAGATACCTAATAGGCATCCAATAGGTACCTATCAACAATTATTTAATCCATTATTTTATTTTTTTTTATAATTTTTCTATATGGGCACCTAGGTACTTGTACTTACATTGTTTATAGATTATTTAGAAAATACATAGTCGTTTAGAACAAATACCTACCTACATGTCGTTAATTACCTAAAACGTAGGTAGGTATTTAAGTAATAAGATTGGAAAGATTTTTTCAATAAAAATAATAATAATAGGTACGGTACCTGGGTCATGAGCCTATCGGCACCGGTCCCTTCTTCATCTCTGAAGATGATGTCTTGATTATAGTTGAGCTCCAAGTCCCGAAACCGCGGATCATTTCTCGTGATACGGCCCTCGACGAGTCCGCTGGCGGCCAGCATGTTCTCGGGCATATTTGGCACGTGCTGCTTGAAGACCAAGGGGTTGAGTTTATGGGGTCCGTGACGTCGACCGGACCCCCGACCCGGTCCGCACCCGTCGACGTGGTTTCCGCCGAGCACCACGAGCACCAGGAGTAGCGACGCTCCAAGGCCGCCGTCGCACCAGCACCAACTCATCTCCGCCGTCGGCACCACCACCACGACCACCGGACACTCATCGGCACCCTGGCACCATCACCACCGTACCGTACCGTTTATAAAACCACCCATACGACAATAATTGGCAACGAGTCAAAACAAAACAAAATGATAAAATAGATACCTAACAGTTACGTAGGGGTACGGTTACTTTTTTAGATGGACGTGGCTATTAAAAATGTGGAAGGCACTTAATTTTTTTTTTTTTAAAGCAACGCCGGTTTTGCGATTGCAGATTGCAGACCAAGTAAAGTAATGAGACAAACGACGTTTCACGTGTAGGTGGGTACTTGCACTTGCCGCAGGTAGCGCACAAACTGAAGGCCCCACTTTGCGCTTGGCCATCTTCGCGGGCCAGAGCGCGCATTGGCCGAAGGGCGGGGCCGCCAGGTGAGGCAGATGTACCTGAGATGTGATCTGATGTGTGATGATCCCTACGTTGGTCTCGGTCTCGGTCGTGGTCGTGGTCGTGGTTGTGGTTGCTGTACCTCAACGACCTGTACCCGAACGCCGCTCCGCGCCGCGCCGCGCCGCTCCACGCCGCGCCGCGTCGGGCCGTTGCTTACTTATGTACTTACCCTTGCATTGTATTACGGACGTATCATCATCACATCATCACGGCCATCGTACCGAATCACTCACTAATACATAATACGATCGACCAAATCAAAATCAGTCCTAATGTGCTAATCAGAGAAAAAAGTGAAACTGAACCTATCATAAATCACCTCACCATCCTTATCATTGAATTCCTACTCATCTGATATTTATTTAAGTATTCAGTAAACATGGCTTACCTACTACTTATCTATCAATAATTAATCGTTATCTCGTTGTCGTTTTTAATAAAACTTAGGTATGTGCGCAATTTACGAATGTCTATGTACCTATGTAGGTGCCTAGGTAGGTAGGTACCTTTATCACAAAATTCGTGTTATGGATGGCACTTACCTATAAATAAAAAGGTCGACGAAGCCAGCCTCTTTCTGTCCTTTTTTAAGAATCAGAATACGAATTTTCTAACTCAATGGGCAAATCCGTATTAGGTAGGGTAGGACCTTTAAAAAAAGAAAGAAAGGAATTTTAAGGGATTTCGTTGTTTGTGCAACTTGTACTTATAAGTACATAGGTAGGTACATCCCGAACAATAGGTACGCTAAAAGTACCTACCTACTAGATACTTATAGCTAATGCGTTTGTCGTATTCGCGCCTCGATCTGGATTTCAGTTTCAGGGCCAGTGCAGCTCGCTCCTCTCACACGGTACCTATCTCGATGAGGTAGTTGAACCTGTCGCTGCGGAAGAAGCTTTTGCGCTTCACAAGAAAGACACATATTTGACCTTCAAAATACGTTCGTTAACTGTTTTTTCTTATACATTGTACCTACCTACCTACATACATACATATGTAGATACCTACATATCTATCTATCTAGGTATCTAGGATCATCTCACTTAGGTACTTACTAACAACGATTTTACCTAACTGTGAATAATTCGAAAACCCTTTCAACGAGCATCATCTATGTACGATCGCAAAGCATCACATCGCATCGGCATTGTTAAATGACGATGAAGCGTAGTTACGGAAAGGCCTGCCTGCCTGCCTGCCTGTCTGGTTCAAGGAATCGCGAAATGAAATATCGAAAAATAGGTCCAAGTGCCTGTACTTATAAATATCATTCATTTCCCTCTAGCTACATATTTGTTTATTTATTTATACATGATATGTAGGTATGGCACCGATGCTATAGAGGTACCTACCTACCTACCTAGATGATAGGTATAAATCGGATCACAGATACGGCGCCGTAGCAGCGTCGCGTCGTCGTCAGTAACGGCAGTAACGGCAGTCACAGTCACAGTCGCAGTCGTAGTCGTAGTCATAGTAGACTGACAAAAGCAGTAGGTACCGTACATTAGCGATTCAAATCAAATAAATTACCGCCCACGATACCTAATTGCTGTTTTTAACAGTAGGAGGCACGAGAAACACGTACGTTTGGTATGCACAATATAAATTACAAACTCCGACTTGCTCTTAACTCTCTTCTAATTAGCCATTTCCTAATTTTAAAATTAAAATTATTAACTAAGTGTAAGTACCTAGGTATAAAGACCAACAAAAGTCAAGCTAGGTAGGTACCTACCTACCTCTATCTATTAATTTAGTTATTCATGAAAAACTGTAGGTATTTCTTTACCTACCTACCTATATGTACAAAGAAAGGTAAAGTTTCAATAGAATCCGTAGATACCTACTTATTAAATTAGGTAAATGGTGACAATAAAAAGGTAGGTACCTACTTAGTTAGTAAAAGTATGTATGTAGGTACATACTTAGAAGTCGAAATGTAGGTATCGAATCGATCGTGACGTGGTTAGATATACAGTCGCACGTCACGTCGCACAGAACAGGTAAAAATCGCTGGTGTGTTTAAATAGAACATTTTCTTTGTTTCCGTCATACTTATACCTATAGAACCCAACAACCCCCCGCTTAAAGCTTTACAGACGCGCTAGCGCTAACAATATACAAACAAGGTTGGGCTTTTATGTTGTCAGAAATTTATTAACACCTCTGTCAAGTTTCTATCTAAATGCTTAAAAGCAACCGCGCTCGGCCATCGGACGGAATATGCCTCTCCGTTATTCCGATTACCTACCTAATACCTACCTACCTACCTATCTTCTTTTTTTTATTCTTTCTTTCCTTTATCGTTAAAACGACAAACTGGCCATGAGAACAAAGCTAAAACTAATAGGTAGGCACCTATTTACCTAATACCTATTAAAATTAGTTTCACTCACATTTCATCACACTTTTCCCTATGTAGGTACCTACCTACACATCATCACGTCTAACTTCTTTTAACTTGACGTATTTAGAAGTATTATCTATCAGTATTTATTATTTATCAGTGTTTATCCTTTGGGACGTGTTTGTGATTCGAACATAGACGGTATGTACCTACTGCCTAATAAAAAATAATACAGTGCATCGATCGGTAAATAAATTGCATACTTAGGTATTTGTAAGTATGTCTACTTACCTACCTATTATCTAGGTACTTTAATGATGTCCTAATGTTCTATTTACCTACTATTTTAGCAAGTATGTAGGTAATTGCTAATTTTTTAAAAGTGTATCTACGTACGTTTTTGATATCCACACAGCAGCTTAGGTACCTACAATAAATTAGAGATAAACGACCAGAAATTTTATTTTATCATTAAGTGTACTTAGGTACCTAATTAAGAAACACTTTTTTTACTGCAAATTTTAATTACCTATGTAGCTACGCATTTAAATTATTATCTACTAATTATCTATTAATTAGGTAGGTAGGTAGGTATAAGGTATTTACGAATAGTGCGGTCAATACACTTTTAATAAATTTCAATGAAAAAATACTTATATTAGGTATCTACGTACCTATGTATTTTGAATGACCGTAGGTAGGTAGGTAGGTATACTTATAAACTTTCAACCTATTTAAATATCATTTTTCTAGTATGTACCTACTTACTTAGAACGTGTCCAGTTTAGGAAGAAAATAAATTATTTTCGAACATAAATTACCTACCGCGCTGATGAATTTATGAAAGTAGATAGGTAGGTACCTATCTAATAGGTTTCGCCTCACCTATGGTCAAAATACCGCAGTAAAAATTCAAAATTTATTACCATCACTACCCATGTGACAACTAATAGGTATCTAATTAGTCTTCCTTTATAAATCAAACGAAACCTGAACGTTTCAGATAATTGTAAGAATAATAAGTACTTACTTATTTCATCACTGACAATGTTTTTTACGTACCTACCTAGGTACCTACTACCTACACCTACATAGGTGTAGGCACATACATGTATCATCTACTTATTTTACTAACGAAGTTTATCGATTTTAAATAAATAAAAAAATAGTTGAATATAGGTAGGTACCAAAATGTATGTGAAAATAGACATAATGTCCACTTCATTCATCATAAGTACAAATATAGGTACCTACCTACAGTGATGGCACGGTAGTTAAGTAAATGAATAAAAATGACAGAAAGAGAGAGAGAGAGAGAGAGAATACGAAGTACATAGGTACCTATTAGAAATAGGATAGTGAGAGAGAGAGAGAGAGAGAGGAATAAAAGCCGACACAGTGACGGTGGTGTATTAATGCGTGGTAATGTGTTCTGGTATAAAGACCGAAATTTCCATAACAATCGTGCCTTGACGTCAACAAACAAATACGGTCTCTCGTTTCGGTACCCGAAAGGGCCAGAGCAAGCAGGGCCGTAAAAAGGAGCCCACTTAGCGGCGAGTAGGTACCGCTGCGCTGCGCTATGCTATGCTATGCTGCGACCATCCATCGAACCAACCTGAAGCTGAAACAAAAGTCATTCATAATTCATTCGGAACGAAAGTCGAAAGCTCTTGGTAAATCGCACACACCAGCACCAGCTTTAAATTACCTAATAAATCAGTAAATTACTTATTATTTAAACGACATCAACTTTTCGTAGGTACTTTTAAGTGTAGATATTAGGTAATATGAATTTTCTTGTTTACGAAATTAATAGATAATAAGTATCAAAGATTGGTAGGTACCTAGTATCTGTAAATAAACTAACACATTTTTCTCAAAGGTTAAAAACTTTTTCATTACCTAACCGTAAATCAGGTATGGTTTTCCATTTATTTAAGGCAATCATAAGTAGGTACCTACCTAATTTGCGTAATTGCTTCAATTACCTAAGGTAGGCAAATGCCGACTGTTATAAAAAATTAATTACGAATAGGTAGATATACCTAATACGTATGTAGATTATTTGTAAGTAGTAAATATAAAAAATATACATAGGTGTAATGTCAGAAAAATGATGACTCCGCGATAACATGTTATCACCGTCAAAAAATTCACGAATCAAGCAAGAGTCGTTTCTAATATTGCCTGGAATTTACTTTTTTCTGTGGAATGTTTTGAGCATCCCCGGTGTTGTCACTCGGGGTGTCGCCCACTGGTCGTGAGAATTCTGGCGCCCCCAATACAACCCTCGGCAACAGGTAGGTAGGTAGGTAGGTAGGTAGGTCTATTACCTATACCTATCGACATTAATTTAACATCGGCGCGGCCGTTTCTATCAGATTTCATCCTGTTTGTTTGTTTGTTTGTTTGTCTTTTTATTACGTGCCACAACATAAACATTACACTAATTTAAAATGCCCCCAACAGAGAGAGAGAGACGATGAATGAGAGACGAATATTTTCTTTCTTTTAACGTTCGATCCTTGACAAACCGTTACTTATGTCAGTCATTGAATAATAAGTAAAATTAAAAAGAAAATAATTGTACCTACCTAATACTATAATATTCATACATACAGCCTTGCTTGGTTGGTTGGTTGGTTGGTCCTTTTTATTTATCTATTGTTCTATGCAAATCATTCATAAATGATTGCGTAAAGGTGAAATTTTATTAAAATACTTAGTTTCCTAATTAACAAACAAACTTACCTATAGCTGGATAATGGGTGAAGGTATCTATCTATTATTTATTTATAAGTAGGTAACATTGCAAAATTTGTAACAATTAGGTGTACTTGTTTATTGAATTTGCGCAATTATTAGAGATAATCGAGGTTAAAATGAAAATAAATGACTTAGTTTTAGTTGTAAATAGGTATGTATGTATGTATGTATGTACCTACAACGAATTAGGTACCTAATTGTTTTACTAAACGTATAAGTTAGTGAACCATGAACCTTCAAGGCGGATATGGACCAAGGATGGCTAAATTTTTATAAATATCTACTAATAGTCGCAGCTAGATACTAAGTAATAGGTACCTACTATGTGGCATTCCTAAACGACGATTAAAAAGGGTTATCGGTTACGTAGGACGTCTGTCGTGTCATGTCGTCAAAGGGTTGCTTATACCTTATAAGTATAGGAAACGAATGAAACTTGTGCGCTTAATGCGAAGCATGAATGTACCTACGTTACGATTCCTACATACATATGTATCTAGAACGTTAACTGTCTATGTATGTATTAGGGTACTTACTTATTACTCGCGTGTGTACATATTAACATTAACATATGTAACAACATGTACATAATAAATAGGTATGTAAGTAGATGGGACGGGTAGGTAGAAGAAATCGAAGGGAATCGTCAAGTTAACAAGATAAAAGTCGATCGCATCGGTTGTTGGTATTTTACATATTTATACTCACGTCTACTGTCATACATACCTACAACAAATACATAGACTCGACTGCTGACTGCTGACAACGTTTCGTCGATCGACTTAATTGTAATTTGCTGCCCGCTACCTGTGGAGCTGTTGTTCTACGTCAGTCACTTCGGAACGTGTAGCGAGCGTCCACGCTATCGCACTTTGCGACAGCAAAAAGCAGTCTCACCTGTACTGTTTTGCGCTGCGCTGCGCTACGCTGTGCAGTGCAGTGCAGGCTGTGTGTTTGCTTCACTTACCTAATCGCAACTAAACAGTGGCGTGACAACAAATAGTTTACCTCGTTTCGCCAACTTTTAATACGTATTTATATGCTCAATTGTTTTTTATTATAAGTATCTATTTATTTCCTACGTTCGCTCTGCTAATACCTATTATACGTACCTACCTACATTAGAAACGAAAAAACAAGTTCGTATTATTTATCTAGATTAGGTACGTGGCGAATTAAAATTAAGTAGCCAGGCACGTAGATAAGTTCCTAGTTGGTAAGGATAATGTGTCCCGATAAAAAATTAAAAAGTATCTATCTATTAATTCGTAATGTTGAGATATTTTTGGAACGTGGTAAGAGGTCAAAAGTCTTCCGACAACGAAAGACACTAAAAAGGAAAATAAATAATGGTCACGTAGATATAGCACATATAGGTAGGTACATAGGTATATAGGTAGGTAGGTAGGTAGGTATTGGGTAGCTACAGCTACAATCGGAATCGGGATGCTTTATGTTAAACGTTCTACCATTCTCGGTTTGTTGTGTTTCCAGCTCACCGGGCGGTCAGCTTGGTCTTGATCAGAATCTGAAAACACTGGCTCCGGCCTCCTCTTCTTCTTCCACTTTAAATAGCATTCATTCTCTTTCTTCGCTTTCTGCACTTTTGTTAGATTAATGACTTTTTCGGCTAGTCAAAGAAACGAAGAATCTCACTTTTTATTTCCTCGCCATAGTCACAAGCGCGCTACACACAAAAAAGAAAGGAAACACTTTGTCTACCTAACTAACTCCACTATACAAAGACAAGTCACAACATGAAAGATTTATTGCAATATACCTACTTACGTACCTACCTACAACTATTAACGTAGATATTTAGTCAACCAACGTCAATGTCAGCAGTGTAAATGAGCTTAGTTAGTTATGTCAAAACAGATACGTATCTAACACAAAATGTTCGTTTTGGCAACATAGCCGCCCACGCACATAATAATGATTCGCGAGTCGCAGATGAGAGCATGAAAGGGCAATCGACGGATGCGTTTGAGTTAGATAAGGAAAGATGTAGGTAATACAGTGAGAGAACTGACGCAGTAGATAATCAATCAAGAGTCACATTTTAATAAGTGGAACGAGTTGTTCAAACTCAGCTTCGCGGGTTAGTTTAAAAACTTTTTTGCGGTCGACTTACTGGCCACCCCTGCTGCCGTAGTTGCTCATATTCATACCATCCATATCTACCGACAACAACAACAACAGTACCCAGTACCCAGTACCCAGTAGGTATACGTACGTTATAATAGGATTCCTTTCGGTCGGAGCGTGGGCTCTTATTAACAAGGTAGCCATATCTTCCAGTCACAACTATTAATTTAACGCCTTTAAAAAATACCACGTCAAGACCAAGTGTATTATAGGTAGGTACGTACCTCTGATCTGTCCAGATAGAGATAAGAGTAGATATTATAAGTATGATTTTGTGACAGCCTGTAAAATAGTATCTATAGGTATGAGTAAAGTTGCGATATCAATCTTTTCTAATGGTCTCGTTCTTGATAACTCGCTACCTTTTACAACGCATGGGATGAACTTTTAATTAATTGTCTGCGCCGATCTCAACCTAATAGTGTCTGTGACAGATAGATAGATAGATAGATAGGTAGATAGGTACCTTACCTACCTACTTAAACGAATCGAAAACTAAACGCCGCGCCGCCGTGACGTGATGAAAACACGTCACACTTTGAATAAGTACCTATGTACTTTGGTACGATTATTAGTAGCTATAACATCTCCTTAAATAATAGATAAATAATCGAACGACAGAAAATTATTACAACATACATAATCCTTAAGTACCTACGACACCATAAAAAATTGGTAGATACATTTGGAAAATTGAGTTAGGGAGAATAAAAATGAATGAAACTGTTTTTGTACCTACGTAGGTAGGTATCTAATGCAATCAATTTATCACAATATGAGCGATAAAATATTAGAAGAGGATCACACTAGTGATCGAGAATTAAGTATCAATAAAAATTTGTTTGTTGAAAAGATACAACTAATTAAACAAATAATAAATGGTAAACGGATGTTTGTTGGTTCTTTTATGTGAATTACAATTAAGTACCTAGGTACAATCCGTTTTGTGTGTGATCCACGTTTAGATGAGATACCTAATTACCGATAGCATCAGGACCCGCTTCTGTGGATAATTTGTATTCTTCTCCTTTTTCTTTTTCTTTTATATTCAACGACCGTAACACTAATTAGGGCTTAATTATAGGACCATCTAAATTCCTCCGCAACCTCGGGGAAACATAATGGGATCGGCGAAGGAATGGCACTCGTCCCTCGGGACAAAGTCGCGCTTCTATAGGTATAGATACCTACTCAATACAATAGAGATTAAGACAACAAGCGGTTAATGGGAGTCCCAGGACGACCGTTACGGTTCTAAGTAGGCAGTTATATATACACCATACCTGGTACAGATAGCAGATATGTAGGCCGTGGATATGAGGAGCAAAAAGTCCCGAGGAACGCTCGTAGAACGAACGTTACAGATTACAGAACGACTGCACTGCTACGACGAGTTGCTATAATATTGTATGCGACCTTTCGAATAGCTTAGTGACTCGTCGGAATATGAATGATATTCCGAACTCAGCAGGCCACGTTCACCAACCAACCACGGCCTACTCTACTACCTGCTGATGCCACGCTGCGCTCCAGAGATACTCTCTGTACGTACGTACGTACGTGTTGCTTGTTGCGATACAAACCACGAAAAGTAGACGATGCATTTTTATGCAGTGGTGGCGTCGCAACTCACGTCATTCGTCTTATTCGTACTTATAGCTAATAAGTAGATACATAAATACATTTTCATTATTATTTGGACAATGTAGGTACTCGTACGTACGTATTACCACCTACCTATGTACCTATAACCTGAAGACATACGAGTTTTGCATATCGTTTGTTGCGCCACCACTGACCGAATGGTACGGTCGGTATACAACACGGTATGTTAGGTACGCTAACGTATGTACCTAGGTAGGTACCTATAATACGAGCAGGGTCTTCGTTGCAAATGAGGCAAGTGGTCGTGTCGGTATTGTTAAAAAGTGACATGCATGTCGAGTGAGTTGGCTTAAAGTAGGTACTTACCTACAGATAGTGTGCATGTAAAAGGCACGCATTGCTAATTATTTATGGATCTTTAAGAACAACTTCGCACATCGGTATTCCACTGCGGAACGGCTAATTTCTTAATGAAATAGCTTCGGTACGTACCTACTTGGTACTCGATACTCGATACTCGATACAATGAATGCCATGCCGTAATAGGATACATATTATGGTAGTTGACGTTGTAGTTGCTCTGCAGTCTCCAGCCAGTCATTCGACAATGTTTTCAATTGGATTAATAATGCCGTTACAGACATTCCACTGCTCTTTTTCTGATTGAACAAACTTGGTGGGTACTTAAGATTTTACGTTAAAATAAAAGGAATAAGAAAATGTCTTCGTTAATTAAACCTAACTAAATATGTATGTATGTACGTATATGTAGGTACCTAATATCGGGAGGTTCGTGTCCCTAGTTTAAGAATCAGAATAAGGCATTACCTAAATAGGTAGGTAGATATTATAGCAGGATAATATTTTAGCGAAATTTGCGAGTGGCTAATCTTGTTAACATTCCCCAAGGTGTGGTGTGGTGTGGTGTGTTTTATAATCGTCACTAATAAAAGGTTCCATGCATGCATCTTGGAGGTGGTTTAACTTACGCTTCGGGCAGGCCACTTACCACTTAGCAACGCGTTTTTAGTTATTCGTGTCGTCGTGTTATTCGCTCGCCAGTCTTCTTTCATTCTTCCTTTACTGCTACCATCGCCATGGGAAGAAACAGTAAAATAACGGCTACGCAAGTATAGGTGGTATGCTAAAGCCAAGCGCGAGCTATGTACCTACCTAAGTATAAGTACGGCTTTAGTCAAGTCGGTAGATAGGAAGGATGGATACCTTTGCGTACCTATGTATATAAGTATTATGTATATGCAGTTGCACTTAAACGTGAATGTGTAGGTATACCGCGGACCATGCATGGACTGTGAATCGAGGATGAGAGAAATGCAACGGAGACTCTGACTGTTAGGACATACGAGTACCTGTAGGTATACTACGTACCTACCTACTTACGAATCGTAAGTATTGGTAATAGGTATACCTACCTAACCTCTGCCACTAAAGAATCGCGAGGAAAGGTCGGCAATTTTTGAAAAACTTGTCATAAAAGTTGTAATTTTTTTGTAATTTTTTAGATAGGTATCTAATACTTACCTACATGAGGTAGATGTTTAGTTTAGTGAGAAAAATAAAATTAATCCTAAGGGTTTACAATAATTACTGTTAAAACTTAATAATAGGTTTGTTCCAAGCAACGAAATGACCGTACATTGTATTGCCATAAACCTGCGCAAAACAAAATAAACGTTCCAAGCATGAGTTAGGATCGTTCAATGTACGGTTTTACTTTCGTTCCAAGCAAACTGCGACCATACATGGGATAGTTTCGTGACGATCATTTCAGTACATTGTCTATAGGTGGTTCAAGTTTTGGACTGATATGCGCACTATTTAAACAGTACAGACTGATGACTTGCGCACAATTTAATACATAGCAGTTTTGGGATCGTTTCGTTACGATCCGCAAAAGTTCGCTTGGAACAAACCTATTATTAACGCGATGTGATCGGTGTGCTGATGTGAAATCGTTTGAACCTATTTTTTGTCGAGGATATGTTTGTAGGAGTTAGACAGTTGCACTTGCGTATATGTTATGTTTGTTTGTTGGTATCGCAGAACGCAGAATAAGTACGCTTAACGTTAACACCGAAAGTGATTTGCCGAGCTCAATTATTTGAACGGACTTTATGACTTGTTACGCTTTCATCTGATGCGAGACGTGCGCTTGTTCCTCTATCGCTATTTAACTTTACGGGACATTTTACGAACTTAATTTAATGCTCTACAGACTACACATAGGTACCTATTTCACACGTCCCACTCCATCACTCGCTTCTTACTGCATACATACCTATATTCACGCTATGTAGGTACCTACCTAATAATACATACATACTTAGGTAGGTATCTACTAATAACGTTTCATATTTTTAATTTAAAATAAATTATAGACATTAATTTAGGAAGTACGTATTTAATGTCGAAAATATCAACGACAATCAAACCACGAACTGATTGAGTACGGCCGGAGGACAAAACTTATAAGTTACATCAAAACATATAGGTAGATATTATTATCTATTACAAAGGTATAGGTATTCTTAATACCACAATTTTTTTACAGTTCAGTAATTGATACAAACAATAAAAAAACAAATTCAAATTCTTACAACTAACAAACCACTTTCTTATTGGTAGGTAATTATTTCAAATATAACTACGACATGATATATCTAATAACTAATAATATCGGGCTGCCAGTGTTTCTATTGCATCTGAAATGGGGCGTCGAGCTACGGCTACAGCTACACCCGGGTGGTCTTCGGCGACTGACAAATTGGATGCTTATTAGAACGCGTACGGACACATCGCAGTTGTTTCGCGGACAGCTGGTGAACTGTGCGGCGCGTGCGCTTACAACTTAACGTTGGGTGGCCTTAGCCGTAGTCGGGCTCACTCGGCTTGACACGAACGGCGTCGTAGGGCGGGTACAACGACGAAAGCTGCGCGTGCCGCTAGTTGTGTGGTCCGATTGTCTCTTTGCGCAGCCAAGCTCACACGAACGGAACGAAGATTACCGAAGTTAAGTAGGGGAAATTAATTTTGAATCGCTACTCACAGCGCGTGCCGCATCCTGTGTGGTCGCCCACAGGTGGCGTTGAGAGATATCTCGCAGTCAGTCGTGTCGCGCGACGCGTAACGTAGATAATGAATATGCAAAGTATTTCAATTCATTGTAATTAATTATATTAAATGCAAAAAACTTTATGCTTCTTGAAATAAACCTGCAGTAGGTAGCTACATAAATACCTATAGGTATATTATGTAGATATACCTAATAATGTAGGTAATTTGTAGGTACATATTAACTAAAAATTAAAACAAATTAAAAATAGAAACTGCGATTGTTTTTTTTTTTTTTTTCTTGACAACTATTTATAGACTAGTGTTGTCAGTCCTTGAATCAATAATTACAAAAATATGATAAATTATCAGTTTTGGTTGCTTTTAGTTCGTTACGATGTCATTAACTTACTTTTATTGCATTATTTTTATCTCTTAACTAATAATCCAAAAAGCGTTTTTAAATTGTTACGTATTAAAGGACAGTAAACAAAAAAGAAAGAATAAAAAGCCTATACATATGCTTAATCGATAGAATAACGATAATACGGAATGTGAATGTTTCTTATGAATGGTCGCGTACGCCAATGGAGTTGGTCACCTGCTAAAGATAACCCATTCGGCTTGTCGATTAGTGTCCAAGAACTTGTTTTTCTGCACCCGATCATCAGATCATCTTAACAGGAGTCTGTCTCTTGGAATGAATGGTAGGTAAAATACCTAACTAAGAAAGACAGACCATACATTTCGTCATATGTAGGATGTAGGTATCTAGTAGGTAAGGTATATAAGGGTACGTGGTGAGATTTACAGACAAAAAAAAATAAAGAACTGCCGATTGTCATTATCGCTATCGCTCGCACCGTCACACGTCAGAGCTCTTTACGTTGCTAACTAACACCACGATAAGTTAGTAGTTGCCTGCCAACAGGTATATTAATTTATTCTTTCTTTAAATTGAATTTGCACCAGTACTAAGGTACAGGTAGGTAGGTAGGTACCTACTTTAAATGTTAAATTTAGGTATTTCATTTGCGGTCGATTGCGTACGATAAAAAGAACTAGTTAAAAAGTAAGTAAAATTGAAACCGTACTTTTCGTCTACAGTCGTCTACATACAGTGGAGTAGAGTAGGTACGTGACAAACGTACCCGTTATGGTTTTGGTCATTTAAAGGGCGCATAAAATTTTATACGAGAGTTTATTTTACGCCGCCCAACAAAGATAACAAAACAAGCGCAGACACTCTTTTGTTCTTTGCTCTGCACCTGAGACGGACGGACCGCGGTTTGGGGTTCGGGGAGGGGGGGGGCTACGGGCTGCGGGCTACGGGCTAGTTCAGTGAAGCGGGCATCGCGGGCAGCGCGGACGGACAAGGGGCAAGCAAGTGAGCAACGGGCAACGTAGCGCAGCGCAGCGACACCGACATTCCTCGCTCTCGTGGGAAATCTCTGCGCTCTCGCTATAGATAGTCACCGCTACTTGGTTTGTGTGTATCACCGCGAATTCTCACTTCCATCGCAATTAAAGACACAGCAATCGGTGTCCATTAGCCGAATCGTGGCGACTCATAATCGACCCATTGCGCCATAATGTCGGATGTAATACCTACGTGTAGATATAGATACACGTAGGAGGGAGAGCATTTTATAGATTAGGGGTAAATAAGTAAGTACCTTTTTTTGTCCCACACCACTCACCACGATTCAACGAATTCGAAATATGCATAGACACCACAGTAAGATCTTACATCGTTTTACTATTTGAACGATAATAATGCTATTTTCATTCAACTGGCAAAACCAGTTTGCAAAGTAAAACATACCTAGGTATTTTTAGTTTTTAGCTATTATACCTATTTTTATTATAAATTTCATAAATTCTTTCGGCGCGGGCAGATGCAGGTCGCGATTTCGATCTCACTGGTTCTCGTCCGCGCATCGTAGGTCGCTCCGACAGAATATCAACCGAGAAAAGTCGTAGCTTACACAAAAACGATTACCGCAAGCATAATTTATGAAAATAGATACATTGTTTCTAACATCCTGGAGGGTGCTAAAATCAGTCAAAAAAAAGGTTGCCATCTACAATTTATTCTCTCCTATCGATAGTGTCGTATGCCGTTGACGTAATCGTTCACACGTAATCACTGATGTCATAGATAGGTAATACGTACAAGTTAAAACTTAAACTACCTATCTATATCTTATTGTCACTAGACAATCTAAAATATTAAAAAACATTTTAAAATTTGCACATTTTATTTTATCTTCGTTGTTCGAATAATCGACGAAAATTAATTATTTTTGTTAACAAAAATGGACTTGTTTATTTTTTAACCGTATATAAAAATCATTTTTATTTTTTATAATTGATTTCTTAATTCATTTCCTCGTGTGCTTCGCTTCTTAGAAGTCTCAAAATAATTAGTTTCATATATTATGCATCAAATATATTCAAATGTTCGCTTCTTACATATGCAACCAGCATACTATTTCGACTTCGATGCACATATAGTTGCATATGCGCGCCCTGTTTGATTTTTATGTTCCTTATAAAAGTATCGTTGTGTTTATATTTTTTCTTTTGTAAATTTGATATCAAAACGTATTTTCTGCTAATTATCATTTATTCCAGGGTGTTTTTCTAAAATAATTATTTGGTGTATTCATGTGGCTGAATAAAGTCGAGTAGAACACAGTTAATAGTTTGGTCTATAATATATCTATGGTCGTCAACGTTGTCAATTGTTGTTTGTCGTTTTCGTTACGTTGTACAAATTGTTTTTAAATACATAGTAAAAGTAATGTTTCTTTATATTGTAAGTGAAATTATTATTTTATATAATTGCTAATGTAGCTAATTTGTTTTGTATTTCTATTACAGATGCCAAAACATTGACTTCATTATGCCCTTGTGAAAAAAGGAGATCATTTACAATGGTGCTGCCTGTTTGAATTGTGTTAATTAAGGTAAGATTTTTTTAAGTTTTTATGTGTTTCGCAGTGTTTTAATATTTCAGTTTAACAATTTAAACTATTGTGTGCAGATTTTTAACGTGTATCTATCCTACATGTATATGCAACCAGGATTGACAGTGTGCATTTTGAGTTGCATATGAAAAATTATTTTTGATTTTTTAATGTTATATATATTATATATATTAATAATTCTACTTCTATTTATGTTCATAAAAGTTATTTATCACTTAATTAATAATAACGGTATAGTTTAAGAAAAAATTATTACAAGTGGTAATAAGATATAAAATGATTTTATTTAGTCATCTTTTTTACATTCGACGTATCAAAAAAAAGGATTTAATTATGTGTAATTTTTTATTAATGCAACCGCTGTTTCTTGCTGCTTGTGCTTGGCCTTGACATACTTTCATCATTCTTTTCGTTTTTGTTGTCATATTCGTTTTCAGCTAGATTTTTGCTCCTACACTTGGGGCAATTTTTATTTCTAGAAAGGAATCTTTTTATACAAAGTTTATGAAATTCTTCCTTACATTTGACACAGACATGACCCTAAAATATAAAGCATGTTGTAGTAATAAATAAATACACAAAAAAAAACTGTAACTTACATTAAAAACCAAGTCTGAACACAAATAACACTTTTTTATGAAGTCCTTGTAGTATTGATGAAAGTAGGGAATCAGTTCTGCAATGCTTCTACTTCCTAAATGAATATTTTCATCAATTTTGACAAAGTACCCCATTCTAATCCAATTTTCCAAAACATTTTCTGCATCGTCACTTCGTAATGAAACAACATCTGATTTTGATAAATTTAAACAGATGGTTTCAGAAACCTTTTGTCCTTCGGCCGTAATTATTTCTTTAATGATTATTTGAAAATAAACCAGCTCTGAAGGAGTAAAACTTCTAAGACGTTTTGTTATGTTGTCATTGCTTGTATTTATTAAAATCACTTTGTCTTCACCAGTTAAATCACACCTTGTGATAACGATTCGAAGTTCTTGCTTTTGTATTTTTTCGTTTATTGTATTAATTAACTGATTGAGGGAATCTGATTTAGGATTTTGTTCATCTAAAAGTTTGGTGAAAATCCGTGTTGAAATATTTTTATTAGAAAAGAAAATAAAATGCTATCTATACCTGCAATGTTTTTGTAGAATTCAGAAGCAGCTTGAACAGAAATATAACTGTTTTTAAGCATATATTGGATAAAGTATCTGTGTTCGTCAGTAAACATCTTAAGTCCAATTTTTAGGTTAAGTCAAAGTTTTGTTTGTATTTGTATCTGTTTCTCTTCTTCTTATGTCAAGAGGTATACCTTCGAGCAATATTTCCATTCAGCCCTAGCGTTTTTTTTTTTTCAGCAGAAAATCAACGCTTAACGTCATAGCCTTTTTTAAATTGTAACTCGCTTTTTAAAAAAAATGTTTAATGGGATTTAAAAAAAACAGCTAATAAATAATTTAGTAACTAACATTATTTAATAATTTAAAATAATGTTACCAATATTTCAACAGGAATGTCACACAAAGTCTGAATTTTATATGAACGGGTTTCACTCCAGAATGTATTGGTACTAAATGGGTCTGGAAACTGGTGTTTTTGCATTGGAAACATTCTGTTCCTTTGCTAAGGGAAAAATTTCTGAGAAGAAATTTTCTACGTCTTGAATACATCGGGAGAGGGAAGGGTAAGTAATATGAATTAGTAATAGTTATTTATGAAGCGCCGTTCGTGCAATAATTAAAAAAAAAAATACTATTAAAAAAATAAATATGCAATAAAATATTACGGTTTTTCATTATATTTTTTTTACATATTTATTTTTTTGCCCGAAGTGCAAAAATGTATTATGTATATACAGTTAAAGCACTTCGAAGATTTACTGCAGGATTATCTTCACTCATAAAGCAAAATTTTCTGAATGTTTAGTGAATCAAATTATAAAAAGAACACATTAATAACTAATTATGTTAAAATATAATTGTTTTGAAAGCAGTTTTAAAAGCGGGTAGAAATGTAGGCAACACACAATACATTTTTTGCACTGGACAAAAAAATAAATATGGTGATAAAGATATAATGTTTTTTCGTATATTTATTCATTTTACCATATTTACTTATTTTTTAATTATTGCACGAACGGTGCCTCATAATTTAGTACCTTCTATTAAAATATATATTTGATATACGCAGAAATAAATAAAGTTGTTGGTTTGGGGCCACAGAAAAGAAATAAGTTTAAAAGTTATAAGTTTATTATTTATTATAATTCATTCTATTATTACATTATTCATTAATGAATTTAAACTAATGTTACCAAAATTCCAACAGGAACATCGACACCCCATGCACATTTTAGTAAATGTGTAAAACCTAAAAGGATCGTGAGCGTGCCTATACTCCATTAGAAACACGGACAGCATTTCGAATTTTTGAAAACGAATTGGTAACGTCTGGAGTAAGTAGCAACACGAATTAAAGATAATTCGATTTTATAACATTACGTTAGAAATAAAAAATACTAGGTAAAGTTTTACAAATTCGTTTGATAGATAATCGTCAGCAATTGTTCAGATTTGTACATTTTCTTAAAGACCGACTATTTTATTAATTTGTATCGAGTATTTGTGTTCAATTAAGCGTTCGTCTAATCTACATCTGTCCCTGTAAATTGCTTAACAATTTAAACATTAAATTTCATACATTCCACTATTTAAATTTAAAATAAAAATTAAACGTTCACACTTAAACGCAATTTACATGTGATAGTAGCCCCAGTAAACGTCTAATTGAACATAAATACCGATTAAAAATGTTGACATTCACAGCGTAATTTGACGATTTTCAATAAATTTGTAAATTTCATCAATTTTTTTATTCTTAATTATGTAAGTAATTAAAAGCATTTGTTTTAAAACGGAATTTGTAGAAATTATTGATCATTTCCATTATACCAAATAGTCGTGCATTTTGATTAATGGTTTAATATTTTATTAATTGATGAAATTCATTTAATTCAATAATTATTTTGATATTTATTATTCATTAAGAATATTAAGGACTAATTACCGCCACTAAAAACTACACGTATAATTAAAATTACTCGGCAATTATTTTCAACTTCAATTTGATCTTGTGCCTTCAGTTATATGTAAACATTTCAGTTATCTTAAACAGTTGTTCAATGATCATTGTTTTAATAATTGATAAATCGAAGGAATTAACGTTATTCTTTTCAGTTAAATAATTATTTAAGCAGTGCTTGTAGAAACTCATGAACAAATTGCAAAGTTTCAAGTATAAAACAAACTATAAATTTATGTATTTATTTATTGTATCATTTCATGCTTTATTGTCGTTATTAACGTCGTTAATTCGTTCCTCTTAGATCAACTAATGGAAGAGATCGCTTCGAAGTTTACTTCAAACTACCCATTGGAACAATTCATTTAGAATGGTATCGTTCTTCCTGAACTTCGCTTCCCGTTAGACTTCTTCGCCGCATTATATTATCCCGGTGTGCTCCATCGAACGAAATTCATGCGATTCTTTCTAGTATATAATTAGTTTTTGCCGAATTTTTATTCTTTCCATTGAATTATTTGTTTTTCTTTTATTTTATAAACTGTTGTATTAATATTCATATTAAGTTTAGAATTAGAAGTGATAAATTATAATTTTCTAAATTAATTTTATTCATATTAATATAACAGTTTATAAATGTTTTTTGTATTTAAAATATTGTATTTATACTCGTATTATTGTATTACTCATTGTAATTTTTATTTATAAAAATATAAGATTGTAAACTTGAATGCAGTCCAATAAATAAATTAATATTAAGAATTTCTTTTATTTTATTTTTACCTTAAAAATTTGTTGATCAGACCTCGTATTTTATCGTAAAAATTCAAAATTTCGAAGTTTTGTACCAGGAGAGCATAAGTTAAACAAGTAATTCATTGTCATATTTTTTGTTGATCGGACCTCGTATATGTGTCGAAAAATTTAAAAATTCCGAAATTTGTATTAGGAGAGCATAAGTTGCTTGGGAAATATGTCCGATTATTTGTTGACCAGACCTCGTATTTTTCGAAACTTCAAAATTTTCGAAATTTGTATTAGGAGAGCATAAGTGGGATTTATACGAGGTCTGATCAACAAATAATTTGACATATTTCCCAAGCAACTTATGCTCTCCTAATACAAATTTCGGAATTTTTAAATTTTCGACACATATACGAGGTCTGATCAACAAATAATTTGACAATCAAAAAATCGGGTTTTTTTGCTTTTTTGTATCAGGAAAGCATAAGATAAGTTACTTTAGGTTAAATAAAACGATTTCTGATTTTAATACATACATTTATTGAAAATACATAAGAGAGTATTTACACGTATTTCTTATTTACTATCATCATTACTACGTTAACATAAAACATTGGATAAACAATAAATACATTTCACTTAAAATTAGTACTAAACATAATTAAGTGCAATTACAAAATATAAAAAGCTATTAAAATAATAATTTATTTAATACATTTTATACCCTATATAATCCCAACATCTCCCTTTACAGCCCCTATTGATAATTACACTTATAATATTTAAAGACAAAATTTAATTTATTAATTTATAAACTGTTATGTTTATTTGAAAAGAGCTAATTTTAAATTTATCCTTGATAATAACGTTGACCAAAATTAATATTTACTTTTAAACTAACATTGGTATTAATACAACAGTTTATAAAATAACAAGTATTATACCTGAATAGCAAATGGAAATAACGAAAATACAAAGAAAGGGTAAATAAATACAATAAAAAACGACTTCTTAAGTCTTCTTAATGTATGTTTCCCGAAAGCTAATATTCTAAATAGGGCCAAGTACAATTGAAAATGAGGCAAATACTATTAATTTATGTACGGTGGCGATCGATTAATAAAAGGTTCATTTCTATTACATCGAATACATTAAGTACCTTTTAAAAAACTGCAGAATGTTCTGAGATGAAGAAGACAAACAGCAAGCGAGATCCAGGAACGATACCATTGCAAATGACCTGTTCCAATGGGTTTGAAGTAAACTTCGAAGAGATGTCTTCCAATAGTCAATCTAAGAGGAACGAATTAATAACATTATTTAACAATAAACCATAAAATGAGACAATAAATAAATAAATTTACTGTTAGTCTTATTAGTGAAATTTATTATTAAATTAATTTCATAAACTTACCGATTCCGATGTCCTAACAATCCGCAGTTTCCGTAGATCTTCAAATGCGGATGTCCTCCAACTGCTGATCTGGTCTCTTGTTGTCTTGGTGGTTCTAATGTCCCTTGGTTTCGATATCTAGCAGTCATTAGTCCTGGATTACTTATGTTACAAGTTGATGTGGGGTTCTGGCTGTTTCGATTTTCTAAAACGATCGCGAAATAGATAAAAGGTTGATCGGTACCTATTAAAAGTTAACCTTAGAAAATAAATTGAAATCATATTTTACGTGGCATAAATTACTTTCAAGAACTGTTGTCGGTAATTAAACTAAATGATCAAACAAAGGTTTTTGAGCAGATGACTTTAAACAAGTTTAAAGGATCATTTTCATAAACTATTATTGGAAAATCGAAAGTTACTCGTAAATTTCGACCTTAAAAATGCACGCAGTAGTTGTGTGTTTTTAACACAAAATCTCCAAACTCTTAGTTATTATCTGCGCCACATGTGGAATTTATAACAATTTTATTGAAATCTCAAAATAACGAAATCTTACCTTAAAATAACTTCGTGAAATCGACGAGGTAGTACTGACATTTCTTGATAATACAGAATATTTGGGATTTGAACACTATGAAATGTACATAACAGAATGTTCCATACTATCAACAATTTAGGTAATTGAAGGAAACGCACAATAAACAGCACATTTCTCCTTATTTTTAATTAATAAGTAATTAATAATTAGATACCAACGGCACCAAGAGGACATTTTGTTTCGTGACGTCATTGTTTAGCAGTGTCTAAAGTACGGATGAACGGTACAATAATTTTTATTTATTTATTTTTTCAAAATAATAACTTTACAGTTCTAAACAGAGAAATTCATTTTAATAAACACGTCAAGCAAACAAAACTCAGAAAAACGCAAATAGTAGATGATTTTTGAGGGTATTATACAAAATAGTTATGACTTGCTTGCTGAAAATCTCCGCACTTCGGGTCTTTAGACATTTGAACAGCTAACTTCACAACAATAAACTTTTGCGTAACGTTTCGTTGTTAACTTCACGTAAGTAAAACATAACCTAAAAGTAAATGGCGTAAATAGTTGTTCTCGCCGGTTCAACAAATTTAATCATTTGTTACTCTAGCTAATTATAAATACGGATAAAATCGAGAAATCGGGTTTCTGTGTTCGATTTTGTTTTGTATAATGGCACGTGGTGGATTGAGAGGTCGAGGAGGTATGGGTCGTGGAATAGGAAGAGGGCCGTACAAACCGAAGATATTCGTTCCTCGACATCCCTTCGATCTTGCATTATGTGAATCGTCTTTTCCGAGAACTAAACCCGCACCGGACGAATCGGCTTTTACACAGGCTTTGTTAAAAAGGAACACGGATCTTTCACCAACTCCTGCCGAACAAACAGCCATCTTAAACCTTGTTACAAAGATACAAACGGTCTTGGACAATTTAGTTGTCGCCCCGGGAAACTTTGACGCTTGCGTATGTTTAATTAATCAAAATTAATTCTATTAATAATGTATTTTTTTTTTAATGATATTGCAGCAACTTGAAGAAGTTCGCCAAGTTGGATCTTTTAAGAAAGGAACTATGGTAACCGGTCACAATGTTGCAGATATCGTGGTTATTCTTAAAACATTACCAACCAGAGAAGCCGTCGAAGCTCTGGCTAATAAGGTTAAAGAAGATTTAAAAAATCTGATGAAGAATGAGATTGTTACTAAAGGAGAAGCGCTAAACCATCAAACAAACGAACGCGGCTTTGAAATTAATAATAGTTTTGCGTGCGTTCGTGTTTTGATAACTACAGTTCATCAAAATCTTAGAAAGCTCGATCCTGAGATTCACCTAGATCAAAAGATTATGTTAAGCCATTTGGCTGCTATCCGGCATAGCAGATGGTTCGAAGAAAATGCACATCATTCTTCAATCAAAGTATTAATCAGATTATTGCGGGATTTGAAGAATCGTTTTGATGGTTTCGAAGCTTTAACGCCATGGATGCTTGATCTCCTGGCTCATTTTGCGATTATGAATAATCCCAGCAGACAGGCATTACCCATTAATGTAGCATTTAAGAGAGTCTTTCAACTACTAGCTGCTGGCTTATTTTTACCCGGATCAGCAGGTAAACGTTTTTAAATTAATTAAATAATAATAACTTTTCTTTATAACTAACAAGATTTTGATTTTCAGGAATAACGGATCCTTGTGAAGGCGGCAGCATCCGTATTCATACCGCGATGAGCCTTGAACAACAAGACATTTGCTGTTTAACTGCCCAGACTTTGCTGAGAGTCCTCGCTCACGGTGGTTTTAAACATGTCTTGGGCCTGGAAGGTAACGCTTCCATCGCCAAAGAAATGTCCGTCTGGGACGGTGTGGTTGTCTCGCCGTTAGACAAAGCGTACGAAAAACAACAAGAAAAGAAGGAAGGCGAAGAAGAAGACGACGATATGGAAGCTGAACCAGACGAAAGCATGGAAACGACAGAAAATTGAGTGAAGATATAATTTCTTACTGCCTCTGTATTAATCATTTATGATTAGTATTTAAAAAAACTAATTTGATGTTTAAAAACGTAATATAATACGAATTACTTATATGTTACTTTATAGTGTAGTATTATTCAAATATATCCACTAAAAATTATAGAATAAGAATAAAATTTACTTAGAAATTTCAAAAAAATATGTGGATTATTGTGAAGTGTGTTTGTAATTGTAGTGTTTAATTCATTTAAGAATAAATCAGTTTTTTCAAAAGTAATAAGTTTGATTTCCCACCCTTTAAGTTAGACTACATATACACTCTCGCGTATGAAGGGTTACATAAGTGGCGCACCTATAAATTTTAAAAGAAGTTAGAAGTTAGAAAAATATACCAGGCTCGTAAAAAATATTACAATACAATTGAAAAAAACGGTAAATTGTCTAGGCAATTTAGTTTCGACCGCCAATAAAACAAAAAAAAATTTCGTCCTATTTTATAAGTTGATTAAAGTTTTTCCTCACAATTAACAATAGATAAGTAAGTAGGTACATATAATTACGCCTATCAAAAAACTATTTCAAATAAAAAAAATGTCTAAATACCTAACTCTATCTCCGTACATTATTATCATTTACATTTTACATACATAAATTTTGCCCTTCAGCCCAATTAATCTGATTGCAATAAACTTTAACATTAGGATTATTTGGAACTGGTAGCCTAAACAATTTCCCTTCCGGCATGCACACGCACAACTTATACTGAACTGTAACGTGTCCGTTGTGTTTCGCGTTAGCCAACGGTATTTTTTTAACGTCCACAAAAATGCCCTCGTTACTGCTCATGACGACCGATCCATTCACAGATTTCAAATAGACATTCTGATCAGCAGTCCAAATTATTTCCTTCCCTTCCACGTCAATTCCTTCGGCCCCCTTTAATTCTAATTTCTTTCCCTCGATGTTAAGACTTCTGTCTGTAGGACTTACAACCCTGTTCGTCTCGGTGATTTTAGTTTGCAGATTTCCCATGTCCGAAACGATATTAAACTGGGGATCAGTTAGAGAAAAAACGCTATCCAGACCGTGAGTAACCCGAAAGTCGTTGAAGTGTTTGAAATATGTTCCGCTGTTGTTCATAATTAGTTTGTTGAAAGCTCTTCTAATTTTCGGTACGATTGTTAATATCACAGGTCCGCCGTCTCCGCTGATTTCAATCGGACTGTCTTTGAAACCTTCCAGTCGACCGTCCCTTTTGTATAATTGATCTAAATCGGCGTCTCCGAAAAATTTAACAGTCGATTCGTCAGGGACAAGTTCTAAACTTTGCATTCCTTGTCCCAGTCTCAGGACTCCTAGGATGCTCAAAGTGAGTATGAAGTTTCCGATGGCCAGCACACACAGCAAAAACACCAAAGTCCAAAATGCGAATGTTTTACGACCTCTTAGACCCGTTTTTTTCAAATATTGTTCGTGGACAGGAACATAACCGGCTTTAAAATTGTTGTTGTGATGTTTCGAAATTGATCTCTTCGTGAGGGCTTTATCGCGAAAAGAGAGCGAATCGGCGGATTCCAAAAGCACCGTGGACGATGGCGAACCCCCATCCGGAAACTCGTTCATATTAAAACGATATTCACTCACCACTCTTCGAATTTAACACACATCTGCTTATCAGAAAAGCTCGAAACGAATGAAATAAAAACAGACAATTCACCAAGTCGCACAAATCAATAGACGGGAACGACGCATGCTTTCTGAAAACGAAATGTTCACAGAAAATTCTAATTTAAGCTTTACGTTCGAATTATTTATAGTTCAAATTGTATCACTCTACCTATCTCGTATTATAAGGAACCACTTATAAATATGCGAGTGTTTTTAAAATTGACGCTACGTTAAAATAAATTCAAACGCGCGTTGATCAACATCCTATACATACAGGGTGGCTCTGATATAAATACGGATTTTTGGAGGGTGTCAACTAGATGCAATATATCATCGAATGGTCACTACAGCAGCGCGGTGAAGAAACAAAAAAATTTTCAAAATTTTTGAAAAACATCTTAACATGAATTAATTTGAATACGGTCCTGTGCGTTTTCGCTTTGACTTAAGCAACACATTTGGCAACTATCACAAAATTCTGATGAACTAAACGCCATTTTCGAACACACTTGTTTACGTTACAGTAACCGAGTAACCTCATTCACGGTCAGCTGATTGAAGACAGCGTTGCCACTACACACGACCAGGTCAATCGAGGACACGTTTTACACAGGACCGTACTCGGTTTTGCCTGTATTTTCACATACGTTTTTCTCGAAAACGGTAAACTTTAGGACCTGCGAAGTTTTGCTTAATTTTCTTATTTTCTACTGCCCTATCACCTCTTTAAATATCCGCAGTTATATCAGTAACACCCTGTATATATAAAACAGCTTTTAGATGCCTTTTTAAAAACAGAAAGAAACGAAACTTGTTGCTTAGTTTCATGTTATTTACGTAGTTTTTTGAAAGTTAGTAAATCGAATATTTTAATATACTTCAAAATTTTTACACTCCAAAAACAGTTACAAGTACCTACCTACCTACTGTAGTAAAAATGAAAACTCAAGGAGTGAGTAAATTGTTCTGTTAGATACGTAGGTGTATATAAAGGCGATAAACGTTGTTTTCAGGCACCTTTGGCAAGTTGGTCAAACTTCAAACGGTTCCATCTAACACGCTATGAGGTAATTAACATTCGTTTATATAAGTACAATTCAGATATTTTACTATAAAAAAGAAAGTCTTTTTGACATGAACAGAGCACGAACGAGGTGCTTAATGCTGTGGGAACGTTGCGTACGGGCAGTATGCAGTTTGCCTCTACTCGTCCACGTTCTCTTAAGATGTACGTATATACAACCGGTTTAACGCACAAAATTTGAAAAAAAAAAAGAGCGAAGGAATCGGATAAGTCGAGAGGACTTTAATGTTATAAACGAAAGTGTTAATAAGCACATAATACCTGTCTGACTCCTCTAATTTAATTTGATGTAAGAATATTTTTCAAAGTAAGTACTACCAATAGCTACGTGTTACATCAGTTTCCACTTACCTTGTCGGTATCAATGTGGATGTTGTTTTATACACGTTTGTTTGTTTGTTTAATTTTTGTTTCACTTGAAATCAGGGAAAGAACGTGTCGGGAGCGTAACCTTTCTTATTTTTTGAACAACTAATTTTTAGAAGATTGGCCAGTTAGTGTGTAAAGAAAAATTTTCTAGCAATTGAGTAATTTTATTACTAACTTACTAATTGATAAATAATTAAAACTATTCTTTAACTTTTATCATATTTGTACAATATCAGAATTACATTAATTATTTGTTAAATGGAATGATTTGAAAAAATACTCAAAACTTTTCACTTTTCACTTAGTTTACAAATTACTAGCATCTACCAGGTATTGTATGTTTGCATTAAATATATATATATATTATATATTATGTAATAATAATCTATATAAGGTGTAGGATATGTATGATTTATATATGTAGTTATTACCAACGAAATTGATTTTATAAACACTTAAACATAGCTTTGTATTTTATTATTACAAACTACATTTTTAACCCAAATACTTTAAACAGCCTCTTATTTATGACTTCGAAGATACGAGTGTTATTTAAAAAAAAAAAAGAATTATTTTTCTAAACGTTTTTCCAATTACGTTTCAATCGTTTAATAATTATCTAAATATAGCTCCTTAAGCACGAAAAATCTATGTTAGAATCGTTTAGTATTTAGGCCTTTTAGAGGGAAGACTTTTGAATGAAAACAACCTTTGAATACACAGTATTAAAAAAACAAAATACATTTTACCTTTAATTTTGGTATACATTTACTTGAGAAAAAAAAAATTGTAACAATTTATTGATTGAAGAGATACTTTTTTAAATTGAAATCAGTCGTTTCCTTAGGAATTGTATCGTTATTAGTGTACAAATATTTAAAATTGAATTGAATAGCTGTTGATAAAATACCTCCTACACGCATCGGAAACTTTTTAATTTTTAAGATAGTCATCAAAATCGATTGGTCCACGTACTAATTAATTAATTTTATTGACTTAAGTATCGTTAGTTATAATTTTGCTGAACCGTATCAGGTAGAGGCACCCATTTCAGTATATTGTAGATTGGTAGGTGCTATCTAATACATATTTGAAGGGTACTTGATGTATGAGCAACGAATCGAAGATTCTATTAAAAAAAGAGGCTAAAAACATACACATTAACAGGCCAGTCTACTTCTACAGTACATGATCCGAGCCCTGTGGGCGTGGGTATTGTCGAAGCCCCATTTCGGGGCAATAAAAATAAGGCACGGAAACATCTAAAATACACAGACCGTGCAGTGATTGGGGTCGCATCAACTCATCGTCCAACGACTTATTTTTATTTAGACAGACATGCGCATTTAATTATTATTTCTCTTATTAACCTAAGCCTTCACTTCTCTTCTTTCGTTGTTGTTGTTATTTATTCGTTATTCGTCTCTGTATGACTTGATACGAAAAATGGAGTCTTAAAATAATCGAAATTAAAAGTTATTATCTTAAAAGTAGTCAACGTATGTGTCTTTTAAAAGAATGTTAGTGTTTATTATTTCGATTTGGTTATCAGTTAGGAATGTAAATAAGGTAAAGGGAATGAGTAGTAATGGCAACTGGGCTTTTAAACTGAATTTAACATTCATTATTCCAAGTCCAATTTTTCCCTAACAATAGTGGCTTAGAGAATCAGCATTAAATTCATTTTACGTCCTCAGTACCAGCATTAGTATGTATTAATTAGTGTTATATTCGTCGTCTCCAAATCGGAAAAAACACCTAAACCAACTTTGTTGTTGTTAATTGTAACGGTCGTTGGACGATTGGGTCATTGGATGAGAAGGTTTTTGTGATGATGACGTATGGCCGTGACCCCCAACGAGTGACCAGAATTATTATATCACAGAAAAGCAGTGATACGACTAGACTAGGTTAATAGCGAACGTGCAGATCGGGCTGTACGGGGGGGGTGGGGGGAGACGACGGGAACCGAAAGGTTTTTTGCGAAGAGCAAGAACGGAAGAGGGACGTTTGTTCGGGAAACGAAAGAACCCGATCGGCACAGGAATGACCAAGCGCTCTACGTATCCTACTACTTTATTCAAAACAGCTCTCTACTACAGTGCCTCATCTACACTACGAACAAATACATACTTACTAACTACGAACACTAGAAACTAGAACTATCGTTTAAAGAGTCTTATGTTAACTAGATTCTGAGTTAATACATACAGTGAACAGCTAAAACACGGATGTCTACCTACTTAAACACGTCCGTCGTCGATCGTCATTATCGTCTCTTAACTCAACTCAACAACTCTCTACTAACTCTTAACTCTCTAGCGAAACAGCCATCATTTTAGTTGGCTATTTACAACATGTATACAACATACAGACAGACAGACAGACACACGTGATGTGGTGGTTTGCGTCTCTTTCTCCATCACGTCATCACTCTTTAATACGACGAAATATACAAAAATAGACGAATCCTTATGTCACGTATTGTTATTGCTGTCGATGGGCAAGAATCAGAGAAAGTTTTTTTTTTTACAGACCAGACATCTTTCAATTGGGGTGGGTATGTTGTTTGGCACAACGAAACATACAAATAGCTTTTAAACATAAAGACCGTCGGATGAGCGATTGCACATGGGACGATTTCATCAACATCAGAGGATTAATTTCACGTTTATTTATCGTAGTTAGCAATCGTTGAAGAAATTGTGCACAAGCAATTACTCATGATAGTCTTTATGTATATTTAGTGCTCCTATATCGCGCCTTATTACGGTTACTGATGTCTATCGTCTTCCTTTTATATACGCCTTCTTACATGGACGTAAAAACAGTTAGAAGTGGCGCGAGAGTCACCCGAGTCGCTCGGGCATGCGCACTACTTTCATTACGAGTTTATAATTGAGAGAAATACAGGAGAGTATTGCTTATCTGTTGGTATTTGTTTAATCTATTGTTCTTGTTTGAGAAATAAATACGCGACTGGATTTTGTTAATTAATTACGAGTGAAATTGTTCAGTTTGAACTAAAATATTAAAATGAGTGGGGAAGCATTCTTTTCCGTGTACTAAGTACTACAAAGTACAACAAAAGGAGACTTACCAATTATTATTTGAAAAAAAAATCCAGCCGTTTATTGATTGTCCAGTCCAAAATTTCAAAAAAAAAAAAAATAATAATAATAATAATAGCTGAATGAAATTTATTATTGACTCATGCATTTATGTGAACAAGGAAACCCAATTAATAATTTTTTGTTCGATGTCTGGTCGTTGCAGTAGCTAGTGGGTCGGTATCTCTAAAAATTATCACAAGAGACACGACACGACCGGGCCCTAGAAATTACATTTCTGAACAATAATTTTCACTTATCGTTTAAGGAAAGAGCTGCAAAACAGGAACAATATAGTCAACAGTGTAGCGTTTGTTTGGTAAACCGAGGATTTAAAAGTTCGGCCAAACAGCAGCGAGTAAAGTACAGAGAAAAAAAAAACAAAATAACTAATTAAGTAACTTTAAAATCTAACTAACAACTAAAAAAAGTCTATTTTATAAGCAGAAGGGTCAAAAATAGTCAAGACAGCAAAATAAACTCAATCGGCGACTATTCATTTTCACCGTAAGATTGGTCCTCAAAACAGTGGTTGGTTGCTTGGTTGGTTAGGTCAGATATCGACACATTTTATAATTATTATTCTATGGAATGTATGTAGAAAGTATTTCTACACCTACGTAATGTGTTACGGTTGAAAGAAGAAAACAAAACAAGACAAATAAAAATCACTCGACTCCCTCTCTTTCTCTCTCGTTCTTTCTTTCTATCTATCTATCTATCTATCTATCTCTCTTTCATCATTCTGTCGGTTAATGTGTTGTCTTGGCAAGCTATGGCGCTCCTGCATTCAATAAATAATAGAAATCTTAAAAACTAGCTGCAAATGAGATCTTAACAAAAAAAAAAACAAAATAGCGATCGATTAAAACTAAACCAAGTCAATCAGTATGTCTGCTCTTTGACGAACACCGATCGATTAAGACCCAGAGAGGGTAACTAAAGAAATAAGATTGTCAGTTTCGTATCAGACGAGAGATTCTCAACGTGGATGAGTGAAATAGAAAATGTTTAAGTACTAGACTAAGACGATATTCGTTAAAAAGCTGACTGACTGACTGAATTACTATGTAAATAATAATATAGTAAGTAATAAACCAGTATCAGTAGTATAAATACTAGTCTTAGACGTTAAGTACAAGTCTTTTAAGTACATCACTGAAATTGTTTTACATATTTAATTAATCAATTAATTAAATGAAAATTAAGTCTAAACCAATAATCACATTCCGCTTCCGAAAAATACTGACTCGTAATATCTAGGAGTACAATAATAATAAATTATTGCAAATAATTTATTTGAAATGTAAGTAGGTATTATCGATAGAGAACAAGAGCATTCGTTTCTTTTCTTTTTTCTTTTTTTTTTTTTCTTTTTTGTTTTTCAACGTGAGTAATACTGTTTATTGCGAGTTATTGCTAAATGCTAAACGAACAGAAGCTTTTATCATCACCATTTTTGACAGGAACGACTGCATCATGATGCATCCCGCCCCCTCTTTCGATTAATAATGAACTCGTCGTTATCATCATCATCGTAACGGTTAGTAATCTAATTACAGTCAATTTAGTATTAGTAGGCACAAGGCTTCGTCGCCAGGGGCAGAACCAGAACAACAACAACACCAGCTTCCGCGTCACTCACACGTACATGCCCATTCCGTACATCGATCCCCAATCGACACCTTGGAAGCTCGACATGTCGACGTTGGTCAAGTTGTAGCCCTGGTAGGGACTGGGTGTCACTTGGGCTGCGGCGATGGCCGGTGCGGCTGCGGCGGGCGCAGGCGCGGCCGTACCGCCCTGAGCCGCAGCTGTCACTCCTGCCGTGACCGCAGATATCGGATACGGAGTGTAACGGTAACTGGCCAGGGGCGGATATGCCCCGAACAGCTTACCGTAATTGGCCACGGCTGCCGTTTGAGCTTGAGCGGCCGCAGCTGCTGCGGCCGCGGCTTGAACCTGAGCCTGCGCTTGGACCATCGCGAGAGGGTTAGCGGCCGCAATGGGACCGGCTCCCGGCGCGGCCATTCGCATGCCCAGACCCCCGATCATCAGTCGTTTACCTAATAATTGAGCATTGGCTTGTACCGCTTCTTTTGGTTGAGCTTTTTTGCATTCGACTTTCTTGTTTTTTATGGTGTGGAAGTGGATGTCGCACACGCGGTCCACCACGTCTTCGTTCTCGAACGTGACGAAGCCAAAACCGCGATGTCTCTTCGTCTGCTGATCCATCAACATAACGGTCTCTTCCACTTTTCCAAATTGGCTGAAGTAAGCTTTCACTTCGTCCGCAGATGTGTCCTGGCTTACGCCGCCTACAAAAATTTTCTTGGTTTTGTTGGGCTGTTTCGGGCGATTTTTAGGCGTCGCGTGCTTCGGATCGATCTTTTTACCGTCCAAAGTGTGAATGGGAACTTTCAACACATTCTCTACACTCGACGGTTCCGAGAACGTTATAAAACCAAATCCCCTGCTTCTCTGTAACACGCAAAAACGATCACTAAAAATCTATATTACTCGATATTTTTTCTACGTTTTTTGCTACCTGAGTAATAGGATCCTTCATGATCAGAACATCCGTAACGTTGCCGAACATACCAAAATACTCTCGCAATTTTTCGCACGACGTCTGCCAACTTAGACCCCCCACGAAGAGCTTTCCGGGCGCGGGATCGTTGCTATTATTGGGAGTACTTCTCCCAGACGAATTCGAATGATTTCCGTTAACCGGGACTAAAGTGTGCGGTAAATCGGCATCTAACAGACCATTGCTGTCTGTCATCGAAGTGCTGTAAAATAAAACACAATTTACATACATTTTCTTTTGTTTCAGACACTGCCGATCGTATTTATCATGGTTTTCGACATATGCATGGCTACATACTTCACACAAAATACAATACGTCGGGCCGATTATGAGTTGTAAGTTGTACATTTCTTTCTTCTAATCATGTATTTTGTATCATAAGCATAAATTATTAATTTATTGTCTCCTTACACTTCATTTATTTAGCTATTAATTAACATGTTATATTGCTTGTAAATCCTAATGCCTACACCTACCTACCCTTGTGTTTAACACATGCAGGCAAGCATACATTTCGGCTTCTTCACTTGCAAAGTGTTTACGTTATCGATTAATCCTCTAAAGTACGGGTGGCTAAAGCGTCGATCGCGGTCGACATGTATACGTTACGTTTAGCGCTACCGTACGCTGGGTTGGGTTAGGTTAGGGTACCGTACTGGATCACTAGTGGCAGCCACAAGTCCTTGACGAAAACGATCGTGCCACGGGCTGTGAACGTAGTCAACGATGCCTGCACCTTGTGGCAATATGTACTCGTGTTGCTGCGATTGCTGGCCTCTTCTAGTAGTCTGGCTGCCACTTGTGGATACACTAATCGTCGCCATACGTGGAGGGATATTCAGGATGCAGCAACAATTATTGCATTACGATTTAAACTGATTAATTGGTGAACAAAACTTTGGCCACCCCTACTCTCTCTCTCTATGGGAACATCGTAGACTACATTAATTACTATATGTATATCTATTTCACTGTTACAAATTCTGAAGCTTATCTTTGCTTTTTAAAAATAAAACGTAAATATAAAATTAGGTCGGCTCCTTCTTGTGTTTAGCAACAGCGTTTATCAAGCGTTAATTAAGTAACTACAATTCAGTAATTTAACAAAGATTAACATTTCAAAATCAGCTTTGGATAAAATTTAGTTGTATGTATGTAGTAGTAAAACATTGATTATTCTTCGTACGCCTTTCTAAAAATTAAAATCCGTTAACGACATCTTGTTGTTCTTCGTGTAAGGAGCGATTGACATTAAAAGTCCCCACCATCGTTCGCGTTTCCTCCCTTTCCCATATCTTCGTAACTGTAATAATCGTTGTCGTCTTAATGGCACATTTTTGACGCTTCCTATCCCTTCTTGTTTCAGCATCAAGCGCAAATATCGCTGGTGGGAGCGGTATGACGAACTGCTAAGGCCGTTGCAGCGCAAGGTAAGTAAGACAGAATAGCTTGCTTGCTTCCTTTCATATCGATCCGGGGCGAAATCTCCCCTTCGAATGCACGTGTGTGTGTTTGTATGTGCGCGCGATATACATTAGTGATGTGGGGTGCGGTCGGTCGACGGCGGCGCACACGGTTGCCATGGCGGCGGATCGCGGTGGCGAAGACCTGCATCATCCCCTCGAACAGTCAGTAAGCTCGTGTCTGCCACGTACGTCCGCGAAAATCGCTTTTCATCGCCACGTCTCGTTCCTTCTTTTTTTTTTTTTCATTTTTCGACATTCAACGCCGACAACATTGGTTACAACACATCACATCATCTTCATTCGGGTCCCGTCATGATATTGTCCTGTCACAGCAGTACGTTTTCGTAATACTGCTGGTTCGGGACATGACCATGACGGGGTCTTGCTTCTTCAGAGTCCAGTGTGCGCACCACCATCTACTGCTCGAGAACAAAGTTTCGAGTACTCGAATTACATGTTTAAAAAAAAAAAAAAGAACGTAACTATTGTTTTGTGTCCGTTGAAACCTAACTGCTAATTAAATAGTTGAATGAACGAATCAATCAACCCATCAATCCCTTCATCCGATCCATTTAATATTTTTGTCTTTGTGTATGTAGAAAATACGAGAGTACAATAGTTAGTAGTACAATACATAATGTGTATTAAGAATATCTATCGATCTGCAAGAAAACACGATTGCTTTTGACCAAACAGTCAGTCGTATGGCACCTGTAGATTGTTTTATGTCTATTTTAATTACAATTTTTACATAAACGCCTGTCTCCTGCTTGAAAGTAGTTTTGTTTATTGTAAATTGTAGTTACAACGTTTTATAAAACGAGACAATAAACGAGTCTAGATTTAAATATTTATTTATTGAACGTTCAATAAGTCAGCAACTCGTCCCGAGACGTGCATTGCGCAAAAGCGTCGCGAGGCTTGCCATCTGGCGTCTACTAGCTAAAACGACTGAATAGAAGCTTTTTCGATTGATCCGAAAGACGTCAAAGTTACAAATAACAAAATTGGATTTATGTCTTTTGTACCAAAAAGTTTTCAAACAACGACGAACAAAGAAAAATAATAAATGTGTATAAAAACACAAGGAACGAAACTAAAGATTAGAATGTAAATAAATAATCTTACGTATAGGTAATAAGCGAATAATTTCCATTTTTAATTTAAATGTTACAAAAACGGAAAAAAATTTTATAGGTACTTTCTAAACATTATGAAACAATAAATAAGTAAATAAATAATGAAAAACAATTCTGGTTACGCTCAGTCAATCGCGAATTTAAAATAAGATTCCTGTACCGGAAAAAAAAAACTTTACATAACCTTTTTTTTACTTTTTCAATGTTTACGATGTTCAGTCACAATAATTAAATAGAAATTAATTAGGTACGTTTTTACAAAAACCCTGTGACCTGACAACGAACAATTCGATAATGGAATAATTTAACTTTGAATATTATTTTACCGATTCCGGCTGAAGCACAATCAGAATAATCATTTGTGCATTTTACGTGTGCGCGACCCTTTCCAGATCTCCTTCGTATCATTCAAAAATAATTATTGCAGATTTTCAACAAAAAAACAGAAGAAGAGAAACAGTAACAGAGATAAAAGAAGCTTTGTGACGCGATGCACATGTATGTGTAAGCAGCAAGCGTACATTCATGTAGATGCGGATGACATGTGATAAATGAAGGTTCTGTTGTGAACCTTTTCAATATGCACACTACTGAAATATGCCATTATTATTTCTTTCGTTCGTCTGGCGCAACAAATAAAACGAAACTGTTTGCAATCCGTTTATATGATAGTGAACGAAGAATGTACGTAAAAAATAGGGTTAGGGTATTTCGAAATTGACGGTGGGGTAGATACCTAGTGAAAAAACAACGTGGAAATGTTCTAAGATAATAGCAGGGTTGTGTACAACCCGTAAATTATTTAATGAATTCTAAATCGTCCTGCTTTACGTCGTTAGTGTTTAGTCAACTTTTCGCTAACGGCACCTCGTTAAATTATTGATTAAAACGATACAAGAAATACCATTTTTAATACCTACCTACATTAAGAGATGTTTCAAGACAAATAAAAAACAGTCTTTTGATGACTGATAATAATTAAAGTTGTATAAATTATTCAAAGAAGTTTTTCAAAAATCAATAAAAAGGGCACTTTCGATTTGACCTGTTCAACGAAGTTACAGAAAAGAAGTGGTATTTTTTTTTTTTTGTTCGATACTGTTCCTTCCTCATTACTATTCTGAACAGAAAAGTTAAAGGGCACGAAAATAAATAGACGTTTTCTGCGGCTTTTGAACAAATCCTGAAGTCAATTAATCATATTTGTCTTTTATTTTAGGGTCTTTATTTTATCTCTTATGAAGTTTGAGCTAGCAAAACAAAAAAAAAAAACTGTATTCATCTCTCTATAAGATTAATTCGCAATTTAGAGATAGCTTCGTAAAAAGATTTTTAACTTATATATAAAAGAAAATTCGAGCTCGTACTAGCATTAGCGATTTAAGCAACAATTAAATCCGTAATTGCATAATCTATGGTTCTTTTTTCGTATTCTCGTATTTTCCACTTTTTCATTTGTCTTAGTAATGAGAGAGCAAATGCGGGAAGAAAATGAAACCGGAATTCGAAACTAACAATAGAGAAGTAGCTGCGAAAAATTAACCGCTATACTTTAATTAGAAACGACGTCTTTTAATTAAGTTGTGGCCAGAGACGAAACGTCGCGTTGCCCCGTTAGACGTCGAGACGAATATAAGATGATGTCGTTGTACTTTTTCTGAAAATCAGAAACGGCACTTTTAACGAATTAAATCCGAAAATTGAACGCTCAGCAACTACAGTAATTCATGTACCTACTGTCGAGCATCATAAATGATGAATCAGTACACAATTGGAATAATCAATAAATGAAAATAAACAGGTGGGAGGGCAGCCAATGAGAGTCAGCGGCGGGGATAAAAAATCTGAACAATAGAAAGCCTTCAACGCACATTGGTTACCCCCTCCAACTCCCACTGTTTCTCTGTCTCGAACTTGATGTTGTTGATTCACTATTTACGACAGTTAACTGTACTATAAAACGTCAATATCCAAAACTGATTTCGAAACTAAAGGCTAATACGACATTTTTAAAATTCTCTGAACTATCTATAAAGTAGGTAATCTACGATAACTTGTCTTATAGTTATTAAATAGTTGTTTACTTTGCACCATTGTTGCATTTCGCTGTTCTCTCTTGCTTATCTCACCAGTATTCGTCCCAATTCATTTCGGTACGCCACTGCCAAGTCAAGTCAAGTCAGCCATCGGACCCGGTCATCATTCCGACTTTATCCTCCAATTTCCAGCGGCTCATATCTGCGGCACTTTAGGAAAAATAAAAGAACATTTTTTTTTTGTTGAACGGTATCTTTGTCTATCTCTCTCTAGGCGTGCAACAGTCTACGTTTTACATTTTTGGATTAGTAATGGAAGACAGACATTAAGATAGCAACATGAACATGATTATTATAATTCCACTACTGTCTGTGATGTAGCCACTATATACCTATATAAGTATATAATGAATAAATTACGCCTACGTACTAATGTTCATTATTTTTTAACTTAAAAACAAAATATACAGAGGGTCTTCTAGAGTATATAGTACGATTCCTTTCGGTTCAATAACCCCCCCCCCAAACACCCTGGTACAGTTAATTTGTCATGCGCCTTCTTGAACACACCACGTATTCTAATTTAGGCGTCTCTTTTATTTTTGTACGGTCGCCGTATCTGTGGAATAAAGGTCAAGGCACAGGGGAGGTAACACTGATAGTTTTTCATTTACGTACAATGTTAATTACTCGACAGGGAATCCGTGTAGGTTTACAATGAAAAAAAAAATTAATATGTTCAACAACTTGAGACAATATCGTTTGGTAATCTAACGAATAAAATAAACGTAGGTAGGTAACGTTCGATTAAGATAAAAAGGAAAATTCCGTTAAAAAAGGTTCATCGTTGTTTTCTCTCTCCCCCCCCCCCAAGAAGAGTCTGCATGTATTTGTGTATGTGTACGAACGCGTCTGTGTACGATAAACGAACGTTTCTAAATATGGATCAATACTGCAACAACAGGGGAAACAACCCACGATGTTGTCGAGAGAATGAATAGATACATATTCATCCAGCACCCTCATTAATCAATCGGTTTTGTTGCAATCAAAAAATTATATTTTTCGAGCTAAATTTTGTCCACCCTGTATTTTTTATTTAGTAATTCCTTAATTATTTATCTAAAAACACTCGAAATTAAAATATCTTTTACACGAATAATAAAATAATAAAACGAATAAGGAAAAACGTTTTATTATTTTTTTTTATTTTCGTTGACGACGAGAGAAATTGCTTTTGATATTCCAAAAGGAAAAATTCATCCGAGAAGATTTTATATCGATCCTGGAACTCGCGTCGAGCGCAAAGTTCCATTTAGTGGCAATCTTTTAAACACAAGGATAAAACAGCGGTAAGAACGTTTTTGAACTTGTAAAAGCTGAAAAATTAAAATTTTAACAACTAGGTATAGGTATCGCCTAATTAAAATAATTTTATTTGCGGTTTTGTGGAAGCAGCTAAACTATAAAATTGTAAATATGTATGTAATCGTAAACCAAAAGGAATCGTACGTACACAACATGTAAACAAAACTACAGATAGGTACAATTAAATACATATAATAAAGTTGTTAATAAACACATTAATAAAAAAAAACGACAAGCATCAGTTGTTAAACGTGATTCTAATACCTAACCAATACACTACCAATTACTTCTTAATAATAAATAATTGTTTAAATTGATAACAGAACGATCACTAATATGTACAGGGCGAATTCCATTAACGAAAAAGTTTGCATTCTCCAATTAATTGTACCTATACTTAGATGAAAAATAAAATTAGCCAATCACTTAATGGGTTTGTAATTTTGCAGATGTAAAAAATACGATTCAACTTATTATTAATTGTTTAGCATGTTGGCAAATTTTATCTTCATCTACAATAATTGGAGACTCAACATTTTCAACAAAAAACTGTAACTCCCCCTAAAGGCAATTAATTCCAGGACAAATTATATTACATAAATGTACCTACTTATGACAAGAATTAAATTGTCTGTAGTATCAATTTTCAATTGGATTTAATTGCCTTCATCAATACTTAAACCAATAGATTAGAGGTATGTATTCGTAAGTATGTATGTGTAAAGAAAATGTTAGAAAATGCGTTAAAAATAATAAAGTAAAAAAAAATAACGTGTTCAGTTTATTTTGGCTGTATTAACCTGATCTCGTTTAGGCACATTATCTTTCTAATATGGTAAATAATTGCGAGGTAAAATATTTACTTTCAACGTCTCGATGTTGATATGACGAACCAATTTCGAAGAATATAACGTTGTTCGATTATAGTATATGTAAATATATGCGGAAACGATACAATCTTTGAGCTTTACTTGAATAACGAAAAGCCGCAATTAATTACGTTATTAAAATTGTTTATTTTATGGACATAAAGGTGGCTCTATACTTGCGCGAAAACGCGCACGAGACGCGAACAAGAACCATAACCAAGCGAGCAGCGTTCGGTCGTTGGCCATGCACCAATAGGTAGCTTGTCTCGCCTTATAACACGCCCACTTTATGCTACTCTTGCACAATCGTTGTGCATCGCGTTTTCGTGCAGATGCAGCAACACCTTTAAGTGCTCTCTTCGTGTGTTTATAAAACGATATAGCTCATTCGGTTCGGTTTAGAACTAACTGTCTAGTAACCGGTTATCAAAAACGGTCTCGAGGGTCCCACCATCGCGTTTCTGTCGCAATAAAAAAAAAATTGCTTTATACATAGATACCTACACGCAATGTTACTAAAACGGAACCTGTTATTTCCACGGGAATTATATCTAATTTGTCGATACATAAGTACATCGTTTGCAAAAACTGATAAAAATTAAAATTGCTTATTGATGGTACTTATAAATTAAGTCACAAATAATTTTTCAAAAATTTACTTAGGTAGGTACCTACTGCTTTTTGGCATGATGAGAATAAACCAAAAGATGTAAATAAATATGTATTGTGTTGTGTTTGTATTAGGTATATGCAGGACTAATTAGATAATCTCGTAATAAATTTAAGGCCACATAGTAATACCTATGGCTTCAGAAAATTGGATAAAGATGAAGGGAAACTTTAGTAAAGCAAGAGAAAAAAATAAAATGTAGGCAGGTAATCAATCAATCAATCGTTAAGATATTTACTTAGTTATAGAAAAGGCTAAAGCACCTACACCCACCTAATTTAAAATCCTATTTATGTACACTTGATTGATTTTATTTCAAGGACTTAGAAATAATTTCAAGCATCATCAAATACTTAAAAAAAATATTTAAAAAGTCCGTGAAATAAATTAGATATTATCTACTTAGTGAATGTAAAAATATTTTATTTCAGATTCTCTGGACGAATAAGTTCGAGGGAGGTTGTCCAGATTTATACAGAATGTACGAAGAAATTGACAAAGCTGAATGTGAAAAGGCCACATGTGGAAGGATCTGACAGTTTTCAAGCTTAGATATCATAAAAAAATTGAAAATCACAACACGACGACATACCCTAACATCTATGCATCACTCGCTACACCTACATACATCGATGCAATTTTTTTAATAAATACTAACATACCCAACGTAAAAATAGTCTTTCCTTTTTATTAAACTCCCACGAATATCAATAATAAAAAAATCAAAAGACAAAAGAACAAGAACCAGTGCTTTGCATATTGAATAACTTTCACTAGATGATATGTACTAACTATGTATTATTTCTTCACTGATAACCCTTCTTAAGTGAGTCATTAAAAACTGCAGTAATTAATGCTATTAACGATATCAGAAGATTTATAGGCTTGTATTGCTTTTTAATCAGCTTTTAAAGACAGGAATGCTTCTTCCAAAACAAATTGCAATACGAAGAAATATTACAGAAAAAAACTCATTTTATCTCCACTTTTACTTCGAGTAAAATTGAAATGAATAAAACCTACACACCAATAAATCTACAACATTTTGTGGGTCTTCACATTCTGTTATTCATAAATCAAGCAGAAAATCATTAGCGCGTCAAAAAGTAACAATGGAAATTTTCGAGAAAGTTCTAAAAGCTGTAAAGATGTTTTAGAAATATTCAAAAATGTTCTAGAATGTTCCAGAATGATTTAGGATATCTTCCTAAGAAAAAGCATCAAATATTTGTTATATTCCTGCAAATGCAGTATAAATAACGGTTCAGTTACTTTTTTTATTAAAAAAAATAATAATTACCAACCGTTTAAAAAGTAACTGGGGATTGTAAATTAAAATATACCATTTAACCACAACAATTTGCTAAACAGCTTCCTCGCCACAAGGAAATTTAAATAAAAAAAACACTTTCTAACCGAAACTGCCACGTTTTATTGAAATTTATCACTATTAAGATATTGAAACAAGTACCTACCTAATACCTGCTGAATATCTATTTAGAAGACCAATACAAATTATTTAATTAATAAAACAATCGAAATTTTTATAATTCATTATTTCGATAATATTATTAATCAATAAATATACCGAGCGATCCATTCAATTGATGATAAAATGTGAAATGAATTGCGTTTGGAAATAGAGAAACCAATTGAGATGTAAGTTCTAATGATGTACTTAGGTACCTAAATATTCCATCTACAAGAAAGAAATAGTCTTCTATTTGCCCAAGTGAAATTAACGTGTTAATTGTTAAACGAACAAAGTGGTTTTTTAACGGTTTATAGAGACAAACAAAAAGACGAAATCGGGTCAAACTAAAGGCGTACGATCAATTATAAAATTACAAGAAGAATGGCTGCTGAATAGATAAGTAGTTTCAGAAAAATAGATCATTAAAATGTCGGTTTATTCTATCTATTTAGAATGTAGAACCTTATAAAAGGTTACTTTACACGTTCCTTAACGAATATTGATGAAGAAAAAAAATTTTTAAATAAGTTAACCTGCTTTATGACTAAAATATGAAATTTTAATTCGTCGAATTATTTTCGTCCGAAGTGGCAACGTTGCAATGCACGAGGTCGACCGTAGTAGTGGCAGTAGTAGCAATAATAGCGTTCAAGATCTTGTGTGCCGTTCCTTGACATTGGGAAATATAACTACGTACACAATGTAAATGAGTTCTTTTTACCTGCCTTGAACCCGAGTTCGTAGTAACATAAGTGTACAGGCCTAAACGAATATACATATTTATAAAAGTTACGAGAACCAATAATATACGTATTTCGGGTCCTTAATTCACGTCCCAGCAACAACCCCATAAACCGTTCCTCTTTTCTACGTATAAAATGTTAAACTATTCGACCCTCGATGCAGCCAGGCAGGCAGGCTATCGGCTTTAAGTCGAACGTCTTCTTCGATCGTTTGCAAGGGAAAATTTCACGGACACTAAAAACGATAAAACTGCACCGGCGTTTAAAGACAAACTATTTGTCTCATAATACACGTATTTCTCTAATTGTTAAATAATATACGAAACTCCCCCATTATGATATGAAAGTAATTACACTACTCGCGACGATTCCAATTGTATATTTATAAATAAAATAATAAATTTAACAATACAAAATTGTAAAAATTTAAAATTGCTGTTCGACAAAAATTTCCGAAGTCCAAAATTCAGTTATTTAGCTGTTGAAAACTTGTGTGCATTTGGATTCTATTCAAAATAAAAACAACGTGCAATTCCCTATGTAAGTAGTCTTTTCACAAAGCACGATTGGACAAAGAAACGACAACGGCGATAGGTAACCAGTCCAGTATACAGGCGCGACGTTGCCAAATTATCAATTAAAAAATATTTAGACCAACTTGACCTTTTAGAAATTGAAAAATTGATATTTATATTTGAATTTTGTCTTTATTTCCGCTAATGATAGATATGCAATATACATTAATGTGCTAGCAGCCAGTAAAAGCTATTATTTTATTTAAGTTAATTTCAACGACAATAGTAGATTATTATAGGCATAGGTATGTAAGTTTAATGACGAAAGAGAATGAGCAAGGTCATTTGTTACAGAAAACCAAAATGTAACACATTATTGAACATGTATTAATTATTATAAGTATAAACCGTAGTACATCAATTTGTTTTTCTAATAAAGATAATTATTTGTGCATGACTTCATTTGTATTTTAATTGTCAATAAAGTTTAAATAAATGTACTGTATCGATGAAAAACTTCAGATTACGAAAACGAGTTAATTTGTAAATTAATTATTGTATCTACTGAAAATTTCATTTCCAGGTATTTAAAAGTCTGTACCTACCTACATATATTTAGGCTTCCTACTGCATTGATATTAAAGAGTATCAATCTAGGTATTTAAAAGCATTTTTGTCTGCAATGAGCAAGTTATGTAATAAGTATGTAAAGTATGTGATGTATTATGTAGGTTGCAAGTACCTAGGTATTCCATTCCAGTTATTAGTGCAAACGCAGTTAGAGATGTTAGATTAGAAGGGATAATGTTCCAGTAATGTGTAGTAGAAATTGCATTAAAAGGAGAGAGAAACTATTAACACGTACAACATAATAAGTACAAAGAAACTCGAAAAGCCGTTGAACTACTACATGAGAAGTACTGGGAAGCAGAAGCCATCTGTTTCATAGCGTTGCTTGTTTGCCTGCCTGCCATGAGACACAAGAGTTTAAAACCAGTGTTGCCAACGAAGACGACAGGTAATAAGTAAGTAACTACCCTCGAAAGGATACCTATCTACTTGCCTAACAAACCCAAACGCAAAAAACACCAATAAGGTATTTCTATTAAATTTTTCCAAGTATAACAATAAATCAAAAACAATTACCAGCAGATTAGCTTTTTCACGATAAAAAACACTTTATATAACCGTTTAAAATTTAAAATACAGCGTGAAAATGCGGTTGTCCCGATGGTGATTTCAAAATTGCGAAAAACCGCGTCATAATTGGCAACACTGACCGGATCAACGCGACCGGTAAGTACGTTCACCTACATCAACAAATAAACAAAAGAACACATGCATTACAACAAAAGACAGTTTTACAAAAAGTAACCACGATCTACACATACTTTTTGTAAATTATATCTATACGTTCTATGACAATAGACAACGATGCCAGACAAGACCTAACCTAGAGACAAAATTATTTACACCGGAACGAAACGATTCGTGTGGGATAGGTTGGTATTGTTTAGACGACTTACCCTCCGGCAGACGGCGGTGCCAGAACCAACGGCGGCGGCACTGAATAAGGGAACAACTTGGGGGCGAGAGGAGGATTCTCAAAAAGCATGTTTCACTCACGAATTATACCAACTTTATCGAACGCTGTCCACGAGGAACAAAAAAACACCCTAACGCAACGACGGTCGAAATACAACTGAAGCCGTTGAACGTTCGGTGTCGATCGGCAAGTAAAACGACTTCAACGACTGGCATTGCCGGCTGTGGCTCGCTCGTTGACGGGCTCCGGCAGCCGAAGGAAGGCTCGAGGTAAAAGGTAGCAGCTGGCTGGTACGATGGTGGATAGTGGCTACATCGTAACGAAGAGGAATAGAAAACCACTCCACCGGGTTTGGTTTAGTTTGGATAGAATAAAATAATGTTCCAACGGTTGGTTGGTTGGTTGGTTGCACTGACCGGTACAATTTATCCTGTGCATGTTTTATGTGCAATACCTACGCTTCTATGTTCAGACGAATTTTATATTTATTGTTACGCACCTATCTCTACCTACATACAAATGTTGGGTGGTGGTATACCTTCCTTCCCTTTTGTTCGACTTTAGTATTTTTAGTTCGTTTTATTGTGTCGTCAAACTGGTTACCGTTCTAGGTATTAATTTTTTAAACGATCATTAACGTAACCATGTACTTTTTGATTATGTCACGAACAAATAAAGTTTTTACTAAAAACCACTAGCACCGTTTTTAATTTATAAATTATTTCCTTAGTACAGATATCATGCAGTTTACATACTTATTACATAAGGAGGTAGGTACAGAGACAAGAACTTCAGTTTCAATGTAGAAAAATAATTTTACGTTTGACTGTTAAGTGTCTACAAAATACAAATAAAACCCCCTCAGAAAAAAAAAAAATTAAAAACAGGGACCGCTTTACCGAACGGGTTTTCTACAGGTATTACATACACAGAACAGCCGTAAACAACAACCTACACCACTATTATTCGATAACATACATTACACACAGACATACGTATATGTATGATGTATTTGTACAGCTAATTTTCGATTTTCGCCCACACACGCCAAATGTAGAGTAACTTAAGATAATAAGTCAATATTGCACTCAAAAGACTATCGGTCACAACTTAACTTTACTCAGAATGTTCGGAGTTAAACTATAAACAAATTGTTGCCTATTTCTCAAACAGCGCAGGCGCAGGAGCAATTAGTCGACAAACAAGATGGCTGCTGACGCAATAGCCAATCGAATGTATCGAGACTGTTTATAAACAGCAAAATTCGCATATTTCAGCAGTTAGTCACTCGTGCTGCGTTGTGGGGTGCACTTCGATGCGTTAAATTGTAGATTATGATTACGCAAAAACTTGTGATTGACACTTGTGCATACAGAAATATATTTCTTCAAGGGTTTAAAATAATTATGTGCAATAATGTTAATGAGTCATTAATTTCATGTCTAGTTGTCTAGATGGATACTTAAGCAAAACCAGATCACAGAAGTTCCTATGCAGTTAATGAAATTAGAAGTCGAGCGTGCAGTCAAGTAACGAGTAATCCGAAGCAATCCACAAATTCTGTTACCGTTGCATACATCACCAGAATTATGCATAAATTTACACATTCACGGCATAAACTTAAGTGATAGGGAATGTAATTTTGTTTAAGCGATAAAAAAAGTCAGAACGTTTGTATAGAAGGAAATCAACAGTAGCCAAAAGCTTTTTTCAGCCACTAAATGGAAGCTCCTTAAAGATAAAAAGACATTACTTATAATGGAGGGCTGCTTGATATCTGAAAAGGTTCTTGTTTACATTGCGAGAAGAAAAATATACAGCCCTTGAATGGCGCCATACGTGTATACATGTATGTATAGAGACCAATAAAGACTCCTATCTAAATATCTTTTTCGAAGCTCCTAAAACATTTTTTTTTTAAACTGCTTCATGTTGTTGAATATTTATTTGACTATAGACACATCAAATAAATGTAAGAGTTGATTAAACTATTCGAAAAATAGTTTATTTAAGAACTTAACTAACTTTATGACAGTTTGTCATAGAAACAACGAAAAAATATTCGCAAGATCAAGTTTAAGTTCAAGGACTCAAAACAGACGTACATGCATACGAACGCACAGCAGGTCGTCTTTTGTAGTTTGTTCACCTTAATTTAATCATGAATATTAAATTGACGATTTAATTTCACATAACATCTCACTCGATGTTGGATTTTAATATTGAATAGGTACAAACATTTAAATTTTACCTATAAATCTACATAAAAAAAAAAAAAGAAAACAATTTGATGAATAATAGTTCAGGAACTAAAAAATTAAAATCACAAAATGGCAATGAACGAGACGAAAACGGTTTCGATTTGGAATAAATATATGAAATAAGTAGTGAACCGATTCCGGAGTTGCCACATGCATTCCTGGCTGTTGGTCCGTCGGTTTATTTCAGTCGGTTGTCTGCACCTCTGTATCCGTACAGTCAAAAAGATGGGGCGAATGCAAAGCGAAAATGAAAAGAGAATCCACGTCCACGTCCACGTCGACTAAAACCGGATGCGGTTTTGGGGAGCCGGAGGGGGAGCAGCAGTATATGCGAGAGGATAAGGGGCGCACAGTTGGCGAACGAAACGAACAGCTGCGAAGGCAATTTACGAACAACTACAATACCTACTACTTAACCTTTTTTCGAGTTGGCCTGCCTGGCATTGCTTGCATTCGGAGCCGCTGCAACGAGATGCAAGGGGATAGTCGATGTGGCAACGTCGCACAAATCTACCTCTACCTAAACATTAAATTTTATACCTGACCCTAGCATGAGAGAGCTCAAATACCTACTCAATTTTTGACTGATGAAAATTTTTCGAATTTTGACCAATAATTTTTCCCATGACCTGGGGGTAGAATCTCATTAGCAGTGTACGTAAAAAAAATTGGGGACGTCTAAAAAGGGATGTAAAATAATCGAGCACCAGAAGGATGGCATCGCATAATGCCCCAGGATGAGCGACAATAATAAGATTCACAAAGGAAGCACAGTACAATAGCGTGGTAGGTAAGGGAAACGAACGTATATTGCGTACGCGATGTAAGTGGTGCAGGGTTAAAGGGTGTGGGAAATACATTGTTAGAACACAGAATTGTGAGACGTTGTCGACACTCAAAGAGAATGTCCTATGGTTTTTTTTTTCGTTGTCTCACTACGTTAATTTTATTCGGTCACTGGGTGCATTCGATTTCATATTTTTCGAGTGCGTGTCAGGCAGGTGAATCGTTTAAAATTTGCGAGGTTTTTATCGGTGGTTATAAATTTGGGGAAGGTCTCTGGTGACTCTGAATTTAGTGGGTACCTACCGTCGTTTCGGCACAAGGCCAAATTGTTCGGTTGCATGACGATGATGCTTGCGTGATGAGTTTCACGACAACAATCTGGACAGGCACGAAAAGTACTAATGGGAGACAGGACGTGCAAAGCACAGGCGGGTCAGGCCAAGCTCGAGATTTATTGAAATTTGATTTTTAAAAATGCTTTTATTAACGTAAAGACCGATTTCAATTTTGTTCACACATTATATAGGTTCCTGTTAAATTATTCTTTTTTATAAAATTTAATGATTTAATCGAAATCAAAAGGCGTGAAAAAAGTGAGTTTCCGTTGCTAATGTAACACGGTTAGTGACCTTTCTTCATTATTACACCATTTATTGTAAAATGCAAAATCTGCTAACAAAATACATATGTTTCAAAAAAAAGCCTCATGTATAAAATCTCAATAAAATTTGATGGACCTAACAACCAGGTACTCGAACATTTTACGACCCCCTGTAGTTTTAGTGAGTAATAATCGATGTTTCCCCCCCCCCAACTCGAATCTACTTCTCATCCATCTATAGAGAATCACCTCAACTGCAGAGTGAAGCTCAACAAGAATACGATTCGGAAGTAAAATCCGGACGCTGTAATACGATTAGCGAACAGCGTGCAGAGGACTGTTTGTACGACTTCAGTGGTAATCCGGAAGCGGGCGCCCCTGTTCCTGTTTGGCGAACGCGTACACATACATACAAAGGTGTTATCGATCTCACGATTTGCATGCCGAGAAACTTGTCACTTTGAATTGAATTATATCGGACAAAACGTTTATTTCCGAATTCCTGCTTTCATTAAATACATCGTAATTTTTACTGGAGTTAACAAAACTATTTTCTACAGCTGATACTGACGTCACCGTCGTAAACTATCAAGGCCCAAGAGCTTATGAGAGACGTAACCTAAGGGAGATTAGGTTACAATTGCCTACGGGAACCTCTGTGAATGACTAATCTATTACTTCGCGCGTTACCACTTAGGCCTTGAATTGACGATGGTACCGATACTAATTGTTAATTGTTCGTTGGGTCCACTTTCAATGTACGCAACAGTACCTGTGTAAAATTCCATAATTGAAATGTTATCATGTTGATTATGAGCAGCGTAGGGGGTTAAAAAAATATTTTTGGTGTATATAGGATTAAATAAGTGTATGTAACGAAGGTACTTGTGCAAATTTACACACGTAGGTATGTAAATTCCACCCAAGAACAATATTCTTTTGTTTGAACGCGACGTGGGTTGGGGTTTCGATAACAAAGCTGGCTGCTGCGAAATTTCGAGTTAATCTGCGAAAAGCGACGTAAAATTTAGTTTACATTCGCCTTATCACGTGACCGGGTAAACGAGGCGCAACTGGTGTAGGCAGGCGAAAAGGCAATATACAATTGAATACAGAATTGTTGACTTTGCTTCTACCTGAATGGAGTCCTCCTTTGGGACCCTTTTTCTTTACGGGAAACGTCTGCCAGGTAAGAATGAACACTTGGAAAAGAAACAAAAACAACTCAAGCCAGTGCCAGTGGCGGAACAAAAAATTGTTTTGAAATTATGAGGCTTACGAAATTTTAACGAAAAGACAAGCTCTAGGGAAATAATTTCAGAAAATTTGCTTACGTCAAAAAATAATAGCCATTAGATAGGTATGTGGTTTCTTAGGTTTAATAATAGCATCGCGATAAAATCGTACATTTTTCATCGTCAGTAGAGTACCGAACGTGATTGATGACGATTAAAAAACTGGTACGTTGCAATGTGGTGCAGATGTTCTCCAATCCTTTTATGTTTTGTTCAATTAATCATCAAAGTGAATTAATAAAGAAAGAAAAAATAATTAAGCAAATTGAACAAATTGGTTTTCTTGTTCAATTTTAGTTCAGCTGTTTTAACTTTTTTTATACTCGGCTCCGACAGCAAAAAAAAAATCAAAATGCTGTTTTACTAAAATACTGAGTGGACAAAATTCAACGTATTTTCCGTAGATAACATAATCGAACAAGTTATTAAATTTTTTTCTTTTCTAGGGCGTAATAATATGTCATTTGCCAAAATTATAGACATGAATTTAATAATAGAAGGAGCAGTCTATACACGTGCAAGTGCACCTCTGGAAAAGAGAAAGAGAACACGTTCACCTGTCTGCATCTTTGTCTATTTGCTTCCGATTGGAGCTTCGTGTCGCGACAATTACCCCCACGTTGTTACAAACGCCAATCAGAAACAAGCGGACAAAGAGAGATAGACGTCAATCGCTTATCATTCAGTTGTTTCTACTTGTACGACTGCTCTCTCTCTGTCTATGTCTGTATGGTTCTAAGATCAGTTCATACGCATGTGCAATAAATAATGAGTTCTATTGCTTCAGATACCTAGTAAACTAATTAAGTAATAAGCTACATACATATAAAATAGATACCTAATACATACGTATACATAACAAGTAGTATTAATCTAGGTTATTTACAAATAGACAAAAAATTAACTAAATAGAGATAACAAAAAGATAGTAAGTTAGTAAGGCACGTTACTTACACAAAGGTGTACATTATTATTTAGTAAGTAATTTTTTTTTTTAAGAAACTATGTAAGTACTTATACGCCCTACATTTCTAACGTACCTACCTAACAACAAAAAGATACAAAAGGGTGAAATATTTTTTTTAGTTCTTTAACCTCTAATAAGCTATTTGTATTAGGAACGATTACATAAACTAATAGATAATAGTTAAAACATACACGGCGTCCAAAGAATGTAAAAGTATTACTCTCGTGGGACACCTTGTATTATTTTTTTCTAAAGTAGAGCTTCGTTCCTCTAGTAGGTAGTAAAGTTTAAAAATAGTGTTAGTATGCATGCTTATTTGTTGGTTGTTTGTTCTACTTGGGGGGGTGAAACGAGCGTCTAACATAAGAAAAGGGTTGGGTGGTTGGTTGATGGCTTTAATATTTATTTTTGTAGAACTATACAAACTTATAGAGCATTAATTAATTGCGTGTGTTGTTCTTCTTGTAGGTACGTAATCGTAGTTCCGTCTGTCACCGGAAGTTGGCGCTGTATATCTACGTAAATGTTGGTTTCTTTTTCTCGCGTTATTTATCTGGTTATAAATTTTGGCACGAGACCGCATCTGTCTCCTGTGAATATTTCGAATGAGCAATTAGGAGACAGCTTGTAAATAAATGTGTAGCAGCAGGACACGCACGCGCGGTTTAAGGATCGCATTAAAATTTAAATAATAGTTTACACGTTGTCGTTGACGTCTATTTAACATTTATGAGATGTGAACTACTGTTATAGGTAGATACAGGTAGACACAAAAAGCAGCGAAATACTATTTTCTCACGTCAGTCATGCCTTCGGGTGAATTCGGAAGATCCGAGCATTACTTGTATTTTCCAGTGTGTTTGGTAGGTAGGTATTATTTGCTATTTCGACGAATATCTTTTCAGAATTCGTTTGTTTAAAGTAGTAAGGGATGATCCAATTCAGCCGAAGGCCCTTTTCACGGTTCACGCATTTTCCTTTAAATGTAATCACTTCAGGAGGACTGGCCTTTAAATAAATACTTTTCCCCGTTGCAAATGTCTCGAATAAGCCAACCGAATAACAAAGAGTTATAAGGCAATAGAATCGAAAATACTTTCTGTCCTATGTAAATATAAATGTAACGTTTTAAAATTATCTATCTGTAGTTATTTTAAATTCAAGCGGATTTTTAAAGACACGAATATTTCCAAGCATCGTTCGTAAAAGCTCTCCTACAGTGAAGACGATATGAAGTGGCATCTTACTTTGGTACCTACAACTTTCCATTGTTACACTCTGAACACACCCTAACAAATACTTCACGAACGAGTCGTACGTACAAAATAGAAAGAGATAACCGAACAGCAAGTGTCTGTTGCGTCTGTTGCTACTTCTCTCTCTTATCCTTACTAACGTCTGTCGAGACCTAAAGAGGGCGTTACCCTTACTGTCACTATACTCTACAGCTTTATTAGAGATCTTGCCACTTACAATTGTCTGTACTATAGCAATGTTTCTGTAATTTATAAATATTTTATCGACCGATCTAGACTAATGTTACCATTAAAGCTCTAAAGCTCATTCTTATCAATAAGATATATTTCCTGATCTGAACTCGTGCTTGGTATCTTTATTGTTTACAAAAGGATGTAATATAACAAAACCGAACATCTTAAATTTATTACGTCAATTTAACGTAAAATATTTTTCCTATTCAGTGCCACGTGCTTTAAGATTCATGCCTCTATGTGCAGCTTATATTTTATAGTAAACTATTAGAAATTAGAATAACGACTACTTTGTGTGATTAAAATGCTTCTATATCTACAAGAGAATACGTTTTTGTATACAGAAGTCTCGTGTATGTACGTACATGTAATCAAACCAATCCTCCAAAAAGCCGTCTAAACGAGAATTTTAAAAGCCATCAACTGAGGGTTAAAATAAACAGACAAAACAATGAAGGGGCACTTGGGGAATCATAAAGAAAATTGGTGGAAAGAAACAAAGAAAAAGTGAGGTCAAGGTTTTTGCTTATTCTTTTTGAGATGAACACTCTTGTGCCTAAAGGCCTACTGACAAATACAGGGTGTTCGTTTTTAAAAATTCTGAATTTTTTAATACGTTTTCACCCTGTACCCACTAAGGTCGTTATGTGTCCTGTGGCCAAAAATCATTCGAAACAAACCTCGACAAAAGGAAAGGAACATAACAAGAACAAGAACAAGGAGCTTGTTATGCAGGGATTCCAAATCAAAGAAAGCACAACAAAGTTGGATGAGGATTTGCGAAAAGTTGGAATCGAATTTGGCACTTACCACTTAAGATCCATGTTCTGGTAGACTGTGACGGCCATCGTGACGTCGGAACGTCCACTCGGGAAGTAGGTGGGGTTGAAGAATCGACTCGGTTCCTGAAAACCAGCCATTAATCAACAACGTGAAATATCGCCCTTTCTCTTTATAACACCAACAGGAACAAGGACGAAGGATTCGGAGCGTGAACGAAACGTCAGGACGTAAGGACACAATGGGGATGAAGGGCAAAGATGATGAGACGCTGGATTAATTTGATTTTTAACATTATAATAACACAACCAGTTGATTAATTGTTATAATAGTTAGTATAAGTATAAAAACTTGAATCATTCATAAAAGAAAAGGTGTATGTGTATAAGAAACTTGAAGCCGTGAACTCGGAAATTTTGCATTTCAAATAAGTTTACCGTTACAACTAACTGATAGCTGTAGCTACTGTAATAAGTACCTTCAAGAACATTTCCTGCGTTAATATTCATACCTTGTAAATTTAACATAAACAAATTATACGTATAGAGGATTAGACATGTTTGGTTTAACTTCAAATTAGACTTTCATTAACCATAATCTGTGCGATTTTCATTCCCTGCTATTTTATATCAAGCATAAATTTACTGTAAAAAGATTTGCCGTGGTTACTTACATAAGCAATTAAAATTGTTGTAGGTAGTCAAAAATACGGAAATTAGTAATTTATTATTTAATTGTAAATTGATAATTGGTGATAGATCGCAAAACTTATTCAGAATAGTTGTAATAATTCAAAACACAAACCGCATCCCGACAGTATTTATACTGTATACCCTTTTTCACGTTTCACATAGAGCCTCCTTTTGATTTATGACTCCGATAACGCACATTTGCCCTGCACGTGCGACGTCGTTCCGAGAACCGGTTTAAGGACACCGCCGCTAACATCAATCGCCGCTCACAATACGATAAATGTAATACAATAAATTTACGAATCGTTTATTATTAATAAAAATATTCATATAAAACTATTTACACTCTGGTCTATTTCGTTGCAATTATAGTCGTTTTACTATTAACGAAAAGCCATCAATTTTATAGCTTTTTCGTTTTAAACGAACCCTTTGAAGAGCCATCACTAGTTGGAAAAATATTAGAGTAGAGTCTGCCTGCCCCCGTGCCACGTATTACTTTTTTAATAGTTCCACTTGTTTCGCTTTGGTCTGCAGGTACTTATTTAATAAATAGTTTGGCAAACGTCGAAATTACTTTTATGTCTCTAACGTGAACTCTGGCAAACTGTTCCATTATTTACTGACACGTGGCCCGAAACCGGTCAGCTGGACTTTTAACCCCTAGAGTTACAAAAATAAGTGGTTTTCGATCAATACTTACTACGTACATTAACACCAATATCAATCAATCGATTGAAATGAAAACTTATTTTTTGTTCGTTACCAGAGGTCGAAAGTATTCTCAAATGCTACCAACTTTAACATTGATTAATAGCATTCGTAAATAATGTAGTCTTTATTCGTTAATTATGATCATGCCACACATAAATACTTAAACAGATCACGTTGTTCAATAGCACGCATTTCTGCTGATCCATATGGCATATTATTTATTTATAACACGTGTATCATATGTAAGGATACAAAGTCGTTAGAAGGCAATTTAAATTGCTGATAAATTTGACGATCTCTGTAGCGTCAGTCAGTCAGTCAGTCACTAATGGATTCCGATAAACCGAACACATCTGAACGAGTTTAAAAACAGGAGCTCATTCAATTTCTTATAGGTACATACAGCGATTCAGAAGTTGCCAAACAACTTTTTTAATCCTAAATCCTAGCATGTTATATATACAAAAAAAAAAATGTTCTGCAGCAAACAATCTTGCAGTCTTGGCTTATGTATGCAGGCATACGGTTTAGTGTGGTGTTATTTATTATTTCCGAATAGTTTACGTATAATAAGACCGTTTCAGTTTTACAGTAGAAATACAACTAAAGAATGTTTAAATGCAGATAAAGAGAACTGGAACAGAAGAAACAATACGATGGAAATAATCGATAGAAATCGTGACCATGAACGCAATTTTTAATATTGTCTGCAGCACATCAGCTGCATGCACGTTGTATACACACCATCTAATATACTGTTATGCATAAAATAAAATATGCCGGCAGCGCTCCTACTGTGTGTGACATGTCAAAGCAGCAAAATTGCAAATGAGTGTCATCTGTTTGTTGTCACATCGTGGATTTTAATGCAAATTCATACGCACAGGGTGGTCGAAGCTGGTCCGCTTTTATACGTTTCCTTTGTCAAGACAGACTCGTGTGGACCACCCTGTACATATCTGTGTAATTATTAAGGAACATCTGCGTGTTCTGTTTACATAAATTGAGCGAATAAAAGATGACATAATAGCCGGAATCACAACTTACTATTAAATCTGCCGAGATTTGTACAATGTACCTACAGTTTCTAATAATTCCCAAACACGTGATTTCGTTTTGTGCAACTTATCTTCAAGACAAAAAAAAAAAAAGAAAGGGGGCGCAACGGACGTAATTTACTGGACCGTTTCATCCGAATCTTTCTCGACAATAAAAACTGGTTGAAAGGTGAAGAAATATACTCCGGACAGAAGTAATAAAGGTTCATTGTCAATCGGCTCTTTCTTTCCTTCTTCCAATTTTTCGTCACCTCTATCGGGTCACGGCAGGCAATATTCTACCCCCAATGCCAGACCGAGACGTAGGCACTTGATTAATCCAGGCAATTTAAAGAGACCACGACGACCTCTATGTCCCGTCCTTTTAATCACGCCTAGTGTCAATTTCGCTCGCGGAGAGGGCGCTTTAGGGTCAAATTCTATCGTACACAATTTATTAGCTACCTATCTAACGAAGATCATTTTGTTTATTTCGCATAAATCATACCTTAGATACGTTTAGTGAGAAGACAAATGACAAATTAGAAGAAAAATGTGAGAGATGAAAACGCGGTCATGTTCTAACGTGGACTGTGGGTCGGTGGGTGTAGCTTTCTAATTGCGGACCGTACACGAACGTGATCGTCACGATAAATAATATGGAACGTCTCTCTAGTAGGTACTATCAATCATAACCGAAATTAGTACCGTAAATAACGTGATAAATATTACGTAAAAATCTGTTCCAGTTTAAAAGTAAAAGTGCCAAAAACCTGGCAACAACGTCGAACGAAAAACGTTCCAATGAAATGAAAAAAGGCGCGTTCTTGCTGCGCCGTTCTGTTATTACGCTGTAGAGTAAAGAAAATTGGTTTTACGTCTTGGATGAAGCCGTTAATCCATCCTCAATCAAATAAACGCATAGTGAGCGTAAGCTGTTTCGTTATGTGTACCTACAACTGATCGATTTTTGTTCATTTTCAATTTGGATTCTTTAAAGTCACGATTCTCCACTAAATACCAGAACGTTACGATCGAGAATTCAAGGCCTAACAGTTTACTCTCCACGTCATTGATTAGTCATTCATGGAGGTCCATGCAGCGCTGCATTTTTTTACTTTCCTTTTAGAATTAGTGTACAACAATTTGTTGTTATAAATTGGGCACATTTTCGTCGCGTTTTATTCGAGTTTTCTATTTGTCACATTAAATTGCTGCTTGTTTTATAGCCCACTTGTATTTTCGAACAAATCGCTTATCAGTAGGAAAAACAATAGTCGTTCTGTGGCACTTTACGATCAATAAACTGGTTCGTGCACTTTTCCCGTACAATACAATTTGCTGTAAATCTAAGAAATTACTTCGACTCCGTAAAATCCTATATACAGGCTGGTTATTGTTTATAAATATTTAGCAGCAATGGTAAAAGCTCTGTTTAGTAAAATACGTATTCGAATACGAAAACTTCAATGAATTTCACACAAAGATTAGGTACTGCAAGATAAAAATAGTTATTTTCTAAAAATTTTCAACATTTTTTTTAGATATAAACTAATTTAAAAAATGTACATTCACGACCCTCATAACAAGCTCTTTAATTTGATATGTCACACGGTACAGTTTACATAACTCTTTGTAATTTTGTTATTTGCTTCCCAAAAGTGACCTCCGTATCCAGAATCCTTTATTTATGTTGTACGTCCGTTTTTAGGTCACAGAAATTCATACACTTTAACTTAAACCGGAGCAAATTGTGTGCGTTTGCCATATGTCGTTGTTTTAAACAATTCAATTAAATTAAAAAAAAAAAAAAATTTACCAGTAACCCAGTTAGGTCAGCCACGCGGAAATCAATTTTTTCTACCTACGCAATAAAGTGCATACGAAGAAAATAAAGAAAAAAATCCGAATGCAAATTGATTCAAGTCAATAATTCCTACGTATAGGTAGTCTATTAAAAAAAAAAATAACAGCAGCTGTGTGAAATGGTATACCTACAGTATAAGTAATATATAACGGTAGAATGTATTTACATCAACCAATTTATTTCAAAATTAGTAGCATTAAAATTGGTTCACAATTTGGCTTTAAAATAGCAACAAGAAAATATAATCGGGTTGAGAACCTCCTTCCCTTTATGAAGTCGCTTAAAAAGTGTCTCCTGCTACCCCAAGTATTTTTTGTTATCCTGTTAGTATGTGAACGCAACTAAAGCATAAATAAAAGTACCTAACTAAATTCAGTCGGAAACGATCGATACGTGACGAATACTAAAAATTGCGCCAGTAGATTTTTCTCACGACATACAGACAGACTATTTGTGAAATATACACATGTACGTATGTATTAGACGTAATGCAACCGTCATTATCTGCTGTACGCTGTACGCCGTACGCCTGTTTATGCATTTTAATTGCGAAACCGGTCGACCAGTTCTTGTTCCGTTACATTTCTAAAGTACATAATGCATGTTATTAGACATCCTATTTGATCTGATCGTTAAACAAAGGTCAAGCTCTCTCGACTCTCGGCTGGAGATTTTCATTGAAGTCCGTTGTCCGTTTAATTAATTGTACCAATGCACTTTCTATATCTATCTATCCCTCTCTCTGACAATGAACCAATATGTGAACTAGAAACGTTACTACTAATAAAATTAACAGCCGAACTGATCTAATCCACTGATCAACAATAAGCTTACCTTCATCTATCATCATATTGATTAGAGTTACAAAGGGGCGTGGCGAGAAAACCGCCATGTATGAAAGTGATTTCTTGCTCTATGGTAGAAATTTTAAAACTAGATAATGACGTAAATAACAAGTTCACAACTGATTGTGATTTGTGAATCAGAATTGGGTCACCCTGTAGAAACGAGAGCAAATATTATAAATAGCAAATGGCAACTCTTTGCATTAATAACAAATAATAATAGCGTCAGTAACGAGATGCAATAAAAGAAAAAAAAAAAGCTAGAAGCGAATTGTATCCGTAGTCGGTTAGATTCTATGAATCACGAAGTATTTTTATTCCTATCATGAGTTTAACGAGACATCGAAGACACTCATTACGATATTTCTTTGAAAAACACTACAGGAGCAATAGCACGAGCGTCCATGTCCTGATTGATGAACGCGTTTTATTGACCGAAACTCACTCGTTATTTCAACTCTCCGAGTCGATAGGACGAGGTAAACGTCTTTAAAAAACTCATTACGAAACCAATCACTCTTTTTTTTTTAAATAGCGAAGGCGAAAAGTTTGTAAACACTATTATTATGTTGTTATTACATTTAGCCCACACATGTACGTATTAGTAAAGCACTAATTAACTACGTATAATAGCTTCTAAAAGCATGTGCAGGGCATGATTTTTTACTACTATGTATTTCCTGTTAACCGGTTCATGTTGTCAATTGTACGCCTACAACGGTTACCATCGTGAGACAACGCCTGCGCGCTGATTACGTAACCGCCTGTGCCGCGCATGAGCCTACTGTAATAGTAGGCCTGTTACGAATACGTAATCAGCGCGCAGGCCTTGTCTCACGATGGTAACGCTACAAGGCATGCAATCTGTATGAATCAATCCGATCAGCTGCTGGTCGCTGAAGTTACACCGTTTTCACTACAGTGGCGTAAGTCATAACTAACGTCATACATACATGTATGTTCCAATATTGAAGTGAGTGAGACGTGAGGCATAACGTATGTCAACGTCTGATTCGTCTACATGCAATCTTATAATAATGCAACTTTAGATATCTATCTGTATTTATTGCTGGGTTCATTAATTTGTGTATACATGTATACGTAGCAATATCGAATGTGCACATTTGGTGTGTGTAAAAATATAATATCGGATAACCATTCGAAGAGTATTTTTAAAACTGTGTTAATGGTACTATAAATTCCGATATTTGTCTTTTATATCTTGTAAGAAGCGATGACAATTGCGTGGAAAATTTTAAAGTATGTTTACATGTATTTTTAATTAGATGTTTAAGTACAATTCTCAGTATCTGCACGAAGTAATTTATAAAAAAACTGCCTATGGCTCGCTGATGAGTACTAACAAGTACGAAATCTACAGAAGTATTTTATGCAGCAAGAAATTGACAGTTAATTATTGAACAAAAGTCTAATGTAAAAGATTTAATTTCAGAAATGCTTCACTGACGCTTTCTAATCGAATAAAATTATGCCTGACGGTTGGTTATGTATTGTACAAAAGACAAAAAGAAACCAACGATAAGAACATAATATAAAATTTCAGGAGTTGTGTGCCTATGTAGAAGACGTTGCCTATTTACTTTATGGATGACTAAACAAGTGGACTAATTGGGAGTAATTTTGACAAAGTGTGCCAGCAGCACAAGGAAATTTACTGCCTCACGTCTGGTCCTGCCTGAACAACAATAATGGACTTACGATTACTTAGTTGAACATTGTAAAAGTATTTTCTCGTAATTTTACGTAATCTCCTACTAGTGATGTAAAATATCGTTACTTTTGAGTATTTGGAACGATTCGTTACTTTCGCTGTTAGTATTCGTTACTTGATATTCGTTATTTCACTACGTTACTTCTCCTTACTCGTGTAGAAGGACGAATTAGCAATCGTTATTGGTTTTTGACGTAGGCCGTAGGCGTACGGATAGATAAAGTATTTTCGTTACATTTTATACATTAAGTTGCGGCGTGATCCATCGGTAGCGGTGCGCGCGAAAGCAACGTTCAATGGTGCAAGTTTAACCTATTTTTTTCATAAACTATACGTTTTATCGAAAAATGTTTCAAATAAAAAAAATTCCTTGATTCATTTCCTACATTTTGTCTCGATTAATACCCCACCTATCTCTAAAAATAAAAAAGTTTTCCGCATGCTCAATTTCTGCCTGCACTTTTCGCGTACGTTTCGTTTGAACAAATTCCGTCACTTATGTTTATAACATTTAATTTATGATCTTTACAGATTTGGAATCTACAAAGATAGAGCTTTCGAATGGTATAAAATTCATTAAAAATACTTAAGAAATAAGCGCGAGGATGCAATGCAAAGATAAAATTTCGGGGCCCCGCGCATGTATTTGCTTACAATTGCGAACGCAAACGTTCCGTCGATTTCATTTCCCCTACCATGACTTCGCACATAGCGAATACCACCTAGTATGTATGTACCTACTACTTGACTTGAACTAGCTCTCGGTAAATAACGTATTAGTATATTAGTAACGAAACCAGACAAGGAACGAAAACTTTTAAGATCGAGTATTAGTTACAACGAGTACTCAATGAGTAACGAATACTTTGTAACGAATAGTTACTTTTTTTACATCACTATCTCCTACCACTTTTGAGTTTTGTGAGACGCAGAAAAGACAAAAAGTGAATTATACCTTCATACGGACGACATTTTTCTTTCACATTGACCCTACTAGTATTTCAGCAAAGTTGTTTGTTTTATGGTCGATATTATATTTCAGCGACGACCTTGCCTTCAATTACTGATTAAAAGCGTCGCATGTATCTGCCATGTAGTGAGTTAGTTAGCAGGCAGGTAATCTTAAACACTACCCACCTGTTTGTTCTTGGGTCGTCCTTTCAAGTCCCATTAAATCGTCTGCGTCTGTTAATGTTTTGGCAAAAGCCTCAATTCGGTCGTCTCGTCTCGTCTCGACCATTTTAATTTAACACTTACGCTTTTACGATTTATGCCAATTTTCATCGATTATCCTTTCGGAATATCGTCACCGAAACAAATATTTTTCTTTTCAATTTATCTACCCCTGTGAGCTGTAAGCCTGCCACTATTATTATTGACCTCCAGTAGCGAACATGTTCAATCGACAGGTCGAAACGAACGACCGCGAGTAATACGTGGGCACGTACAGAACGAGCAGCTGCTGTTTATAAATCGTTTGATGCCGAAAATAACGATTTCGGAGCATAAATATTGCATCTAATAAGAATGCGCATAAAGACGCTTCTGTCTGCACTAATGCAACGACCGATATGGAATCAGATAAGAGACTGCCAGAGCCAGAGCCAGAGCTGCAGATATTTACTTCTTTAAATAAACAATTTTTAAAACAACCTTTCATTCTTAATTACATTCACTAACACAGATGGCGCTCTCTTACTGTCCGTGCTAGTTTACTAATCCTGTCTGTTAGCCAATAGATCTAATATGACATTAGTTAACCTACAATTTGTAGATATTAAATTGAAGCAGATGGCGCTCACTTGCTACCTTGTAGTAATTTGTAGGCACTGTTTATGGTTTTAATAAAATTTTACAGGGTCGAACTAAACGTTGTACGTTTCTTGTTTTATTATAAATATCCTACGTGCATGTATATTTTTTTTATGACCATATGCGTGGTCTGAGAACTGGAGGGAAGTTTTATTATTTTGAAACGAGTTCCGGTTATAAATGAAAGGTGACTTCAAAAAAATAAAATACAAATTAAGATACTTTACCGAATATTGGCTATAGTTTAATGAAATTTGTATGTATTTCGACTATTACCATTTAATTTAATTTTTTGTAAATGAATGGTTAAGTATGTCTTAAATAATTTACAAGGACGTGAAAGTGGTCAAATACCGCATACGTAAGTACAATCTCTCCATATGGGAATTCTTGAAGTTCACAACACGTTGTATGCCATTGATTATATTATTATTATTATTAATCGTGCTTTTTTTTTGACCGTGGTTTAATAAAAAGTTCTCGACATAACCTTGTCTGTTGTCCTCAATCTCCAGTCAATGAACAAAATAAAACCTTTAAAATTAGTGAAATTAGTAGGCACTTACCTAACTTTTTTTTTTTTGAAAAGATATTAAAAAAAGGTTTCTATGTTTGGTATATTTAACTAAACGATTTCACTTCAATAAATGGTACTAAATACAATTATTGTAAAATAATAGCACGTAATCAGTATTCAATAGAAATACTTTTAACATGTTAATCTCCTACTCGATGTCTATTATCTACTGCATTCTATATTTCAATAGCACGATCAAAAAAATGCTACCATGAGTTCAAATAAAATACAAACAATACGCACCAGAACAGAAAAGTAGTGTAAATAATATTACTCGTGTATTATGCATTTGTATTTACCTTCAATATAGACACAATAAATTGAAACTCTGGTACTTGATTAGTTATAGTTTTAACAAAACAAATAATGTAGGTAAATAAAAAAATTACCTGCAGCATTCGATTTTATGAGAAATGATAACTGTGTAATTAAAAATATATAGAAGAAGGTACAAGGAGTAAAACGGTACGTACAGCACCTCGCAATCACGTAAATAAAGGGTCGCATAAAGACCTTACTGAAACCCCTAGTGCTCCGCCTATGACTGCAGTACGATTGCGTTGCCCGGTGTCGCTACGGCGAACGTTACAACGCGTATGTTTTAAAGTGTGAAATGCGTTAAAGATAAATAACTGCAATAAGTCTTGCAACGTATAGCAACTATGGAACATTAAATAATCCACTAAAGCGGACAGACCCTTATTAACTACGAATGAAATTACTATCTATGTTGAAGACTTAAAGATTCTCATGAGATCATAAAATGGCTCCACTGTTTAACATTTATGTATATCGTTGCTTGGCATGTAACCAAACAATATTACGCTACTTAGTACATAGTAGCTAGTAAGTAAGTAATAGAATCTATTGTGTACTTACTCTACGTTGAGTGAAACAATATAAAGTTAGTTGGCTTACCTGAAAAAGAAAAAAAAAACACATTAAAATCATAATTAATCAATAAATGACGACCGAACGCTGCCGAATTGAACCGATGTAAGGCGTAAGTAAACTTTTTATTCGGTAAAGTTCGGCAGCATTCGATTGATTCTCATATAACCTAACCTAATAAATTTCAATGAAGAATATTGAGGTAAATGGGCAAGTATTACAAGAATTTATTCATTGTTAAATCAGCTTTAGAAACATTTTATTCAATAATAAAGTAATCCACAGTGTCTGGGTATACAGGGTGGTTCTGATATAAATACGGATTTTTGGAGGGTGTCAACTAGATGCAATATGTAATCGAATGGTCACTACAGCAGCGCGGTGAAGAAACAAAAAAATTTTCAAAATTTTTGAAAAACATCTTAACATGAATTAATTTGAATACGGTCCTGTGCGTTTTCGCTTTGACTTAAGCAACACATTTGGCAACTATCACAAAATTCTGATGAACTAAACGCCATTTTTGAACACACTTGTTTACGTTACAGTGGTTACAGTAACCGAGTAACCTCATTCACGGTCAGCTGATTGAAGACAGCGTTGCCACTACACACGACCAGGTCAATCGAGGACACGTCTTACACAGGACCGTACTCGGTTTTGCCTGTATTTTCACATACGTTTTTCTCGAAAACGGTAAACTTTAGGACCTGCGAAGTTTTGCTTAATTTTCTTATTTTCTACTGCCCTATCACCTCCTTAAATATCCGCAGTTATATCAGTAACACCCTGTATTTATTTCTAAGCAGTTACTTCATTATTGCTCAAACATTAATGCCGTATAAGAATTACTGAACCGATTTTAATTAAACTTTCACTATCACATTCCGTACACATCGGTGATTAAGATATCACTTAAAAAAAAAAATTAGGAGCAAAAAGTGAACGTTTAATGCAAAACTATTATTTTATTGGTTAAAAAAAATCCTTATTATTGCTGACAATATTCTTAATTTAACATTTATATTATTGCGGAAACTGTAAAAATAAAAACAATCGTAAATCTTTTTTTTTGTTCGGTTCTCAATTTTTTTTTATGCCTATTTATTTTAAGCCAGTCCTCATGATGTTTATTCAGCATTCCGAGCCTTCACTTCCACCATAATCGAAAGTTGGCACAGAATTTACTGGAATAAAACACGCAATGACATCTAGCTGTCCTCAATAAATTTATCGTTTCCAATTCCTCAGTTCGAAAAATTTATAATTTACTTTAAAAATAATTTTTGGGTTTATTATTGACGAAAAAGGGTAGAAAACAATAATTTTCTATAAATAATCACCTGATGCTAAATAAATAAATCTCATCAGACTGAACGTCACGTCCGATAAATAAATAATAAAATTGCATGCAGTCTGTGTACTGGCAATGAGAAAATGCGGATCGAGATTGTGCCATAAATAAAGTGTTAATGACGAAAATTCGCTGTTAAAATTAATAGAATGACAGTCGAATTTGTTTGTAATTGCTTGCAGTATGACCTCAATAGATTTAGACAAACTTGACGGGGCTCTATTCTAAAATACACACCACTATATTATAAAACACTTCATAAATAGATAGCAGAGGAATAAGGCCAGTTGTCATTCTCAATAACAAGGGATGTTAATCGATAAATCGAAGCCGAGTTGAGTCGTTAATATCGTGCGCGCCGGTGACGTAACCACCTATGCTGCGCATGAGCCTACTATCGACATGGCGCGCAGGCCTTGTCTCACGAGGAAGAAAGGAGGGGAAACGTTACTATCGTGAGACAAGGCCTGCGCGTTGATTACGTAACCATCTATGCTGTGTGTGAGCCTACTACCACTAGGTGATTACGTCACCATCGCGCATTCCTTGTCTCACGATGACAGCGGTTGAGCAGGGTTGTACTATTCTACTATTGTAGATACTTATTTATGTGACTTTGTGAGCAACACAATAAATATATTGTCAGTTAAGTAGCAGTTTGCCAGTTTATGTGGTTGTTCATCTTAAAATGTACAAATAAGCAATAAAAGTCTCCTTGCAACGAAGACGGAAAGCAGCAGTCCGTCATCGTCGAAAGATTCTGTTGAAAGCGTTGAACAGAAGCAGTACTTATAACAAGTTGTCATTCTTTAAAAGAGTCTTCCAAATAAACAACTATGTAGTTTATTTTTACGCCTACCTACCACACAAGAAAGACGATATAAAACTGACTTCTAGTATCCAGTGATTTATTTAAAAAAAAAAAGTACTAAATACTCTCAAAAATTAGTACTTTACTTCAGCTGAAAACATGGGTACACTTTTCCTAGTTTAGAATTAGAATATCTGTTGTTGAATAAAGTTACGAGCAGGATTGAGTTGTTTTTAACAAAATAAATTCAAGGCCCAACAGCTTACGCATTACGTCACTCATGCGGGTCCTCGTAGGGAGCAGTTTTAGTCTTATAGCCAAGGGATTTATCGTGCAAAATTTTTTAGATCGCGGATTCTTGTAGAGATCGATAGGAAGAGTATTTGTGCAAATTTTTAATACCCGCAAATAATTGTTTGTGTTATTTATTTAACAATAAAGTTTTGCAAATTGTGTTATTTAACCTTTCGACCTTGCGTAGCGAAAACCGTGATAGATACGAAAAAACGTAAAGAAACATTTTTTGCAGAGAATTAAATTTTCTAGAAAAAACTCCCGGGCAGCATCCCTTTAACTTTTACAGGTAAAAAAAATCAGCGCTAAAAATACGGTACATGTTTAAACGCGTCTTTGTAGTCTTGTATTTTTTTATCTGTAAGAGATAGAAGGATGCTGTCTGGGACTTTTTTATATAAAATTTAATTCTCTACACAAAAGGTCTCTATACTTTTTTTCGCATCTGTCACGGTTTTTGCTACGTAAGCGTCGAAAAGTTACTCTTTCTCATAGTACGTGGTCTGGCACATGCTACGTGCCAGATTCGCTGAATCACACGCTGTGGAAAACCGGCTTTATATTTATCACAATTTATACAAATGCAACTGTAACAAAACTCGCCTCTGTTTATTAAATAAAATACTACAGAAGTAAAGTAGACGAATAAAATTTGATATCTTAAGCAACAAGTTTTGTATCTTGTCTTGAATTCGAATCTTACTTGCTGTCAAGTCAAGGATTCGGACATTTTTAAATGTAAAACGACGTTAAGATCAAGGAAAGTGATTTGAACGACACAAACAACAAAATTGACCCACCCATAAGCAACCATATTCGAAAACATTTAGATTTAATATTTTGTGTGATTTTTATTGTTTATTTTCTACATCAGCACGTTTATTAATTTAAAGGTTCAGGTCTTTATAAATTAGTCAATACATATTACTAATTGGGACAGTTGGTTCGTTACAGGGCCAGCAAACGTTCTTGCAACAAATATGTATTACCGAAAGGTCAAGTGAACAAACGCAACAGACAGCATATTACCTACCTACCTACCGGTAACATTTAAAAAGAATTAAAATCATTCGATGTACCTACCTATACCTGGGTACTAAACAACCACGCCACAGAACGTTCGAAAGTGTTTCAAGCAAGGAACGTGTTTAATACCTACTTGCAGCTGTTTTTATAAAATACTTGGGTACTGATGGCAGCGTCAATAAATTTTTGTACTTATTATATAGGATGTGGCTATTTATACATACAGTATGTATATGCAATTGGCTATTTATACATACAGTATGTATATGCAATTGGCTATTTATACATACAGTATGTATAAGAAATTGGCTATTTATACATACTGTATGTATAAGAAATTAAAAAAATAAAAAAACCGTCGTAATAATTCTTTGTCTTGAAATACGTTATGGTAGAGGGTGGGTGTGTTTGCATGTACATACCCCACACCCCAAAATTATAATTTAATAGTTAATTTGGTATTTGGTTAGGTTAGGGTACGGGGTGTGGGGTATGTGTATGTAAACACACCCACCCTCTACCATAACCTATTTCAAGACACATTGAATTATTACGACGGTTTTTTTATTTTTTTAATTTCTTATACATACAGTATGTATAAATAGCCAATTTCTTATACATACTGTATGTATAAATAGCCAATTGCATATACATACTGTATGTATAAATAGCCACATCCTATTATATAAGTAATAATCGAGATCGATTTTATCGATAACGAACGAAAAAAGCTTTTAACTGTGTTTTCACGTTAGTTGATTTTAAAACGAAATTTCTTTTTAAGTGTGTCCATTAAAAAACCATTTGGGTCGATGAATATTTAACTGATCGTAAGCTATTTTTTAATTTAATGACTTTCAAACAACAAAAACCAAACGATGTAATGCTACATACATAATCGTAAAAAAAAAAACCAATAGCTCTACAATTCTTTTTATTGCTTTATCAGTAAATAACTTATTTGTAGATTAGTATAAATAACGATGAACAGAAAGATTAATAGTTTCAATCTATTCAAATTAGTCAGATTTTGATTAAAGTTATTTTTTTTTTTAGCTTTATGTAAAAGAATTTGAACATATCAGTTGTACCTACTGGATCTTACAAAAAAATCCATCCAAGACTATTTGAAAGTATTTTACATTAATAAATTCTGATAAGTAGTGAACTTTATATAAAATTAAGAAGCACATTAGTTTGGTTCGTGATAGATGCACAATAATTCTTCATTGCCTCTCTCTTTTATTAAGCGAAATTTTTTGTTGCAACAATCGATAGCAAGAGTAGAGTGGTCACGGGGAAATGAAAAGGGCAACTATTATTATGGTAGGAACGTAAGTAACTGTTGGAAGATAAAAAACCCAAAAGCTGACTCATGCATCGTGATCACTACGAACAAGTCAATGATAATGTAGGTACCTACCATAAATACGAAAATAAGCACAAAATTTATTGTAAAAATGTGCAGGTGTGTTAGGGCAAAAAGTATCTATCATCTGTCTGTCAATTTTGTAAAAGGGAAAGTTGTTAAACTGCCCACCATGAAATTAGTTTTGGTAAAAGAAATGTATATCTAGTCTTTTATGGTAAATAAAAATAGTAACGACAAATGAGTAAAATTTTTGTTTAAATTTTAATAGCCAGTAATATTGCAACTAAAACGGTTAAGTACTTTGATTTTTTTTGCAACACAACAGTTAAACTATTTTACTGATGGTGCTAACTACTATAATCATCAAGTACCTACATTTGCATTAATTAGTAACTAGGTAGGTACATATTATTTTTAGAAAAAATATAAGACTGATGGCAAGTAAAACTTTTTATTATCCAAATGAAAAGAAGAGGGGAAGACGATAAACAACAAGACAAAAATGGTCTTGAATATTTTCACAATGTAAACTAGCAAGGATTCCAGTATTTGCATACTTCGAGGCAATTTCAAATACCTAGCACGAATGCCATTGTAAAGTATTCCCTTTAAACTTTCTTATTTTAATCCTCACAAAAAACAATTAAAAAAGCTATCTACCTATATTTAATTGGAAAGTTATTTTTGGAAGAATGAAGACTACAGACGCCCCAAGTTGATTATTTTTAATATTAATTTTGTTGCCTGTACAAATTTTAAAAAAAAAAAAAAAAATTAGGAATAATAATGCATTACCTATATTAATACCCTCAATAGCAGAGGATCCAACTAAATAAATGACTCATTCGCTCACCTGTGCTTTCGTTTAGACTCCAGATAGTTTACAACCAAAATAGCCCATCGATTATTATATTCTGCATATTCGCAGTGAACAAATAAACACACCAATAACCAACCGTACAATTTTTATTCAAGTATCTCGCTAACATCAAACACTTCTTAAAAAAAAATCGAGCCACAATGTAGTCAACAGCACTTTGTCTTCAAATAAATCATCAATTTATTTAAAATATTGTTACCGTTCGAGGTCTGGGGGGGCTTCGATGAATGACAAACGTCAGAAACACAACCGGCACATTCACTGATTGTAAAATCTCGCCTTCTGCAAGCACGTAATAAACCTGATTGTTCGACACGTCGTCGTTGTCAAGCACATGAACGAACCAACTGACTGACTGACTTCTTGTCTGCAGAGAAGTGTTTTAGTACTAACTAATACTAACCAAAGTAGAAGTAGCCCCCGAACGAACCGATCTACTTATTTATTGTATGTGTGTGTGTGTGTATAAAGTAAGCAAAGTATATTATGTCTGTTATAGATAGAGTTGTAGTATGTAATAACGTGATGTCAATGCGGTCGCCGACAATCGACTTTCCTTTCTCATCCGGTCGACGCGGCAACTTGGAGTGATTCGCCGACGCTCGCGACGCCGACGACGCGCAAGTCCGGGCCACGGACGACGTACGACGTCCAACCGTGGGTAGTCGGCTCTAACGAAGAAGATGCTACCGTTCCGTCGTGGACCTATCGCACCACCGCACGTAAATGTTTTATTATTACTCAACAATTATTACCTATTTGGAAAAAAATATTTGCTTACAAAAATAAGAAAGACAGTCGACCGGATGTACCTTAGAGTCATGGAGTGTTCAAGGCCTAACAGCTTACCCGCGACGTCATTGACTGGTCCATGTAGGGAACGGGTTTAGTTTAATAGCCAAGGGATTTATGGTGCAAAAAATTTTTTCATCGCGCATTCTTGTAGAGGTCGACAAAAAAATTATTGTTCAAATTTTTAACAGTAGCAAATAATTGTTACTATTATTTATTTAACTTTAAAGTTTTGCAAAACGCATTTTTTGACCTTTCGACGCTTACGTAGTGAAAAGCGTGACAGATACGGAAAAAAGTAAAGAGACATTTTTTGTAAAAAAATTAAATTCTCTATAAAAAAGGTCTCTTAAGTTTTTTCGTCAAATAATTCATAAATAATAATAATTTATCATAATTGCTTTTTGACAGGGCCGGATTACATCCAGTTACATATACAGGGTGTTTGGTCTATAAGTACAAAAAAAAGAACCACATGTTCCCTGTTGCATTTCAAATATGAATTTATACACTTTTTGACTTTTGAAATAAAAAAAAAAAATTAAAAATTATTTTGATTTCTGAGGCCGGCCCTGGTTTAGCGCGCTTATTCCCTAGACTAGAGAATAGTCGCCGGTGTTAGATAACGCTGTTTCGTAAGTGGCGCTGCTCGTTGCAAACGTATCAGTTACGAGAATTCGTATTTCGCCAGGCCCGTATTAAACCGAATTTCAGGGTCAAATTTTCGAACACGAATTGCGTACTTAATTGTCACTCGATTGAAAAATGCTTTTAGACTTTTGTTATTTATTGTGCAAGGAATCCATGATTCTTTTTTTTGTACTTATAGACCTAACACCCTGTATAAATAAAATCAGACCCAAAAGTTGTGTAATTTAATTTTTGCATTTTTCACTTGTCTCATTAAACGTTGCATAAAAAGGTAATTTAAGTTTCCGGCGTTAAGTGTTCTGTAAGCGATTTCGATAATGAATTATTGAATTCGTTCCAAAGTTTGTAAATATTTTCGATATCGAGCGTAACTTTACCACCTAGTACAAGCGCGTAACTCTATAAATATTTTGCTATAATTAATACCTTTTAATTGGCATTTCAAAACGAGCACAAAATTAAGATCGACCCAAAAATAGGTCGAGATTGTGCCAAAACAAGTAACAAGTTAAAATTGTTTACAGGTTCTAGCCCATCCGAACAACTATCACACGGCCTAAAATTACTTGCAAAATTTACATTGTCACCTCTGCCCAACTTATTGTCAACCCTTGTGCCATTTCACTACCTACAGGTTTTATTTTATGGTTCAATAAATCAAATCTAAACTAAGTATTTTGTTCTAAAACTGAATCTTTTAGTTTACTAATTTGAGGTTAGAATAGGTACGTCAGACAACTAACCATTATTTCTAACTAATTTCCATCGTAATTGTTAATAGCAAATTACACTAAATTAAACATTATTAATAAACTTACTAATATGACGTTCTCTGCATTTTTTACTTTTGAAGAATCGGTGAACAGACTGCAAGTCTAATAAGTCAAACTTCTAGGCTCTAAAGTAAGGTTATGTACACTCTACACTTTACTCAAATAGAACACTACAAAATAAACGCTAAATATATATACAGAAGGTCCAAAAAATTAATCAAAATTTTATACCTGTTAAGTACCTACTGGTCTCTATTTTTTTTTTTTGTAAATTGTTTAATCTGTCATTGATTTCTCAAAATTTTGTCAGTATGTACAAGTAACCTAGCAATTTTCAGTCATATATTTTTTCATGGACTACTTACTGTGTTAGGTACTAAACGTGCAAAATATAAAGAAAATAAATAACAGATGGCAGAGTTGGATAGCGCCGTGCCTTATAAATAATTTTACAAAAATCTAATCGAAGTTGATCGTGACAATTGAAAGGGACGTTATTTCGCATTCAGATTAAATAATGTTTACCGTTGACACACTTTTTCGTTAATGATATAATCAAAAAGCGATAGCGACAAAACTTTTGCAAAGAAACGCCATCAGCTTTCCTTTTTATCTCTTTTTTTTTTCTTCTCTTTTTCGACCCTTTTCGTCGCTATCAGGACGTAAATTTTTGTAAAGAAATAAAAGTGTTATTCGAGGCAGAAACCCGTAAAATATTTTTTTTTTGTACGGAAACGGCATTAAAAAGTTTGTTTCGATACTTAATTAATTTTTTTTTTATCAGGTTGATGAAGAATATGAATTGAAATATTACGTCAGTTGGAATCCAGAAACACGAGAAAAATTAATTTTAAGTACCTACACATATAGGTACATACAATTGTTTTGAATAAATATGATTCGTTTAGAAATGGCCTACAAGCAGTGGCGGCGCGATAAAAAATCCCTTGGCTACTAGACTAAAGCAATTCCCTACTAGGACCCTCTTAAGTGACGTCACGCGTAAGCACTTATTGACGTTCAGACTGAAGGTGAGTTGTAAATATCAAACGGCAACTTTTACTTTCACAAAGGCCAACAATTTATTATCCTTCGTTCCTTCCTTCATTTTTCTTTCGTTTCAGTTTGACAGATTTAATAATGACAATGAAAACCGTTGGTTAGGTATGAAGACCTTGTATGGTTTCTGGTAAAAGAAAACGACAACAATAGGCGACGAATAGAATGATTTAAACGAAATGTAGTATTTCCTTCTGCCACACTCTACTTGCTGTTCTGTTATAATATCTAAAGTGAAGCTGTGTCTGTGACATGCAAGATCTATAAATCTGTTTTCTCCTACTCGGTGATTTTCTTTTGTCTAATGCAAATGTGCTTTGCTCCTACTCGTAGATGTCCGGCGCCTGCTTACTTACAATTAGTTGTTGCCACACCGCGATCGTTCTTTGTTGATGTGACTTATTAACGTTGCTTTTTGTCTCTTTTATCTTTCATAATCCTTGATCGATATTATAGAACAACGACTTCTGACGTGGCCCACGCAACTTTTTTTTATCATAGGCGTAGTTAAAGGGGCACAGAATAAAACTCATTGTTCCCCCCTACTATGCCTATAATTTTCACTCAATTCACAGCCATTTAAAATTGCCGTTACCTGCTTAATGATTTTTCTCGAAAGTAAACTTTTAATTTAAGCTTTTGTAGAGCCATCGGCGTTTTATGCAATTTTAATTAATGATGATTGAGTCGCGTCGTGCAAACCAAATAGATTACAATTAAAGCTAAAACTAGATCGGTTGCGTCAAACCAGCAATCTCACTCGGTCCATATCATTATTTATTTGTTACCAGGTTCTAGTCGCAATCAGTCTAGGTATAGTTTTGTGCAACAACACTAGAAAATCTACTTGTTCTTTCGCGGTCTCTATCTTGGTTTCGTGTTCGCACTTACGAAATAACGTTGCATTAAGCTGATGAAATGAAATTCTCGCGTCTCGTATTCTATTTACGTTAAAAACACGCTTTCATTTGGTAACGGGGACGTAAATAATTCATTTTGAAAGAATCGATATAATCGATGCATTAAAATCATAAATCTACGAACTGACTGCCTAATAATATTAACACATAACACAAACCACTTTAATTTTTGCGTAGACAATCTCCATACAACGTGGTTACGATCGAAATAGTAGTTAAAATTATTTGATTTTACGCTACCAGAGTTCACATGGCAACAAAAATTAAAAATTTGAGGTTATAACTTGCATTGCCGATAGATGAAGTTTTGTTTTGTTACAAAAATGTAAAGATCAATAGGTTACCTTCAGGTGGAGTTCGTTCAGTCCGTAATCCGAGGTTTTCTATTTAAATTTCGCAACCAGTAATGTCCCAACCCACTCACTTTTCACTTATGTACTCCACGAACACAAAACAGAACCGTATCATACACACAGTAACTTGATCGTTGACTGAGTTACCCGCAAACTACCCGCATTTCCTGTTCTTGTAGACCTCAGAACAGCAACAAAACACCCATCGTGAACTATCGAGATCACGACTACGGAATTATCAAAAAATGTATCTTTCCCACAGAAGAGTGCCCGCAGTATATGTTCAGACAGCTCAGATTTTATTATATCTGCAGTTACATCGTGTCACGCAACAAATTTTATTAGTAAATGGGGGAAACTACGAACATACGCAACAAATGTCTAAATAACCATTGATGGGAAGACAAACTAATTTTGGTGTAGAATGATAGACTATCTAATTGAATTATTTCTTTCTATGATCCTCAAAACAAAAAGTATTGTTTGGCAGGGGCGCCAATGTACTTCTTTTCGGCAACTGCGCAATACTACAAGGTTATCCTTTCTTCCTTCGATCCTATTGCTATGCCGCGTGTTTGTGATAGTTTAATGCACGTAAATGTTTGAGATTCGGTAAAGGACTATTAATTAACCGATAGTTTTTAAAGTGTTTAATTAAAAACAATGTTTTGTGTAATAAAAAACATTTTATTCGCGAGTGTTGTGTAGCAGCAATTCCCTAATTCCTTGTACGTGTGTTTAATAAGGTAGGATTAACCTTATTTTTATTTTGTTACAAAGAAAAGTATGTATAAGTACCTATTAACAAGTCTACAACGGGTAGTAGTTGTAGCTGCTACGTTTCGCTTATTACTTATCTAGCGATAAAAATATTTTAAAATATTTTTGGTAGTTTTAAATACAGGAAAAGATATAAGGCATTGTAGGAATGTGTTTTCCTTTATTAAAACTTAAAACGTAAATAACAACAGCGACATATATAAGCGAATAAATATAAAATAAATTTGTATACGTACAATAATGTAGTACTGTACGTATAATAGGTAATAATAATTTAATATTTACTGAACATACCTTGTTAGAATTCTTTCTATGTCTAGGTTATTGTCACAAGTTAAACATTATTTCACAAAATAAATTAAATATGCACGTTGGAACGTTGATAATAAAATTAAACTTGTAAAATAACTAAAAAACAAGCACATCTTCACCACACAAACGCTAAAACACGACTGACCCTGGCAAGCACCAATAGCGTGCTAGTTATAACAATTAACCCTATGCATATCTATGGGCAAACGGTCTATTTTTAAACTTCAACAATATCCATAAAACGGGGTTAATGAACTTTTTATATATTATACCTAATAAAAAATTGTTTTTTTAATTATGTATTTAGAAAATCAAACACATAATTGATAATAGAATAGATAATTTCATGTTATAATTATCAGATAATAAAGACCCTGAAAATGTTTCTTGGCTTTATTCACTATAATTTGGTTTTAATTGTGAATAGGGTTAAAAAACTTAATTATATTTATATAGCAATATCATTATTATAAAAAATCATTTTTATTCGAGGGGAGGAATATCTATATTTATCATGCCTGTTTTCATATTTTATAGGTATTTTTTACATAGGTTTCTAATTAACTTTTTACGTAAGTACCTAATTGGTTTTTAGGAATTGAAGGTTGTATGTACAAATATCGGAAAAGGTTTAAAATTATAATGGAGCAATAACTATTGCTGTAAATAATTATTTAATTAGACGTTTTTTAATTCCTTCACCCCATAATATTAAGTTCAATTATTTTACAATAGGGATGTCCAAAATACTATTACATGCATAAAATGTCAATTGAAAAGTTATAAAATGTGAAAACAGGCATTATATCTAGATGCAGATGTTAGATATTATTTCCTTTCAATGATAAATGATAGGGGTTTTATCGCTAAATTGATATAATTAAAGGGTTTTTGAACCCTATTCACTTAACAATCAAATTGCTGTGAATAAGGGCAGGAAGCATTTTAGTATTGCATTTTATTTTCGCGGTCTTTATCATTTTATAATTTTATTAGGAATTATTTAATAAATTTTGTAAATTATTAAAAATTAATTTTTAATTTGTATAATGTACAAAAAGTTCATAGATCGTTTTTATGGATTTGTAGTTTAAAATGCATATTATGTACCTATTCTGTTTATCTATAGAAATGCCGCAGGGCTAATTGTTGTATCTCGCACGCTATTGGTGCTTGTCAGGGTCAGTCGAGTTTTGACATTCGTGAGGTGAATACGTGCTTATTTGTTAGTCATTTTGTGTTTTATTTTAATGTGAACGTGAATTATTTTATTATGAATTATACTGTGCGTTAATTTGTGACAACAACCCTGTCTGGAAAGAATTCTAACCAGGTAGGTACGTTCAATATTTTGTGTTTTTGTAGGTACGTGTAAAATTATATGTATTTACGTATGTAACCTAACCTCTAAATCAGCCATGATCAGCATTTTCGAAACAGCTGAACCAATTTATATGTTTCTTTTGTTAATTTCATTGTTATTTATGGATAGGGGTGGGTAATTTCCGGTTATTTTATATTAATAATTAACGAACGAATTAAATGAACTTTATGGCTTAACCATTAGTTCTAAAAATTAATTTCAAAACGAAACGGTAAAATTAGCGTCGAATGTAAAACTTTAGAGTTTTAGAGTACGTAGGTATATGAATATCGTTTCGATTAAAGTTCAGTTGAATTACTCACAAATGACTGAAAATTACAGCGACGTACCTACGTATTTAGGTATTCATACATTTAGTTCGCTAAGCGTTTTGCTCTTAAAACTAGGCACTAGACTGAAATGTAGGCTTTCGAAGGAAACTTTCTGAATAGAGTAACGAAGAAACGATGGCTTAACTTAGCTACACGTTAAGGAGATAATTTGGAGCTTAAAGTGAAAACGGTTGTAGTTCTCGTTCTCATCAACAACCTTTGTAATCACGTCGTTTACTCTAAAGCCTAGAGGATCTACAAGGTCGTTCGTTGCTGTATAAGAACGTGTCCTCGAAATATTTATCTAGTACTTGTAACTTTCTTTAAGATTATAGACAAAAATACCTTTAAAAATGGGATCAAAAGTTTTATTAAAATTCATCTGCTGTGTTTGCTTTGTATTAGGAATAATTTTCCGCAGGTGGACATAATGTCTGAGCTTTTAAAATTAGTAGAAACGAGTTGGATGCATTTGTGTCCCACGGGATTTTACCTTCGTACTATACTAGGTACTTACTACGAGTTTATCAAATTTTCAATGAATTATTTCTTGGAAACGGTGCGGTGGTTGTAAAATAATTTAATGGCACTTTAGAAAATTAAACGTCATTTTATTTTTTGTTTCCATTTTTTCTCCCTTATCAAAAATTCTTTATCAGACACATTTATTTTACTGGTTTTTGTAAAATTCGATTCGTAAGCAGCACAATAAGTGGTTGTAGACGACTTAATGAGATTAAAATCCTGAAGGCATTTTCTTTGTCACTCTGACGACAGCCGGGATTCCCCGAACAACGTTCCCACACTATAAGCTAATCTTTGGGAGTTTCTTAATCCAATTATTTCCGACTTATTGTCACGTCTTGTGGTTTACTTAGTTTTTCTATTTTGGATATGAGCTTTACCAAAACGAAACCCTTTTTATTTGTATTTTCACGCCACTTAATTATTAATTAAGAAATGATAAGTAAGTACGTAATTAAAAGTTATTTAGTGCAACTTTAGTATTAATTGTAACGTGAAAAACTATTGGAAAATTACAGATACGAGTTAGGTACCTACAGTTGTTTATTTACAAGCAAAATCAAAGCTGATGTGTGACCTATCGGATCGTTAAACACAAATTTGAATTCTAGTTAAACCCGCGACGTTTTGTATTACTGTAATTACAAGATCAAAAGCTGTATGTACTAGACTTCAACTAATTACACTGATACTAATTAGAAAATCCTCCAAAGACCGTTGTTAAATGTTCGACAGCTTTCAAAGGCACACGATTTCTTTGTACGTTCACAAAATTGACGAGAGTCGCCATCTCTGTGCGGAATTAGAAATATATTAATTTGAAACGAAGCGTATATTTATCTATGGACGTATAATGATGATCTTTATTGTCAAAGGCTTTATGTTTATGTACCTATGTAGGTATCTGAAAAGACAAAAAAAAAAAAGAAAAAACTAAATTGAAATGAGAAACAGTCGTACAAGGACTGAATGAGTTTTCGTAAATATTTGTGTCTCAAAGAAATTTCTATTTAAAGTTGAGTGGAGTATCTCGCGTTTGTGTGTAAATTGAAAACTTTTTGAACTTTTGCGAGACGAATAAATATGTATATGAAAATGGAAAATGAAGAACCGGTTTGATTTTACAAACTTTATATAAGTAGTCGCAAAAGTATAATTCAGGGCGCCAAGCCCAAAATAACAAATGCACTATAGGTTACGCGGTCACGTGTCTTTCCGACATTTTTAAGGTTAAGATTTTGCTTTTAGGTGTACTTGCTACTAAAAAAAGATTTTAGAGCAGCTATAAAGTATTAGACAGAAAAAGAGCAAGACCGTATTTAGGTCATGAGGCTTTTTATTTCGTTCCTAATGTACTTCCTACTGTACAATCGACTGTTAGATATAATGTATAGTTAAGGAGGTACTTATAGATAGCTCAGTCCGTTATGGAAAAACTGAAAGGAACACTTTTTTTTTGTTTTTCATTAAATTCGAAAAGCAAGAAAAGTCTGTTCTCGTTCCATTAGCGACACACAATGTTCGAATCGCTGTTTTAAAAGCAGCAACGGTCGAAAAAGGAAAAAAAAAAGAACAGCGACAAAAGGCATTTTTACTTACATTGTTATGTAGTGATGTAAAAAAAGTAACTATTCGTTACTCATTGAGTACTCGTTGTAACTAATACTCGATCTTAAAAGTATTCGTTCCTTGTCTGGTTTCGTTACTAATATACTATTACGTTATTTACCGAGAGCTAGTTCAAGTCAAGTAGTAGGTACATACATACTAGGTGGTATTCGCTATGTGCGAAGTCATGGTAGGGGAAATGAAATCGACGGAACGTTTGCGTTCGCAATTGTAAGCAAATACATGCGCGGGGCCCCGAAATTTTATCTTTGCATTGCATCCTCGCGCTTATTTCTTAAGTATTTTTAATGAATTTTATACCATTCGAAAGCTCTATCTTTGTAGATTCCAAATCTGTAAAGATCATAAATTAAATGTTATAAACATAAGTGACGGAATTTGTTCAAACGAAACGTACGCGAAAAGTGCAGGCAGAAATTGAGCATGCGGAAAACTTTTTTATTTTTAGAGATAGGTGGGGTATTAATCGAGACAAAATGTAGGAAATGAATCAAGGAATTTTTTTTATTTGAAACATTTTTCGATAAAACGTATAGTTTATGAAAAAAATAGATTATAACTTGTACCATTGAATCGTCGGTTCCGCGCGCACCGCTACCGATGGATCACGCCGCTACTTAATGTATAAAATGTAACGAGAATAATTTATCTATCCGTACGCCTACGGCCTACGTCAAAAACGAATAACGATTGCTAATTCGTCCTTCTACACGAGTAAGGAGAAGTAACGTAGCGAAATAACGAATATCAAGTAACGAATACTAACAACGTAAGTAACGAATCGTTCCAAATACTCAAAAGTAACGATATTTTATATCACTATTGTTATGTGAGAGACGATGCAAATCTTTTATATTCGGGGCTATTTTTAAAATGAATATTTAATTGGAAATTTCAGAACTCCTGAACGCATTTCCCAAAATAAAAAAAGCTGCAAATACTTCAGAACGTAATGGCCTTTTTTTTTTATCTAAATTTTAATTACACCATCAATCACTTTAACTGCTCCGGTCCTTTTATGTTTTCATTGGCTTTTCGTTAATATGAAACCCGCGTGCGGCATTCCTGGCCAAAAACAAGACGTGTCCAAAAATTTAACGCGCTCTTTTGCTTAATAGAACAAACAAAGAGCGTTCCGTGCCATCATGTGACCGCATACTCACCAGCAAATGTTCCATTGAGACGATGTCACATTGTCGTGCTTCATCCCCTGGCCCTGGGGTAGAATATTAATTAAATACTTACAAAATTGGTACGATTCTTGTGCAGTAAATAAGCAAAGGCATTTGATTTAGACCAATTTCCGGTTAACCATTGAACAATTTAACTAACTCTAACTGTCTTTGGCATACGCGAATGAGAAACAAGTTGTGCCAAATCGTCTGTGGAAAAAGTTGGGGGCAACGTAAAGTTTCCTTCCATCTTGTGAGCAATTTTTTCAGGTCGCGAGACCGTTCTCGCTCGAATGGCGACGTTTTATTGTCGAATTTAGCGATACAGCGAGCCAGCTAGCGGAAAAATGACAGCTGTCACGACCAGATTACCCAGTCCAATTGGGACTCGATTCTTGGTCGTCGTACTTTTTGCAATAACAAAAATAGTTCAACAATTTATTAGCATCATTTACAAAATTTCGTATAATAAAAAAGTATTTGTGTTTTTAATCGTTTACTTCTTTCGATTTCTGGCTCGATTCCAGCACGGCCCTTCTCTGCTTTATCTTCTCTAAATTGTTCTTCAGAGTGTCTCTCATTTGGCACAATTTTTCTTTACGTGACTCTAGAAACTCCTTCTCCTCGCGAATCTTTTCGGTTTGTTCCTTCAGATGGACGATGTAGTCTTCCAAATGGTCTTTACTCATGTTTCTCAAAATCTCATCGTTCCGCTCGGTCTTCTCGGATTTCGTAATGACCTTTTCTTTCATTGCAGCCAGAAAAATATATGCAGATCTAAATTCCAAAAATTCAGAAATTGACACTTTTCGATTGACGTTTTTTAATAACAAAAAAAAAAAATTACATGCGCGCCTGGCCATCTACAATATTGTAACGAACGCGAGCGTGCTTGTGTGCGACCGGGTACGCTTGTATGCGTTGCCGGCCGGCGCGACTAACCAAGGTCGGTGTCGACACAGTGTGCGTTGCATTTGTGTGCGTGTGTTCCGTACCTGCCTTCCAGGAAAGTAATTAAGCGGTTCGCCGAAAACGTAAACAATGTAAACAAACTTCGAGACTTTTCTGGATTATTCCATGATGCTATAAAAGTGACAGAGACGTTCGAAAGTTAGTCAGTAATAAATTGACCGTGACTGTGGTAACATCCAAAATAAATCGAGTGTTAGATGTAAAAATACAAATAAATACAGACGCACACATAAGTGTGTTGTAAATAAATAGTAAACTAAGTGATTTATTAATTAATAGTGCTTTTAAGTAGTTATTGTTAAATAAGTATATATATAAATTGTGTTCCTGTACTTTTAATAAACCCACAAACACTACAATAGTTTGATTCACCACCTCGAAATAAATCTTTCGGTTTTCGTCCCTCATCCCTTTATCGTTCGGTGGTGGATGGCGGCTTTGTTTTGGGATCCAATTAATTATTGTGAGAAGCCGGTTTATTAATAGCATAATAGATACAGTTTCTCAAAAGGCGACAGACGAGGGCCATTGGCTATGGCACGGTATTTCCATTACGCCACATTTATAACGGTTTGGACACGTTTATGGCCCGTTGGAATATTAGTAGAAATACCTTTGAAATTGTTATTTTAATTAGCGGATTGTCGTCTGCTAATTGCAGTTTTTTCTCAAAAATAAAACTGTTTATTAACATTTAAAACGTAGGAACACCCTGTATATGTACGTCTACCTATCAGTAGTAGATAATAAAACATAAATTGCTTTATTGGGTGGAAAGTCGCCAGATAAGAGCACAATGGTATTCACCACCGTTGGGTTTGGCTCATCAATTATTAAATCGTTTCGCTTTGTACCTCGACCCCTAATGACTTCTGAACACTGGCGTAGAGGCGCGAAGCGTCGGGACGCCCCATCCCTGCGACGCCATCCACTACGACAACAAATTCGTGCTACTAAATCGCCTTTTGTGGTCAATATTATAATATATGAAATTTTTTATTGATTCTTTTTTGAACCACAGATTATAAAATTAATTTTGAGTCTAAAAAAAAGACGAGTAAAATCAATCGTGTTGTTATTTGAAATTTCGTGCGTTACAAACGGTTTTGCAGATGCACTATAACCAGATATTTAATGGTTAGTTTGTGACGATAAGGCGTTAATAAATCGAATTAATGGTTCGGACCGTTTTAAATCGTTTCCCGTTGGAATTGAAATCGATTAGTGGGAGATTATCACTTCGTATTTCAAATTGAAACAAGAAAACTTTTTAACTGTACGTTATGAAATGTACGTAAAAAGAAATTTTGAATAGCTATTTCAAAAATTGAAGGGTGATGACTAATATACAAGACCGTCACGCCCGTGTGAAGCTTAACGGAGTGTGAAGGGCCTGATAAAGATGGCGCTATCTGTACGTAACACCTCATTAAGCATTCTGTGAAAAATCCCAGGGGTTAAATTAAATTTATTAAACATTAACCTTCTTTGTCTAGCTCCTGTTGGAAAAATTCATTTATTATTCAATGGTTTATTATTTGAACGTTGTAAATGCAATAATTACAAGTGTCACTTATTTAAGTACATAGTTGGTTGTTGTTCTGACGTAATTTTCCCCAGAGGGCATAGAAACTTTATCAACTTTTCCACCGAAAAGGGCGTTGGCTTCGTCGTCAGAAACGTGCGGTAAAATCATGACTTTTTCTCCGGGCTGAAACGAGCATCAGCAGCTAATTTTAAAGATTCAACATGGCGACCATTAGCAGCCATAACTGTTATTTATAAGTATATACTTACTGTCCAGTTGGCTGGTGTGGCAATTTGGGGGATTCTGTCGACTAGCTGTAGCGAGTCGATAACTCGAAGTATTTCACTAAAATTTCAAGGTTCGTGTGAGACAACACGTTAACAAAAAATATATGTAGTGTCTTACTCGACGTTTCTGCCCGTTGATGTAGGGTAATTTATGGAAAGTCTCACGATGTGGTGTGGATCGATGACGTAGAGAGTTCTTCCGGTTAATTCCACGTTCTGTTTATTCAAATTAGTATTATCGATCATGTCGAGAAGATTTGCTATCTCGCTGTGCTCATCTGCTATTATCGGATACGGAAATTCGCCTCGGATGTCCCTAACGATCAAAATTCCTTTTTTATTTTATTTAGGTTCGTTCCTTTATCGAATCGAAATACATATTTATTATAAAGTTAAAGTAATGTAAAAAATATATTACTTGCAGTACGATTTTATATCGTTAACCCAGTCTACGTGACTTTTGAGGCTGTCTACGGAAAGGCCCAAAAGTTTTACGTTTCGTTTTTTGAATTCCGGTGCATGGACTGCCAATCGGCCTAATTCAGTCGTACAAACAGGCGTGAAATCTGCTGGATGTGAAAAGAGCACAATCCACCTGTTAAAAACAATATTCGGTTATCGATAAACGCAATTCAGAACGTTCTAGAATGTTCTAGAATCTCCCAAAATGTTTGAGAATGTTCTGGAATATTCCAGGACGATTTAAAATGTTTTAGAAGTATCTAGAATAATAAAAAAACATTCCAGAATGTTTTGGAATGTACAGGGTTTTTAAAGAGAAATTTAGAATTTACCAAAAGCTTAGAGAATGTTTTACAGCCCTTCAGGACGATTCAAAATTGATCCAGAACGTTCTGTAACATTTCAGCATGATTTTGAAAGTCCAAAAGTGATTTAATACGTTCAAGGTTTTTGGAGAATGACTTAAAATGTCCAAGAATTATTTAAAATGTTCCAAAAGATTTGAGAATGTTCTGGAGCGCTCAAAAAATGATCGAGAACATTTAAGATTTTTGGAATATAATTTGGAATGTACCAAAATGGTTTTAAATATTCTAAAAGGTTAGACAATGTTCAACAACATTCCAGGGTGATTTAAAATGATCGAGAAATTTCTAGAATGTTCTAGGATAATAAAAAAGACATTCTGGAACGTTCCATCTCATTTCAGAATAATTTGGAATGCTCAGAAAATGATCTGGAATGTTGTAAGACTCTTGGAGAGTAATTTTGAATTTACCAAAAATTCAGAGAACGTTCTACGTCACTTCCGGATGGTTTAAAATGTTCGAAATTAATCCAGAATGTTCTAAGAATGTTCTAGAACGTTCTACAACACTTCAGGATGATTTTGATACTTCACAAGTGATTTAAAACGTTGAAGGTTTTTGGAGAAAGATTTCAAATGTCCAAGAATTATTTAAACTGTTCTAAAAAGTTTTAGAATGTTCTACGACATTTCAGAATGTTCTGGAGTGCTCAAAAAATGATCGAGAACATTTAAGATTTTTGGAATATAATTTGGAATGTACCAAAATGGTTTTAAATATTCTAAAAGGTTAGACAATGTTCAACAACATTCCAGGGTGATTTAAAATGATCGAGAAATTTCTAGAATGTTCTAGGATAATAAAAAAGACATTCTGGAACGTTCCATCTCATTTCAGAATAATTTGGAATGCTCAGAAAATGATCTGGAATGTTGTAAGACTCTTGGAGAGTAATTTAAAATTTACCAAAAATTCAGAGAATGTTCTACGACACTTCAGGATGTTTTAAAATGTTCGAAATTAATCCAGAATGTTCTAAGAATGTTCTAGAACGTTCTACAACACTACAGGATGATTTTGATACTTCACAAGTGATTTAAAACGTTGAAGGTTTTTGGAGAAAGATTTCAAATGTCCAAGAATTATTTAAAATGTTCTAAAAAGTTTTAGAATGTTCTACGACATTTCAGAATGTTCTGGAGTGCTCAAAAAATGATCGAGAACATTTATGATTTTTGGAATATAATTTGGAATGTACCAAAATGGTTTTAAATATTCTAAAAGGTTAGACAATGTTCAACAACATTCCAGGGTGATTTCAAATGATCGAAATTGTTTGTGAATGTTCTAAGAATGTTCAGTAATGTTTGAAGAACAATTAAGAATATCTGAGAACGATGTAAAATTTTTCAAAAGGAAATGGAATGTTTTAAAATGTTCCAAAATTTATTTTGAAAAAATTTAAAGGCAGAAAAGGGAACTTACGAATTTCCTTGAAAATCGTAGAACTTGATGGGACCTTGGGTGGTATTGGCCGAGAAGTTTGGTACAACATCACCAATTTTGACGGGCATTTTGAAATTTTATACGACCACCAACTGACGCTCAAACTGTTCGCTGAACTGATAACGAACTATTGGAAACAGCAAACTTAGAAATCGCATACTTATACTACATCTCGTATCTCGTGTTATTTATCATGTGGCATTGATTAGAGCTATATTTGTTCCTGTTTTCTATGACAGTGTCAATGACCGTAACCTGCAATAAATGCATCGAGTATTTACATAAATACTATGTGCAATTATGGAGAGAAATTTTCATAAAACCCACTACTCATTAGTGATAAAACACAAGAAAAATTTTTTGAGTGTTGACCAAAAAAAAGGACCCTACTAACGTAATAGATAGATAACTTATCAATAAATTACATTTTGAGGTAAATACTTACACAACTTTATCATATTTATTTTTCTTATCGTTAATTGCTTCATTATAGAGAACGAGAACAATCATTGTTACTAGTTTATGTTAGAAATTAATTGCTGTACGTGTTTGTTGTAAATAGTTTGATAAGGCGTTCTTATTGTTTTCTTTTTTTTATTTGCATGTTTATTCTTTTAATTCGTTTCATACGTTTAGCCTTAATTTAATTAACAAGCAATAAATTGTTAAATTAAAAGCTAATAATTTCATTAAAATTAATGATCTCCTTCGGGACACCCTGTATACCACGATCACGTACAGGAAATGGAACGAAAGAATCCATAACTGATTAAAGTAATTATGTATAAATGATTGACAACGATCTAGTAATTATTGGGATAAAATAATGTAAACTAGGTAGCTACTGTTTTTTACGTTGGTATCGCTGACTTTAGTTTAGTAAGAATCGAAGGGTGAAAGTGATAGTGATGTAAAAAAAGTAACTATTCGTTACAAAGTATTCGTTACTCATTGAGTACTCGTTGTAACTAATACTCGATCTTAAAAGTATTCGTTCCTTGTCTGGTTTCGTTACTAATATACTAATACGTTATTTACCGAGAGCTAGTTCAAGTCAAGTAGTAGGTAGGTACATACTAGGTGGTATTCGCTATGTGCGAAGTCATGGTAGACGAAATGAAATCGACTGAACGTTTGCGTTCACAATTATTGTAAGCAAATACATGCGCGGGGCCCCGAAATTTTATCTTTGCATTGCATCCTCGCGCTTATTTCTTAAGTATTTTTAATGAATTTTATACCATTCGAAAGCTCTATCTTTGTAGATTCCAAATCTGTAAAGATCATAAGTTAAATGTTATAAACAAAAGCGACGGAATTTGTTCAAACGATACGTACGCGAAAAGTGCAGGCAGAAATTGAGCATGCGGTAAACTTTTTTATTTTTAGAGATAGGTGGGGGTATTAATCGAGACAAAATGTAGGAAATGAATCAAGGAATTTTTTTTATTTGAAACATTTTTCGATAAAACGTATAGTTTATGAAAAAAATAGATTATAACTTGTACCATTGAATCGTCGGTTTCGCGCGCACCGCTACCGATGGATCACGTCGCAACTTAATGTATAAAATGTAACGAGAATACTTTATCTATCCGTACGCCTACAGCCTACGTCAAAAACGAATAACGATTGCTAATTCGTCCTTCTACACGAGTAAAGAGAAGTAACGTAGCGAAATAACGAATATCAAGTAACGAATACTAACAACGAAAGTAACGAATCGTTCCAAATACTCAAAAGTAACGATATTTTACATCACTAGAAAGTGATGCGGTGGTTGCGGTTGATGATATTGTGTGAAAAAGGTCGGTTAATAAACGAAAGCACACAGTTGCATTCTGAGCCACGACGACTGCGGCCGATTAAAAGCTTAACAAGGTCCGTAACTTTTAATGGATCCGACCACGCCGTTTTCCTGTCCTGTTATCTCAAAATTGAACCCCTACTGCTTGCCTGCTGCTGTCTATTGCCAGTGTTCCACTAATGATCAATTTAGAAACAGAACACCAGAACGAACGGCCACAGCTCTTCTCTTCTCCTCTTCAAATTGATTAAGAATGAACGGATAATGTTCTATTTTCACGTGATACGAATTTTAACATCGATCATTATCTACAATTTGGCCCTTCGCATGATCATTCTGTCTCTAAAATTGCCTACAACCATGATGGACTTGATACAAAATTTACCCACCCCAAATAGGGCTACCCAATACAAGTACTTAGATACTTAATTGCGTAACTAACATGCAGTAGAACCACTATGCTATCGGATAAAAATAAACCCAAGCGTCCACCAAAGTAGCATGGCAGATGCGTCACGTTGGCATGATCGTGGCAGCACATGTAAACTCTTTTGTGCAAGATAAAAGTAAGTAACACTGAGCGCCCACTACACTAGTCTGACATCTGACTTGTCAGATGCACGGATTTGGCACGATTGTGGCATCATACGAACGTTGGTTCAGTAGATTTTGTATACGACACAACTAAAGCTGAGCGACCACCATAGTGACGTGGCATGTGACTTGCAAGAGGCACGAATATCGCATGATTGTGGTTTCACATGAACGAACATTCGTCCTACGGAACCTTTGTAAGAGAAACGTAAGGCTGAGCGCCCATTACAGTAACGTGACGTATGACTTGACAGATGCGCGAATTGGGCAAGATTGTAGCGTCATATGAACGTTGGTTCAGTAGATTTTGTATACGACACAACTAAAGCTGAGCGACCACCATAGTGACGTGATATATGACTTGTCAGATGCACGTGTTTGGCAAGATTGTGGCGTCATATGAACGTTGGTTCAGTAGATTTTGTATACGACACAACTAAAGCTGAGCGACCACCATAGTGACGTGGCATGTGACTTGCAAGAGGCACGAATATCGCATGATTGTGGTTTCACATGAACGAACATTCGTCCTACGGAACCTTTGTAAGAGAAACGTAAGGCTGAGCGCCCATTACAGTAACGTGACGTATGACTTGACAGATGCGCGAATTGGGCAAGATTGTAGTGTCATATGAACGTTGGTTCAGTAGATTTTGTATACGACACAACTAAAGCTGAGCGACCACCATAGTGACGTGATATATGACTTGTCAGATGCACGTGTTTGGCAAGATTGTGGCGTCATATGAACGTTGGTTCAGTAGATTTTGTATACGACACAACTAAAGCTGAGCGACCACCATAGTGACGTGGCATGTGACTTGCAAGAGGCACGTATATCGCATGATTGTGGTTTCACATGAACGAACATTCGTCCTGCGGAACCTTTGTAAGAGAAACGTATGGCTGAGCGCCCATTACAGTAACGTGACGTATGACTTGACAGATGCGCGAATTGGGCAAGATTGTAGCGTCATATGAACATTGATTCAGTAGATTCTATGCTAGCGTGTTGTATGACGTGTTAGATGCATGAATTTGGCGTGATCGTGGCTGTAAGAAAGAGTAAGACTGAGCGCCCACTACAGTATCGTGATATATGACTTGTCAGATGCACGTGTTTGGCAAGATTGTGGCGTCATATGAACATTGGTTCAGTAGATTTTGTATACGACACAACTAAAGCTGAGCCACCACCATAGTGACGTGGCATGTGACTTGTAAGATGCATGAATATGGCATGATTGTGGTATTTCTCATGGACGTTCGTTTCGCAGAACGTCTGTAAGAAAAAGTAAGGCTGAGCGCCCACTAAAGTAACGTGACAGATGCACGAAGCTGACACGATCGTGGCGCCAGATTGAAACTTGTTGAGTAGAATGTCTATAAAATAAAGTTAATGTTGAGCATACGTGATACATGACGTGACAGTTACATGCATTTTGCACTCTTTTGTAAGGTTTTCGTCTTAATTTTCTTTAATCCAGTATCGATTTTGGTGTTTCTAAGTATGTGATACGATTGTATGTGAGACAGACTGTATTTCTGTGCGAATTAGAAATTTATATAGTTCGGGTTTGTTGGTGGATTATCTGAGCAAATTTCCTGTTAGCGAACAGAGACTGAGACTGACTCTATTGATTCTGTTGCCCCTGGTGCTACTGGCGCCAACGTTTATTATTTCTTAAACTTTGAGATGCAACCAAACCCTTACACATTTACATTATCTACCTGTAATCGATAGATACTAATGCAAGTAAACAATCTTTTACATCAACTCGAAATATTTATGTATTTCACCACAATAAAGTGTCACAAGAAATATTTAATGAATGACTTGTTGAAGCAGAAGCAGAAGTAATTGAGTAAGTTAATTTTTTGTTGGCCGGTCTCATGAGTTGCAGGAAGTGATTTTGCGGCCGGTCGCAAAAAAAGGGTCCTTAAGCGAGCAAGTTTTTATCTTGGGGAGGGTTCGTTCGATTCGACCCTTTTTGGAGTACCCAAGTAGACAAAGCGAGCGACTGACTCGTGTCTCCCGTCTCCTCCCATAACGACGATTGTCTTTAACGCAGTGAGTGGCTCCGTGTGCCTCGACGACGGCTCTTCTCTGTTCTCTCGCGCCCTCCAGAATTTATGAAACGGCCGCACCTGTCAAAAACAAAGCCGCTAAATGAATGCGACAGACAAAATTTATTGGGCGGCATTTATTTTATGACATTGACAGGAACGGACGAAATTACAGCCGCGGTCGTGTTGTTCAGCGGCAATGAACGGTACAAGTTTAGAGACCGGACGATTTTAATGTCGGAAAAATACGCCGGCATTTCATTTGTACCGGGAAATTTATTGATTGTATAGAATAGACCGTTTCGTTCGTTTTACGAACTATTAAAGCGTGAATTTCAACATACAACAGACTGTTATTTATGAAAATCAATTCGAAATCGTATACAGGGCGTTCCAAGTAAAGAGACCTTTTTTGTATAGAATTAAATTTTTTACAAAAAAGTCCCGGACCACATCCCTCTATCTTTTACACTTAAAAAAATACAAGACCAAAACAGTTACCTACGAGGACCTCTATCAATGACGTCACGCGTTAGCACTTTGGCCTTGAATTAATTTTTTGTTATTAGGATTAAAATTTTCTAGACGTTCTTTTGCCATTATTTATATAAATTAAAATCCTCGTCGAATAATAATAAGTACCTACCTACCTACATAAGTATCGTGTTTTTGAGCAATGTCTTTTTTAATATCGAAAAAACAAGGAGCCTGTGACAAGGTTGATTACGATGATATCTGAGCTTTCTTTGTTATACTTCCACTAAGAGATCTTTTAGCAAAATTGAAAGGGTAAAAAGGATGTCTTTTAATGCCCACGCAATCGTACTGGCTTTTGTCTTTCACAACCGTTCCATAAACCTAGTTCACTATCAGCTAGCAGCTATGCCACAATTTCAAAATTGAAACACCCACCACCATCATCAGCTTCCTGCTCTTGTCGTAGTCGATCCGAAGCGGGGCGAGAGAGAGAGAAAGAAAAAAAAAGTGTGTGAGCACTTTTGCTCATACCGCTTCGACTCCACCAACGTAATACCTAGCTCGTGGTCGTGTCGAAACCAATTAACTCGAGAGTTTGCTAACAACGTTTTAATTAATGCAGATTTTTCAGAACAAAAACTTCCACGTAGGTACATGTACTAGGTCAATAGTTTCCAATTTAGTAACCGAATCAATCGATTCAACTTATTACAAGTCGAATAAAAAACACACTCTATAGTAGATTCTATTTTCGACCCCATGCCCATTTAGAAAAGCCTAGATTAGTCTCGAAATCGTCGGCGATTGTTCTTTTGTCACGTCGAGTCGACTAAGCGAGTAGTTCCTACCCAGTCACCCCCCCCCCCCTTACTTCACACTCGATTAATCCGTCGCCACTCTGACGAAAATTCAATATTTGTCGACGCGTTCAACGCCTGACGTTTGCATCAGCAGTTCAACTGACTGAAGTCGACGAAGGGGTTGTAAATTTGCAAATGACTTGAGTTATTACCTACTATTATTACGCGACCACTGTAGGAACAGCTCTTCAATCCGCAAAAGATAAGATTATTTCCTACCCGCATAAGCTGATGTCTGGGTTAAACACACGCATATATAGATATTAAAGAAAGGTTGGCGTAGGGTTGAGTCGTTTTCGACAGAGAAATCACTTTTGTGAAAGTGGGGAGGATATGAAATAATTAGAAATGTTTAAGAAGCAAAAGATGAAATCATTGCGGATAGGAGCAGCTAGAAATGAGGAGGTATTAGAAAGAACAGGAGAACATAGGGCGCAAGAGCTCTATGGAAGTCAATATGTAAAGAGAAAGAAATGAAAGACAGCGGGACACCTTCTGATATTAGAATTTTGTTAAGGATATTTTTATTTTTACATTTGCCTGTTGGTTACCAAAATTCCACGAAGAAAAGAATTCAAATCACAGTTCGTCCTTTTTTCTTCTTCTATTTTTCTACGAATATATTTGTGGAAATCACAAAGCCGTAGGCTTTCTCCGATATATTGGAGACAAGCTGATACGTAGGTATAAATACGTACGTATGTATTCACCGATCCCCGTGTATTTGTACGCGACACGGACAAAGAAAAGGGTCCTTATTTCACCGCGAAACGACAAGGATTCATGAGTAATACGTTCGAAATTTACACTGCAGCTTTCGTTCGAGAGTTTTAGGGCATGGTCTTGTGTACTTATTGTCTTACGGGATCGATATTCTAATTTCGCCACATGCACAACACGAATATTCGTTGACGGGAAATAAAACAGCACATAAACAGGGAATACTAACAACATTTCAACGTCGACGGAATGTTGAAAAGGATTTCCGTAGAAAATACTATTTTAACGTATAATGAAAACCCCTACACATTGGCAAAACCATTTGTGTAACATATAACACAAATTATTAGATCATTTACGGTGGGGCGGTTGGTGGCTGAGTGGATAAGAGCGTTGACTCTTACACTGCGAGAATTAGAGCGCGCGTTCGAATCCCGGTCAAGACAAAAAAAGTTTAGCGATATAAGGATGGTTCGAAGCCCATCTAAAAGTACAGGGAGGGAATCATTTCATGTAAATACTTGCACATTGTTGTACCTACATATATCTGCCTCGTTTGCCATATTCCTGTTTGAAAAGCTCCTCTCAAAGGGGCAGCTGCTGCTGACTTGTTGTTTATGTTTCGATAATTATTATTTACGCGATCTAAACTGTTGCAAACTGTTGGCGATTTTCAATATTTAGTTGTCAAAAGCAGAACCGGCACCAATGATTGATGTAGCCCCCGCCTTCCGTATCCGTATCAATTTTGCACATAATGGTCCCAACCCCGGGCATGACCTGGTCAGCCGCTGGACGCCTAATGTCACTAATTACACAATAATTAATTGCGTTAAACGATTAACGCACCACTGCCAGCCTGCCGATGATGGATTTGCCTCTGGATTCGTGCGCGGGATTTCGCGACCAAAAATAAATGCATAAATAAAAAAAAAAAACCTGATTTATAATTACGTTAGTGGAAGATCGTCAAACAATATCGTATCTATATTTTTTAATTTTTAATCTTTTTTCGTGTTGTAAAATGCAGTGGGTGCATATTTTTGCGTTTAGAATTTTTCACCACTTAAATGCTGAATCATCGATGACTCTCGAGTGCAGCTTGTGATGGCGAAGTTCGTCATGATCACAACCACGCCACGGAGCGAACGTATTAATGAAGCACATCCGGAGTTACTTATTCACGATTTTTATCTATTTCAAGTGGATATTTTGTATAGATTTAAAGATAATTTTAAATCTTTTATGTTAATGAAAACTAGGGACGATATTTCTAAAACTGTTCAGAACGTTTAAAAATATGTATCTAGATTCTCAATTTCATATTTATTTATTTCTCAGTTACTGTAGTCAGTAGAAAGTAATAATGAATGAATTATCAAAGGAGCGAGTAAAACGGTACAAAAGATTTTAATTTCGGTTTTTCCCGGATTTTTATGTACCTAATAATTCATAGTAGAATAAAGAACGCATCTGGTGCTCTTTTACAAAACATAATAGAAATGAGACTGCTCCCTTTCAGTTGAACGTAGACCAACAGTGCGAATTTAAAATTTCTCTATGGTGGATAGTAAAAGAATAGATAATTGCTTGTCTGTAATTAAAGGTTTTCTACAACAATATTTAGGTTTTATATGTAGAAAAATAAATTTTTAATTTTTCATCCTTCCATTATTATTATCACGAAACGTTTAAAGTAGGTAAATCTATATTAGACTTACGTAGATATTGTTTTCGAACATGCCGGAACGTTGGAGGACGTTTTCAATTTAAAATTTGCAATTAGACTACAAACGATGCTGCCTATTTAAGGGATCGGTTTTTTCGTCTATTTTTCTTTAAAGCAGAGATGAACTCTAATAAGACGTTCGTTAAGAAGTGAAGAAGAAGAAAAAGTGTTAATAAACTCGTTAGAGCAAAACGGGTCACGAATTCATGCAGATGACGCGATGGCGGTGCAAATTGTGCAAGTGAATCTGTCAACATGTAAATGAACCTGTTTTTCCGCAAACGAAACTAAGAGAAAAACTAAATAATCATGCAAATTAGTCCGGTCGTTATCTTAAGAAACTTCCTAATGCTCTTTTAAACATGGCAGACAATGTGTATGCACGTTGGAACTAAGAATCCCCGGTTGGAATTTTTATAAGTTATACAGGGTGGTTCTGATATAAATACGGATTTTTGGAGGGTGTCAACTAGATGCAATATGTAATCGAATGGTCACTACAGCAGCGCGGTGAAGAAACAAAAAAATTTTCAAAATTTTTGAAAAACATCTTAACATGAAATAATTTGAATACGGTCCTGTGCGTTTTCGCTTTTACTTAAGCAACACATTTGGCAACTGTCACAAAATTCTGATGAACTAAACGCCATTTTCGAACACACTTGTTTACGTTACAGTAACCGAGTAACCTCATTCACCGTCAGCTGATTGAAGACAGCGTTGCCACTACACACGACCAGGTCAATCGAGGACACGTTTTACACAGGACCGTACTCGGTTTGGCCTGTATTTTCACATACGTTTTTCTCGAAAACGGTAAACTTTAGGACCTGCGAAGTTTTGCTTAATTTTCTTATTTTCTACTGCCCTATCACCTCCTTAAATATCCGCAGTTATATCAGTAACACCCTGTATACAAATGCAGAATTCAAAGTCAGGAGTCGAGTTTTAAATGCGCCGCACTTTTTTATCTGTGAAAGATAGAGAGATACTGTCAACGACTTTTTTGTAGAAAATTCAATTCTATACAAAAAATGTCTCTACACTTTTCTTGTATCTATCGCCGTTTTCGCTACGTAAGCGTCGAAACGTCAAAAAAAGCATTTTATAAAACTTTAACATTTAATAAATAATAGTAACAATTATCAGCCAGTGTTAAAAATTTACACAAACGTTTTGCTTATGGGCATCTACTACAAGAATTCGTGATAATAAAAATCCGTTGGCTATCAGACTAAAGTTTCGTACATCGACTACTAGTCATGACGTCGTGCGTAAGCTGTCTGGCCTTCGTCTTTCTCAAAAGCAAAACTGTTAAACTCGAGTCTGTAGACTAAAATTTAGTAACGCTTAACGTAATGTGTGACAAACATAGATCTCGAAAGCAATTATTGATGATTACAAATTAAACGACGACTATTGCGTGCATTTAGAGTGCAGTAAATCTTTGCGAATGACGAAGTCGGAATTTAATTAAATCGTAAAATAACTTCTTTATGTGCTGTAGCCGTTTCAGCACACGTATGTATTCGTACCTACGCAAGCCAAATTTCTATGATTGTAAATCAACTGTCAGATCATAAAACAAACTGCATAGAGCAGTTCAGCAGTAAATTTGCACAATATTAGAAACAATAAAGAATTTATGAATGAAAATTAACCTCTGCTATTTCGATAGTTATTTTTGTACATTATTTTATGATTAATTAATCATCTACAAAATTGCATTATATTTGTTATTTTGCCTTTTACATTGTATTAATTTTACTTTTTTATTAATAGCATTAGAAATCTTTATTTATTTATATTTAATATTCTGGAGCGTGTTCCTCTTCTTCGAGTAGCAAAAGCCCGGCGATTACTTTGATTAACGACACGAAAGGCTTTATCAATCTTTTTGTCTTGTGGTTCACCTGTACTAATTTAGTTTCAAACAAGCTACTCAAAGGGGACGCGTCAGCGTCGTTTTCCGAGATGAAGTAATTACGAATTGAGAAATTAACCTTTTTTTAAAGACATGATTTATTTTCCGAGCGAACTTTACCAACGCAGACTTTTTGAAGACATTGTTTTTACCTACCTACCTACCCGTCAGACAAGATGGGAAGAAAAACGAAAACAATAAATCTAAACAAGTCAGCTTTGTCTATGCAGGTGTTTCCGTTAAGGTAGCTACACACGCGAACGAGGCGATACAGAACAAATGCCGCGTTCATCTAGGCGCCAAGCGAGGCGGAGCTCTACGTACGATTACGAACCGACTGTAGACGAACGGCGTTCGGACGTTCGTTTGACTCTGCGCCTCGTAACATGTTTGTACTAGTGATGTAAAATATCGTTAGTTTTGAGTATTTAGAACCATTCGTTACTTTCGTTGTTAGTATTCGTTACTTGATATTCGTTATTTCGCTACGTTACTTCTCTTTACTCGTGTAGAAGGACGAATTAGCAATCGTTATTCGTTTTTGACGTAGGCCGTAGGCGTACGGATAGATAAAGTATTCTCGTTACATTTTATACATTAAGTTGCGGCGCGATCCATCGGTAGCGGTGCGCGCGAAAGCGACGATTCAATGGTGCAAGTTTAACCTATTTTTTTCATAAACTATACGTTTTATCGAAAAATGTTTCAAATAAAAAACATTCCTTGATTCATTTCCTACATTTTGTCTCGATTAATACCCCACCTATCTCTAAAAATAAAAAAGTTTACCGCATGCTCAATTTCTGCCTGCACTTTTCGCGTACGTTTCGTTTGAACAAATTCCGTCGCTTTTGTTTATAATATTTAATTTATGATCGTTACAGATTTGGAATCTACAAAGATAGAGCTTTCGAATGGTATAAAATTCATTAAAAATACTTAAGAAATAAGCGCGAGGATGCAATGCAAAGATAAAATTTCGGGGCCCCGCGCATGTATTTGCTTACAATTGCGAACGCAAACGTTCAGTCGATTTCATTTCCCCTACCATGACTTCGCACATAGCGAATACCACCTAGTATGTATGTACCTACTACTTGACTTGAACTAGCTCTCGGTAAATAACGTATTAGTATATTATATTAGTAACGAAACCAGACAAGGAACGAATACTTTTAAGATCGAGTATTAGTTACAACGAGTACTCAATGAGTAACGAATACTTTGTAACGAATAGTTACTTTTTTTACATCACTAGTTTGTACGTGTACGCCTCGCTCGCCACATTCGTTTGGCATTTGTCTAGTCTCGTGCAGATCTGTAGCCACCTTTATAACTCTATCTTTTATTTAACTTAGTTTGCATATTTTTCTTTTTATGAAAATGAGAGAAGTAGGTACGATTTAATAAAAAATAATTAAAAAGAGAAGCGGCATTCTTTACCAGTCCATAAATAATTCAGGATAAATTTATTCGAGCGATTTAGTAGCAGAATGTGAATAGTTTCTGCTGGAATCCGTGTTCCAACCAAGCACTCTGCCTTATTGTTCTAATTAATTCGGATATGATAATATACGAGCTGACACCGAGACAATGGGGCAGATATAGATAATATTGCAGGGATTCTCGGGTACGAACAATTGTTTTCTCCCAGGTTATTCGTCCCACTGCGTTTTCGTTCAAACCTCACTGACAGTTTAATATTTCACAATTTATATTCAATAATATTAACGTTTCACTAAACAACACAACGTCAACATTATTATTAATTATCCAGGTGCTTTTTGCCTTTATTTTAGAAATACTTAAATCTGCGGGTACGTGTACGTTTCGTCACTTTTGACTTTTGATTTGGGCTTCATCAATCGTTGTGGTTTTTTTTTTTTTGATCTCGTTTAAATGAAAATAATACACATCCTGATACAGTTATTGTTCTCCCATTAGTTGCCTTTTATCGTAATTAAGTACCTATGAAATTTCTTTTGCAATATCACGGTGACCTTCGGTTTCATCCATGTAAATAAAATTACGTAATGCAAAATTGGTCAAATGTAACAATAAAAAATAAAACACGCAACATTCTGTGGATATGGACGTAATAAATTGCAAAAAATTAAACAGTCACACATCGTAGCCACTTTATCACCAACTGAATTGCATTTAGAGAGAAGAAAAAAAAAAAAATTTTATACTTATACAAAAATGAAGTTTTTCGTCACAATTACAATTTTGTTATTCGTTGGTTTATTACGTGATGGCACTGGACAAGAACTTAAAGAGATTGGTAAGGAAAAACTAAACTTTTTGAGCGCTTTTGAAATTACATAATTTAAACTTGTAACTTTTGTCCTTGCAGTTGGTTATCGTAAATGTTATTTTGTAAATTGTCCCGAAGGAACTTTTAGTTGCTCCAAATATTCCAAAACAACCGATGATTTGCAAAATGTCGATGTTTTAGTTACATGTAACGATGCCCAAGGTACGTTTTTAAAATACCTAATCGTAAGTAAATAAAGTGAGCACCAAGATATGTACATAAGTGCTTATTTTGAAGGTAAGGTTTTGGAAACTGGCCAGCAACAAATAGCTAACCCTTTTCCGGGCTCAGCATTTGCAGTTATGTCTTTAGAAGGTGGAGTTTTGGGGAGTTCCAAAATAAGTCCAATGCCTGACGCGTATCCATCAGACGATAATAAAAATTACGATCAAGTGGAAACTTTTAACAAATAATTTTCAACTTGATTATATCTAATGCACAGCTTTAATTCTGTTCAAAAAATTGCAATTTCGTTGAGAAATTTTTTTAATTATCTTAGTAAAACTAAATACATAATTAGCGAACAATAAGGTGTATATTCTGAATTATTTATACATACATATTATTATCAAGATAAAAAATTGCGTTTATAATTTAGTAAAATAAAAGCATTTATGCCCGTTTGTGTTTAGTGTTACATTAGAGCCATAGAAGCCGACCATAGATGATCAAATTTAATATATGTATGACCTATTATACAGGGTTTTCCGCGTAACCAACCCGTTCGTTAAAAGTACTAATACCGGTAGAGTTTTGAAAATGTGGCAAATACCCCAACAGCTGATGCTCTATTTCATTAAAATATTTACAGTCGTCTGTCACTTCCGGTTACACCGGAAGTCGACACCAACTTTGTAATTTTAAATGGAATGGTATATTTTTTATGCGGAATTTGAATAAAACATGAAATTTTAAGGTAAGTTTGATAACCAATTCGAACACCTGCGATGAGCGGTTTCTGAGATAATTAAATTTGTACAAAAAATAATCTTTTTTGCAACTAAAACTTTAAAAAATCATAACTTCCACAAAATATCATTAACAGTGTTGAAATTTTTACCAGTAATAGCTGAAACACAAAGCTAACGTACTGACAAAATTCAAATTAATAATTTATACAGGGCGTTCAAAAAAAAATTATAAAGTTTAAATCTTCAGATATGAACAACTTCGTTTTTTTAAATGGCACCTAAGTATCATATTTTATTTTTTCATTCGATTCCTTTTTCTATCCTCTTTCGATCCATATGGATATTTCCTATTGTTTTAGTTTTGAATAATTTTGAATTTTTACAAAAAGGTATTTTCATTAATTTTGGCGACAACTAACGAAAATCAAAGCAAAATCACACAAAAAACTTTCTTTGAATTAATTTCTTTTACAATAAATACTTTAAAAACTTTTAAACTTTAGAATTTTATTGTAAACGCCCTGTATAAATTATTAAGTTCAATTTTTTCAAGGCGTTAGCTCTAACATTCAGTTATCACTCGTAAAAATTTTAACACTCTAAGTCATATTTTGTGGAAGTTACGATTTTTTAAAGTTTGAGTTGCGGTAGCGATTTTTTTTCTATAAATTAAATTATCCCAGAAACCGCTCATCGCAGGTGTACAATTTGGTTATCAAACTGACGTTAAATTTTCACCTTTCATTCGAATTCGGCTTAAAAAATATACCATTCCATTTAAAATTACAAAGTTCGTGTCGACTTCCGGTGTAACCGGAAGTGACAGACGACTGTAAATATTTTAATGAAATAGAGAATCAGCTGTTGGGTTATTTGCCACATTTTCAAAACTCTGCCGGTATTATAAGTTCAAAAATTTTTACAAACGGGTTACATCGAAAACCCTGTATACATTACCAATTGTTCTTTAATTTAAGTGACTTTTTTGTGTTGAAGTTGCTACAATCGGAATTTATTCTGTTTTCTTTAACTCTTAAGTTATGTTAGACATAAGAAAATCTCAGAATAAATTCTTATTATAGCAGCTCTAATGCAAAAAATTCACTTAAATTAGAAGAACAGTTGGTAATGGGAGTGCATTGTTAATAATCGGTCATATATATACTAAATTTAATCATCTATGGTTGCAATATACGTAGATCTATGGTTTTGCTTTTTGTAGTATCTATGATTACGGTATACGATTTATCTATGGTATAGAGATGTCATATGCCATTGTTTACACCAATTAATATTTAATTAATTGTTGTATTTGTTTCTTGTACGTTTTTATTTTATATCTCACGTCTTGTATGTTTAATAGTGTGTATAATTCCCCCGTTTTTTCAGGTTAGTAGATGTGTAACTGCACATTAATTGGATCCAATCGTAGTTGATCGTAGTCGTCCTTTATTTCCTATTCGTCTTCTTCCCTTTGGAACATCGTCCGATTAATTGAGGTATGTGTGCAAGAATTAATTAATATGTTCCATTAACAATTGAATATGTATTATATTTATTGAATTTTTTACTAAATAGTGTTAATTCTTTTTTATCATCGGCAGGTGTCTTTTGAAATTTGATTGATGAACGAGACCACACTGGAGGTTATTTCTATGGCACTCTTTATCTTGGAAAATTCTTCAAGTAATAAAGGTGAGAATACTTCCCATAATTAGCATGTAATTGGCTGGTATTTAATTAAAATTTGATCCCGACTTAATCGTTTCAGTTGCTTGCAATTGGATTTTTTAAAAATAGAATTCCTGTAAACACTAACTGTGTGTTGATCAATATTGTTTAATATTTTATTAATTGAAAGAACTATTATTATTTAAGTATTGTTTGTAAATTTATTTCGTGTGTTATTATTTAAATTGTTAACTTGTCTCTTGTCCATTTCTTTAGATTGACTAGTGGAAGATACGTATCGAAGTTTATTTCAACCTCTAAGGGAACAGGTCAACTGCAATGGTATCGTTCTTCCCGAGATTCACTTGCTGTTTGCCCTCTTCACCTTACAGCAGTCATCTACGGTTGTTTGTAATAATGCGTAATTATCCTATTTTATTATATTTACCCATTTGTTGTAATAAAGTATTCAATGTGGATTCCTTCACATAAATGTGATTTTTATTTTTAAGTTAAGCCATTGTATCTAATGTATTTTGTAAATTTGTAATAAATAATTAAAGACCGAAAACGTTATTTAATTTCCTATAATTAATTTCAATTTGATACTACTAGCGCGATCTTTAGAGTAGTAGCTGAACTATAGTTCTAAAAATCTTCTAAAAACAAATTCAAATTTTATAACTACTGATACTTATGCTCTCCTGGTACCAAAAGTCGAAAATATCGAAATTTCGGATTTATTTAAATTTCCGATTATTTCCTGATTGACCCTCGTATATTTTAAAATTTTTCGAAATTTGTACCAGGAGAGCATAAGTCCAAGGAGTTATATTCCGATTATTTCCTGATTTACCCTCGTATATGAAAATTTTTCAAATTTCTTCGAAATTTTCGACTTTTGGTACCAGGAGAGCATAAGTATCATGAGGTCGTTTTTGTCCATTTATTTATTGACTGGAACTCGTATAACATTCGACTTTGAAAATTTAGAGGACGTGGTTGTACAAGGTTCAGTCAAAAAGAATTTTGACAATGAAAAGTTTATTTATTTTATGTTATTTCCATGGAAAATTAATAAATCTTATCAGTATTTTAAACAATATATCAATTAAAACCAAATTTGTTTTAATTTAATTTTATTTCGACTGCATACATTATCTTACATTCCTTTAAAATTTACAATTAAATAAAACATTACAAGTCATTATTATAATAAAAAAACAATTTAGAAGATTATTTACTTACATAAATTTAAGATATACGTTATTACGTAGTAATAAATACAAATAATTGATAGAAAATGAATGAAATTTAACATAAATAATGTACAATTTGGGCATTAATCAGTTAATTGATTAATTGTGATTAATTTAATTGCAACTGAACTTTAAATTGCAAGTTGTAATTAATTTAATTAAATTAATCTATATTAATTGCATCCTGCAATTAAATAAATTGCTATTACGTCTTTAATTGTTTTAGAAAACAATTAAAATTAACAATTATCTTGCTTTGATACAGAGAAACACTTTGAAGTTTCTACATGTATGCATTCGTTATTTTTTTAATGAAAAGTTTTAATTAAATGTATCAAAGCGAAGAATAATTAATTAATTGTTAATTGCGAGTTTCCACAATTAAACAATTGTAATTGTGAAAATTCGCAGTTAACAATTGAATAATCGTTAATTTTTAATTGTTTAACAGTTAAATTTCATGCACAAGAGGAAATAAAATAAGAGTTATCGTTAAAATACACAATTTCTTTAAATTTTCCTATAAATAGAAAACTACAACTTAAATTTAGAATAATACACGTAGATTGTCGAACTTCCTTGTCTTTATTGTTGAAAATTACAACGTATCGACTGGTATGGTATCTCATTCGTCGTCAATTACTTGTCGAAACGTTGTAATTCTCAACAATAAAGACATGGAAGTTCGACAATCTACGTGTATTATTTTCAACACAAACGTGTCTACAACCTTCAAAAAAACGTTAAATTTAAAATGTTTATACAATTTTGCGACTTATTAAATTTTAGTTTCAGCTCTCATAGCCATCCTATCCATAAAAAATAAATACTTATTATTAAAGAGTTAATAAATATCAATTTGTAACAATTACACAAAAGAAAGCAATTTAGAAAATTGATATCTACACAAAAGTTAAACAAATAACAGTTTGTAAAATAAATGAATATTAGAGCTGAAGACTAAGAATAAATAAAAGATATAAATAAATACAATAAACTGAAAAAACAGAACAATTTCTTCATATTATTCTTACGATATCCGAAACTTGAAAGTAAATATGTTAAATATGATTAACTACAACAAGAATTGCGGCAAAAACTAATAAATAGCTTACATACTAGAAAGATTCGGATGAATGTCGTTCGATAGAGCATATCGGGAAAATTAGATGCAGCAAGTGAAGTCCAGGAAGAACGATGAGTTTGAAATAAACTTCGATGCAATCTCTTCCATTAGTCAATCTAAGAGGAACGAATTAACAACGTTATTAAACAATAAACAATGAAATAAGACAAATAAATAAATTTACGGTTTTCTCATTATTCAAAGTTTGCAATTTGTTAATTAATTTTTACAAACAAATTTCTTAATAATACTAAAATATAGAATAGCGATAGTCCTTTCAATTAATCAAATATGAAACGATTGCTCATTGGAAAACTGTTTAAAATAAATCAAATGATTAATCGTTTATAGTAATTATTTTCTAAGATTAAATACAAAACTAATTGCAGGTGAAAATAATTGCTGGTTAATTTAATAATACGGTTCTTGTTTGTAATCACTAACAATACTTTTATTAAATTTTGATCTGTTCAATCTCCTTGACAAGAATGAACATTAATTAAAAAAATAATAATACAATGTTCTTAAAATAGGAGACATTTTAGTTATGTATATAGTTCCTGTTAGTGACCAACAACTTTCACACTTCAAAGTTTCCCGAATTCGAAAACTTCGAAGTCAGAACCACTGGTGTTCCTTAACTCCGGAATTTTCAAATGTCGGAGACTTTAAGGTATCAAGACATCTTATTCTGAAATCTTCAAACCTCGTAAGACTTACCTATCACGACGATTTCACGCTCTGCAATATTCATAGTTGTTGCATCTGAAGAACCTAAGATCTCGACGTAATCTAACTACAAGTAGAGAGAATTTCCAAGAAATTAACGAAAGCACCAACTGTAGAATCTTCTTTGTCTTCTCCAGTAGAGACCTGAAAAAGACGAATTTGGAGATTTTTTTTTTCACTTTTCGTATTATCTAGGCCAATTTGTCTACCACATATAATTAAATTTTAATTTATAATTGCCTACATTACTTATGACTTTTTCTTTATGCCTGTAAAATTTCATTAAAATCGGTTTAGCCGTATCGAAGATTACCCCGATCAAACAAACCGACAGGCAAACAACTCTGATTTTACTTATTTTGATACTAATTATGGGATATTCTCTTACCTTATTTAACTGAAGAACCTTCCAAGGAGACAAGGTAAACGTTTACGCCAAGAATTAATAAGAAGTGCTGCGAAAGCGAGATGAAAACAAACTTTTCTTTTCGTCAATCCTACTGTAAGAAATACGTAAATAAAAGCAAATTTGAAGACACCATTTAATAAAAATAACATTTAAATATAATATACTTTCAATGCATTAAACAACACGTTAATTAATAGACGTACTCTCACCTTAATTAATCGGGCGACGTTACAGATGCAATAAGATGAAATCGAATAAAATACAGAAGAATAAATAATACCGTTGGCTGCTGTTGGGAAGAATTGTCGAAGTATAAGGATACAAATATCTTTCAATGCTATGTGCAGTTTTTTTTTTCCATTATACTGTGGAAATTAACAAGACAAAACGTATCAACAACTCTATTAAATAAATGAAATGAGAGTTGTAAAATAAAAATGCATATAAATGCATTAAAACAAAATGCAAAACAGAGAATTGTTTGTTTTATCTTTAGACATCCTTGATTTACCATAGATAAAACATATTCCATAAACATAGATACTTGTGAAAGCAAAACCATAGATGTACATAATAGCTATTATACGGTAATCTTCACAATTTAGTAATAGTAATTATGTACTTTAACATTATGAGTAATAAATTACTCGCAATTGATTCCCTACCTGCAGTAGGTAGTTGTGCGTCTTTTAAAATAGTTTCTTTATTGTTATGTATCATTTGTTACAGTATAACAAATTGAACGCACCTTAAAACATAGAGAGCAATTTTAATAAACCATAGAGATCGAATACCATTATTTCACCTGTCATCTTAACATAACCAACAAAAAAATGATAATAAAAGTTGAAAATTGAACATTTACCTAGGGCGTTAAAAGTTAAGTGCTTCTTTTTGTTTAAATATAAATTAGTTAAGATATGCGAGAAGATCTTCATAATGCAGGAAGATAACTCAATGTTCGATAAAATTTTAGGAGAATTGGAGCGTATCATTGAAAACGATATTAATTCTAGACTGTAAGTAAAACAGATATTGCAATGTAACAGTAAAAAAATACGTTTTCTTTTTTATTATTGTAGAAAGTCGTTTAGTATTGTGCCGGTTATAGATAATAAGAACAAATCTCCTATTTTATACGAGAGACAAGACGAATCTGAGTATCATTTGGGGTTAGAATCGTGGTGCGTAAAACACATTTACAGATATGCTTCAGCGGAACTGTTCAAAGTTCGTCGTCTACTAAAGAAAAACAGATTGCCAGTTTTTCAATTGGAAACCCTAAACAAATATTTAATCGGGGTTTTACTGATAAATCCGGAGGTGACAACGTTCTGGAATATGAAGAAGGAACTTGTAGAACAGGACGTACTACAAATTACAAAAGAGTTACTGTTCACTAAACTCGTTTTATCACACAAAAGCAAGTCGAACGACACGTTTAATCATAGAAGATGGCTACTGAAGAAACTATCGATTAACACTAAACCAGAAAATTACTTTGACATATTTCAAGGAGAGTTTGCAGTGACAGAAGTGGCAGCTGAAAAATCAGAGAACAACTACCATGCATGGACGCATCGTATTTGGTGTTTAGAAAACTTTTTGACCAACGATCAGAGTGCAAGTGACATAATCTATCAACAAGTGATGTTTTCTTCAGCTTGGATCAATAATCATATATCGCAACATTCTGGCTACCATTATAGGCAATATTTAATAAACTGCATTAAAAAAAATCCTACTTTAATGGAGATTTCCTTAGTGTATGTAAAAGATTTGTTAGAACTTTCTTCAGACGATATTTCGTCTGAAACAAATTTCATAAAAAAATTACTAGGCGAATCGGAAGAATACGTTAGTGAAAGCAATAATGATTCGAATTACGTTTGTATTTTGTTGTGGGAACTATTTTCTACGTTAGAAGTGCTGTTTTGTTCCTATGCGAAACACGAAACCATTTGGTACCACCGTAAGTTTGTAGTCTATCATTTGTTACAGTGGATGTATGACAGTTACGGGATCGACTGGCAACCAAAAGTAAACGTTAACGAATGTAATGTTAATATTGTCGATAATTATGTATGTAAGAACGTTAAATTTGCCGAAAATGGCGAAAAGTTTGCCAAATTGTTTAAATTTGAAACAGACCGATTGAATGCGTCTTTGTTATACAGAAAAATTGTTCAATCCGAGTCTGATATTGTTAAAACGTCGCTATCAAGTGCCTGCCCTTATACCCAAAAGTTAGCTGAGAGATACGAAAGATGGTTGAAGAATATTGCTTGTTTACGAGGCGTTTAATTTTTTTTTATTATTGTTTTTGTTGTGTGTTAAGAAGTCTTTTTTTTAAAATAAATATACGAAAAAAAATTATAATATTATCTATGTGAAATTACCTACTATCGTTAATAATTTTAAAAAAGTTTAGCTAAATTATTATTAATTAATTGATTAAGAAACACCCTATATAGTGTAATTAGTCGTAAAGACAATTTTTTTATAATGTAAAACGTTACATAAATAAATAAAGTACAAATTAATATAAATTATTCTTTTTTTGATTACCATATAACAAAAAGTTTTATATCAAGAAATAGATCGACTATACTGCAGATTTAAATTTCCCGCAATTACATCAAAAACAATTTAATTTTTTCTTGGATAAATGTAAACGTCTAATACCCGGGTTTTCGATTAATAAGCAATAAATTCTCTAAAGAACAAAATTATTATGCTTTTCTTAAGTTCCTATTGAAATTAAATTAATTTTATTAATAAAACTTTTAACGAATTTTGTTAAACGGACCAATAGCAAGCCAGCAGCAACAATGAGTTATAAAACGGCGACCATTTTGCATTTACTTATTATTCGTGTTGACGCGTTTGTCGAGTTAAAACCTACGTTTAAGTATATACCTGAGTAATAAACTACGTTAACATTTTCAAAATGCCGCTGTACAAAAGTTTCAAACCGTCGAGAAAACCAAAGTTAATATCTTCTGTCGTAAGCAGGAATTTAAACCGTGAAAAACCTTCAAATTCGTTATCGATCGTTGAAGCTAAAACCTACAAAGTTTCGAGTGTTACCGAAGAAGAAAAGGCGATTGAAGAACAAATTACAGATTCTCCTGTAGTAGCTGACGGCGGTAATAAAACGGCTGAAACTCCCGCAGAATCTGCTTCTGTCGAAATAAAAAATAGAGCCGGCAAAGAAACCGAAAAAAATAAAAACGAAACTAAGGCTCAAAGAAAAAATAAAAAAGAGTCAGCGAAAAAGGCTAAAAATGAAGAAGTTTTGTCCGACGATTCTCAAAATTCAGAACACTTATCGATATCTCAACAGTATTTGCTTATGGAAAAGATTGTTGAACCGTCACCTCCAGAAAACGCGAGTAAAAAGGAACGTTTGGAATGGCTGCAAAAAGAACGAAACGTCGGACTTTACGTCCAATGCGATAATTGCGACAAGTTCAGGTATTTGGAAGATGTAATGGACCCCACTGAGCTACCAGAGAAATGGTACTGTTTCATGAACATGGGTAAGAAAAACTTGATCTTTTCAATTTCTTTTTTAAATAAGAGAATAACCGGAAGTCGTGGACAACTGAAACTATTTTAGTTAGAAAGATCACCGTTCATGTTCATATTGCCAAATTTTCAAAACATTAACGCGTTTAGTTTTCGATTTTCAAAGTAGAAAAACTACTTGTTTCTTTTTACATGCATTAATTACATAATTTTGGTTTTTACCTGCTAGATGTTGCCCATAAATCGTGCGAGGATCCGGAAGTTAAAGTGTCAGCCCGCGAGGAGGAAGACATGATATTCAACGAGTACAATGCCGGAAGCGTCGTCTGGGCAAAACTTCCCCCGTACCCTTGGTGGCCTGCAATGGTGGACGACAATCCCTACGAAGAACGCTACTACAGACTGAAAAACTTCTCCGATTTTCCGGCAAGTCTTTTACCTACGGACAAAAGAAAATGTTTTAATAATAAATTTTTAATTTCAGACACATTACAACGTGGCATTCTTCGACTCCGAACTGGTCAATATCGCGTGGATACGGCCGAAATTTTTGAAACCGTTCCGCGGAAACGAGAACATGTTCTCTTTGAAAGAAACTCCTTTCCAAATGCAATTCGTTGGTCGTTTCGACGTCGCCAAAAGACAAGCGATCGAAGCTTTGTCGTGCGACAGTATTTTGGATCGTTTGAAAAAGTTCAGTTTCATTGCCAGATGGGTCTACAAAATAGACTCCTATCCCACAAACAACAACAAAAAGACTCAAAAGAGAAAGAAAAACAACAATAATAATAATAATACGAGAAACGCAAACAACAACGAAAAGAAAAGAATGAGAAAAGACCACAACAAAAGAGGAGTTGATAACAAGAGAGCAGCGTCTGACACTGATGAACCAAATGAAGAGACAACTTGGGAAAAGAATGTGAATAACTCTTTCATTTCGGTTTCCTTTTCTCCAGATATTTCGTTTGATTTAAATTCCTATTAATTTTTTATTCAGTTTTTTACTTGTTCGTTACATAAATATTTACGAGCTTATAATTAAAAGTTAAGTTTAAACGTATTAAAGTGTTAATTCAAATATATGTTTTCTATGTCAAATAATATTAGTTTGTTGTTGTAAAAGTTTAAATGAGTTAATAAATTGTTTCATATATACTTTGCTCTTTTTTTATTAATTACCAAGAAATAAATATAATATTCTATTTAAAAGTTTTGTTTATCAATTATTTTAATATTATTTGTCTGCAAAGACCATTTTCTATATTAATTAGTCTGCTTTTTAATTATTCTATGATAATTACAATTTCCTATTTACTTACTATATGCAACCATCAATACACTCTCTTATAGTGTGATGCCTATACTAAACAACACCTAATTTTTACAGTTTACCTATTTTGATATTATTTTGCGCACATAAAGGCCACAAAATACTTAATTAAACCTAAAAATGTGGTTTTTATAATTTTTTTAATGAAAAATAATTTTTTCTCGTAGTTGTAGACTTTAGACACATTCGTTGATTTAGACACTACCGCGAACATAAACCTTACCCTAAAATTATTAACCTAACTTATGACGTTTGTTGATAACGATTAGAGTACAAAAAGCTAAAAATAAATAAAAAAATTGCCATTAAGTGTATTATAATTCAAAAAAATACAATATTTTGAAGTGTTTAGTGTTATAGAATAGTTATAGTTTAGTAAAGTGTATTTATTGTGAGTTTAAGTGTAACAATTAAAGCGAACGTTAATGGAACGTTAATAAAATATTGCTTAATTTAAACGTTTTTATTAATTTATCGCCATGGCTGATGCTGCGGCAAGACAGCTTCAATATGAATATAAAGCGGTAAGTCGATTTTCTAGACTTTTAATTAAATTAAAGAAAAAAATTAAGGACAAGTTAGGTTATGTTTGGATAAATAAATTCGATAATTACGCATGTTTTTAGAATTCAAACTTAGTTTTACAAGCCGATGTTCGTCTTATTGAGAGACGAAGTCGCGATGAAGCCACGGGCGAAGTTATGTCCCTCGTTGGGAAACTATTGGGCACAAAAATGGGAGACCGAGCCCAAAAGACAAAACCTGTTAAAGCCGAAGAACGTAAAGCAAAGTAAGATCTATTTTCTACTTTAAAACGTCCAATAACATATAACAAAAACATTTCAGACGACAGAAACGTGACGAGGCACAGTACGATTTTGCTAGAATGAAGGGCGCAACACTACTGTCCGAAGGAATCGACGAAATGGTCGGCATTATTTACAAACCGAAAACCCAAGAAACGAGGCAAACGTACGAGGTCCTGCTAAGTTTCTTGCAAGAGGCGCTGGGCGATCAACCTAGAGACATCTTATGTGGTGCAGCCGATGAGATCCTTTCAGTCTTAAAAAACGACCGACTGAAAGACAAAGAGAAGAAAAAAGAAACGGAGGCCTTATTAGGAAGCATTACGGAAGAAAGATTCGCTTTGCTCGTTAATCTTTGCAAAAAGATTTCGGATTTCGGGTCAGACGAAACGAAAACTGTAGCCGCTGGTGAAGAGAACATAGACGAAACGTACGGGATTAACGTTCAATTTGAAGAATCCGAAGAAGAAGACGATGAAGATATGTACGGTGAAGTTAGGGAAGAATTGGACGATGATGAGGGCGAAGAAGCTCGCGAAGATATCGCAATTCACGCAGAAAACTTGGGAGGAGTAGAGGAATCGAAAAAAGAAAAATCTTTGCACCCACTCGATATCGACGCCTATTGGCTTCAAAGACAGCTTTCCAAAATATACGATGACGCTATGGTTTCTCAAGCTAAAGCAGCCGAAGTTCTGAACGTATTGAGAGACGCAGGCGACGACAGAGAATGCGAAAATCAATTAGTGTTGCTTTTGGGCTACGACTGTTTCGATTTTATAAAGATTTTGAAGAAAAACAGGCAAATGAGTAAGTAATTTCCTATTAGAAACGTTCCGATAATAAGTGCTACGTTTTAATTGCAGTTTATTATTGCACCGTCTTGGCCAAATCCCAAAGCGAATCCGAAAGGCAGAAGCTGAAAGACCGCATGTCCGACGATCCGACGCTGGCACGCATTTTGAGACTTCTGGACACTGGAAAAGGCGACGACGAAGACGACGAGGAATCGTCGTCCAGATTCTCGAGAAAAAAAGACCAGAACGACGAGAACGACGCCGGAAGCGGGGCTACTTTGCCTGGATCTCGGCAAATAGTTGACTTTGAAGATCTCGTTTTTTCACAAGGCTCCCACTTTATGGCAAACAAACGGTGTCAGTTGCCCGATGGTTCTTTCAGAAAACAACGAAAAGGTACGTGAAAGAACATTCTTTTAGCTTTTAGGAGCATTTGCGGGCTTTCCAAATTGTTTATAAACTAAATATTTTACATTTCGTTATTTTAATATTAGGTTACGAAGAGGTTCACGTTCCAGCTCTGAAACCGAAACCGTTTTCGGAAAACGAAAAATTAGTAGCAATCGATCAATTGCCGAAATACGTCCAGCCGGTTTTTGACGGTTTCAAGACGTTAAACAGAATTCAGAGTCGTTTGTGCAAATGCGCGTTAGACTCGGACGAAAATTTGCTCCTTTGCGCCCCGACCGGTGCCGGTAAAACGAACGTCGCCCTGTTGTGTATGATGCGCGAAATCGGTAAACATATAAACGCCGATGGGACTATAAATGCCGACGATTTTAAGATAATATACGTCGCCCCTATGAGATCGCTTGTCCAAGAAATGGTCGGTAATTTCGGCAAAAGGCTTGCGAGTTACAACATAACCGTCTCAGAATTAACGGGAGATCACCAGTTGTCTCGAGAACAGATCGCGGCCACCCAAATCATCGTCTGTACGCCAGAAAAATGGGATATAATAACGAGAAAAGGGGGCGAAAAGACGTTCACGAGTCTCGTAAGACTCATTATTATCGACGAAATTCATCTATTACATGACGAACGTGGCCCTGTGTTAGAAGCGTTGATAGCCAGAACGATCCGAATGATTGAATCCACCCAAGAAGATGTTCGCTTGGTAGGACTGTCTGCCACTTTACCCAATTACAAAGACGTTGCTATGTTGTTGAGGGTGAAGCCGGATTCGGGATTGTTCTATTTCGACAACAGCTTTAGACCAGTTGCTTTAGAGCAGCAGTACATCGGTGTGACGGAGAAAAAGGCTCTGAAACGTTTCCAGATAATGAACGAAATAGTGTACGAAAAAACGATGGAACACGCTGGCAGAAACCAAGTCCTTGTCTTCGTCCATTCTCGTAAAGAAACCGGAAAGACAGCTCGCGCAATTCGAGATATGTGCTTAGAAAAGGACACTTTGGGGCAGTTTTTACGCGAGGGATCCGCCTCCATGGAAGTTCTCCGGACTGAAGCAGAACAAGTAAAGAATCCGGAACTCAAAGACCTTTTACCATACGGCTTTGCAATCCACCACGCCGGCATGACCCGGGTCGACAGGACTTTGGTGGAAGATTTGTTCGCCGATCGTCACATTCAAGTGTTGGTGTCAACGGCAACACTCGCTTGGGGAGTTAACTTACCCGCACACACTGTTATTATAAAAGGAACGCAAATTTATAACCCTGAGAAAGGCCGATGGACAGAACTTGGCGCTTTAGATGTCCTTCAAATGTTAGGCAGAGCTGGTCGACCCCAATACGACACCAAAGGCGAGGGAATACTTATAACCAACCACAGTGAGCTGCAGTACTACCTCTCGTTGTTAAATCAACAGCTACCGATCGAATCCCAAATGGTAACCAAATTGCCGGACATGCTCAATGCGGAAATAGTGTTGGGAACCGTTCAAAACGTGAGGGACGCCGTCACCTGGCTCGGATACACTTATCTCTACATCAGGATGTTACGTCAGCCGACACTTTATGGCATTTCGCACGATCATATGAAGCAGGATCCTCTTCTCGAACAGCAAAGAGCCGATTTGATCCACACAGCCGCGTTACATCTCGACAGGAGCGGACTGGTCAAATACGATCGTAAAACCGGGAATTTCCAGGTAACCGAGTTAGGCCGAATTGCATCCCATTATTACTGCACTCACGAAACAATGTCTACGTACAATCAACTTCTGAAACCGATGCTTAGTGAAATCGAACTTTTCCGAGTGTTTTCTTTGTCGGGCGAGTTCAAGAACATTGCGGTACGCGAAGAGGAGAAATTGGAACTTCAAAAGTTAATGGAACGCGTCCCTATCCCTATTAAAGAGAGCATAGAAGAACCCAGCGCGAAAGTTAATGTTCTCTTACAAGCCTATATTTCTCAATTGAAACTGGAAGGATTTGCCCTCATGTCTGACATGGTTTTCATCACGCAGTCCGCGTCGCGATTGATGAGAGCCATTTTCGAGATCGTGTTGCACCGAGGCTGGGCCCAACTTGCCGACAAATCCCTGGCGCTTTGCAAAATGATAGACCGCAGAATGTGGCAGTCGATGTCTCCTTTGAGACAATTCCGAAAGATGCCCGAGGAGATCGTCAAGAAAATCGAAAAGAAAAATTTCCCGTGGGAAAGACTCTACGATCTCGGTCCCAACGAGATTGGAGAACTTATACGTGTTCCCAAACTGGGAAAAACGATCCACAAGTACGTACATCAGTTCCCGAAGCTGGAGTTATCGACCCACATCCAACCCATCACAAGATCGACGTTGAAAGTAGAGCTAACCGTTACGCCTGACTTTCAGTGGGACGAGAAACTTCACGGTCACTCGGAAGCCTTTTGGATCCTGGTTGAGGACGTGGACTCTGAGGTGATCCTGCATCACGAATATTTCTTACTAAAGGCCAAGTATGCCACCGACGAACACTACGTGAAATTCTTCGTGCCAGTCTTTGAGCCTTTACCTCCGCAATATTTTTTGAGAATAGTATCTGACAGATGGATAGGATCCGAAACACAGCTTCCTGTATCTTTTCGTCACTTAATTTTGCCGGAAAAGAACCTGCCACCTACGGAACTGTTAGATCTGCAACCATTACCCATAACAGCCTTGAGAAACGCGAAGTATGAATCCTTATACCAAGAGAAGTTCCCTCAGTTTAATCCCATTCAAACCCAGGTCTTCAACGCAGTGTACAACAGCGACGACAACGTGTTCATAGGTGCTCCAACCGGTTCTGGAAAAACCACCATAGCTGAATTTTCTATTCTTCGTCTCTTCCAACAAAATCCAGAGGGACGCTGTGTCTACATGGTCCCGAAAGACGCACTTGCCGAGCTTATTTTTGCCGACTGGCACAACAAATTTGGCCAGTTGTTGGCGAAAAAGGTGGTTTTATTAACCGGAGAAACCGGCACGGACTTAAAATTGCTCGCCAAAGGTCAAATCATAATAACAACAGCCGAAAAATGGGACATCCTTTCACGACGTTGGAAACAACGCAAGAACGTTCAGAATATTCATTTGTTCATAGCCGACGAACTGCACCTTATAGGGGGCGACGACGGGCCCGTGATTGAGGTGGTTTGTTCCCGCATGCGTTACATTTCATCCCAGATTGAGAAGCAGATAAGAATAGTGGCGTTGTCGGCTTCTTTGGCGGACCACAGGGACGTATCGCAATGGTTGGGGTGCAATGCAAACTGCACGTTTAATTTCCATCCCAGCGTGAGACCAGTGCCTCTGGAATTACATGTTCAGGGCTTCAACGTGACCCACAATGCATCGCGTTTGATCGCCATGTCGAAACCAGTGTACAACGCCATACTGAGACATAGCCCGCATAAGCCGGTAATTGTCTTCGTACCGACGAGAAAACAGGCACGACTGATGGCCATTGACATATTGACTTACTGCGCAGCCGAGGGTCAACCCAACAGATTCTTCCATGCCGAAGAAGAGGACATTAAACCTTTCTTGGACAGGATGAGCGATAAGGTAAGACTCTTCCGTTATTTTTCGGTCATTATAGTAATTTGAAATTGCAGACTCTGAAAGAGACCCTGTCTCAAGGCGTGGCCTACATGCACGAGGGTCTTTCTGCGAGCGATCACCGTTTAGTTGAACAGCTCTTCGATTCTGGAGCTGTACAGATAGCGGTGATCACTCGAGATCTTTGTTGGGCTGTTAACATTTTCGGTCATCTGGTTATCGCAATGGACACTCAGTTTTACAACGGCAAAGTCCACGCTTACGAAGATTATCCGATCACTGACGTAATCCAAATGGTCGGAAGGGCGAACAGGCCTTTGGAAGACGACGACGCGAAATGCGTTCTTATGTGTCAGAGTTCCAAGAAAGATTTCTTTAAGAAGTTCCTCAACGATTCGTTGCCAGTCGAGAGTCATCTGGATCATCGACTGCACGACCATTTCAACGCTGAAATCGTAACGAAAACTATAGAGAACAAACAGGACGCCGTGGACTATTTGACCTGGACGTTCTTGTACAGACGGCTGACGCAGAATCCGAACTATTACAATTTACAAGGGGTCACGCACAGACACTTGTCCGATCATTTGTCCGAACTTGTGGAGAACACGTTGTCCGACTTGGAACAATCCAAGTGCATAAGTGTCGAGGAAGAAATGGACTGCATGCCACTCAATTTGGGAATGATTGCAGCATACTACTATATTAACTACACCACAATAGGTAATACGATCCGGCGGTCTTTTTAAGTTTGTAAGAATTTAAATTTATGTCTGCTTTCAGAATTGTTCAGCTTGTCTCTAAATAATCGTACAAAGATCCGCGGTTTGCTCGAAATCATCTCGTCCGCTGCCGAATACGAAGATTTACCAGTCCGCCATCGTGAGGACCATCTGCTCCGCAGTTTGGCCCAAAGATTACCGAACAAACTCACCAGCGCGACCGGGGGAGCACCGAAATACAACGATCCGCACGTGAAGACGAACCTTCTTCTCCAGGCGCATTTGTGTCGCATTCAGTTGGGGGCAGAGTTGCAAGGAGACACCGAATCGGTACTTAGCAAGGCAATTCGTTTGATCCAGGCATGCGTGGATGTGCTGAGCTCTAACGGATGGTTGTCGCCCGCTGTAGCCGCCATGGAACTTGCCCAGATGGTCACACAAGGCATGTGGAGCAAGGATTCGTATCTTAAGCAGCTGCCGCATTTTAATTCTGATATTATTAAGAGGTGCACAGATAAGGTAAGTGCTGATTTGGTGGTTGTTTGAGGTGTTGCATCGTTTGTTCCTTCGTTATTTAGGGCATAGAGACGGTGTTTGACATCATGGAATTGGAGGACGAGGATCGTTCGAAGCTTCTGCAACTGACGGACTCTCAAATGGCCGACGTTGCCCGATTCTGTAATCGATACCCGAACATAGAGCTCACGTACGAAATAATGGACAAAGATCGTATTCATTCGGGCTCATCGGTTCACGTAGCTGTCCAATTGGAACGAGAAGACGAAGTCAGTGGACCTGTCATTGCTCCGTTCTTCCCCCAGGTACGAATCACTTTTGGCTTCTAATGTTATGTTTATGATAATAATAATTTTTAGAAACGAGAAGAAGGTTGGTGGGTCGTTATAGGAGAGCCGAAATCGAATTCCTTGCTGTCCATTAAACGATTAACGTTACAACAGAAGGCTAGGATCAAGTTGGACTTTGTGGCTCCCAGTCCCGGTCATCACACGTACACTTTGTACTTCATGAGTGACGCTTATTTGGGATGCGATCAGGAATATAAGTTTTCGATAGACGTTGGCGATTTTGAGTCGAGTGAAAGTGAATCAGATTAAATGTTTCATTGGCGTCTTTTAGTTCTACTGTTGTATCATGTTTATGTCTTAAGGATCGTATTATAATTAAAGTAATGATATGAATAAATAAAATTTAAAGTTGGTACATTTGGTGGTGTCTTATTTTATTTCTACAAATTAACGAAAGTGTGTTAGGTGTGTTTGTTTGTTTGTTTGCATATAATTCGGGAAGTAACGGAGGAATTTTGATGCGATTTTTAGTGCGGTACACGTTATTAAATCGGGGTGGTTATGACGTTATCAGTTACAGTTCATTACTATCATTATTAAGAGTTTTAATTCAAAAAGTGCTTACCAAAATTGTTGAAGATATTTTTACTTCTGTAAAATTAACGTCAAAACTAGATTCTGTCTTTATGTGTGGAGTCCATAAACGTGGGAAAAGCTGTAGACAAAAAAAATAATTTTGTTGCTATTTGTTTTAAAATTAAAAAAAATGTCTAACTACATACGAACATATTTTTTGCCCTATTTTAGAATATACAGGGTGTTGAATCGAAAACGAAACAGATGCACTTTCGGGCAGTTAACTATTTTTTTCAAGAAACCCTCGCACCCGTCGATTTTGTTTCCGAGGAGGACATCAAATTATCACAAACTCACGTACATGCGCGCAACCCTCTAAGCGGGGGAGGCATCACCCCTAAAATCTTAATCGGAAGGGGGGTCAAGTGATACCTCATTCGAAAGGCCTTTTAATTATCTTTATAATGATGTGTATACTCATATACTTCGCTGTATTATTTTCTGAGATTTATTGATTTAAAATTTAAAGAGACTTCAATACTTTAAATCAATAAATCTCTAAAACTACTGGAGCGAAGTACATAATTATATATATCATTATAAAGGGAATTGAAAGACCTTTCAAATGAGGTATCACTTGACCCTCTTTCCGATTAATATTTTAGGGGTGGTGCCTCCCCCCCTTAGAGGGTTGCGCGCATGTACGTGAGTTTGTGATAATTTGATGTCCGCCTCGAAAACAAAATCGACGGGTGCGAGGGTTTTATAAAAAAAAAAATGAACTGCCCCTAAAAGGCTTTGTTTATTTTTTTGATGCGCCACCCTGTATAATATTGATTAATTATTATTTTTTACTAAATTTTCGATAACTTCGATATCTAAACTATGTTTTGTAAGTCAAATTAAAACGAGCGTTCTCCATTTAATTATTCGGACTTTGCAGCGCATTTATCGTTTTGTATTTTTTTTCTTTTGAGCAGGTTATTGGTTTGTCATTATTTAAAGTCACAGGTCAAAATCTATTTTTGTTTATACATAATTATCCAAATTTACAAATACGTATTTTTTCTCGAACGCTGGAGGAATATTCCATAAAGCAAATTGGTTATAATAATTCAGTTGCATAAGAATTTAATAAATAATTTGAGCAATAAAAATAAATTCACGTTGCCGAAACACGAGAAGAGCTTTATTTTCAAGGATTTGGGTTTGTCGTGTTAATTGTTTGGTAAATAGATTCATTTGAAAAAAATAATAAATAGATAACCTTCTTTCAAATTTTCGATAACTAGTGGTTCAGGATGTATTGTACTGATAAATATCCATGAGTAAGTAGTTTTTCGAAATTTTGTTTTTCTTGTGAATGGCTGCTTCAATTCGAATAAAATTCATACCAGTGGTAGACAACACTTGTATGCATTTGTGAAAAAAATTGCAACAAAGTCTGACCACGGGAACATGAAAAAATTCGCGTCCCAACTTTATGTGACTGAAACTTTTAATAATAAATGAATGCATCATAAATAGTCCTTTTAATTTCTATTATAATTTTGACCTTTTACTTATGATTTTTTTTTAACTTAATGAAGAAAGGATCGTTAATCGTTCGCTGAAGTTAAAGGAAAAGGAATAAGTACTTGTAAATATAGGAACAGTAATATGCCAACATTGTTGGCTAATGAGGCTCAGTTTGCAACGTGCTAACAAAAAGGTTCATAAATTAGCGGCATTGCTTATTGTTTGTGGTATTATTATAAGTACGAGAAAATATCCTGGCGTAATTTGTAACGTTTATATTTTCTCAGGAGGTTGAGCAACCTGAGCAGGCAAAAGGCAACATTTATTTATCTTGTAAATTTATACAAACCAAACCGTATCTAATTCGAAAGTTGTTGGTTGCATTTGAAAAATGGCCATTGTTCGAAAGTACGTTGTATCTTTCTGCACAATACACTAATATGTAGACAATGCAATTGGAAAACGATAATCCATGTAACACAACAACGTAAATAATGGCAGTCTTAAATTATTTAACAAAATAAGTTGTTATCTCACGTACGTTCGTGATCGACCCTTTCCAACAGCGAGTAAACTTTAAAAGGTCCCTACACTCATTAAGATCCGTGATCAGATCAGATCGGTATTAGTGATGTAAAAAAAGTAACTATTCGTTACAAAGTATTCGTTACTCATTGAGTCCTCGTTGTAACTAATACTCGATCTTAAAAGTATTCGTTCCTTGTCTGGTTTCGTTACTAATATACTAATACGTTATTTACCGAGAGCTAGTTCAAGTCAAGTAGTAGATACATACTAGGTATTCGTTATGATGTGCGAAGTCATGGTAGACGAAATGAAATCGACTGAACGTTTGCGTTCGCAATTATTGTAAGCAAATACCTACATGTGCGGGGCCCCGAAATTTTATCTTTGCATTGCATCCTCGCGCTTATTTCTTAAGTATTTTTAATGAATTTTATACCATTCGAAAGCTCTATCTTTGTAGATTCCAAATCTGTAAAGATCATAATTTAAATGTTATAAACAAAAGCGGCGGAATTTGTTCAAACGAAACGTACGCGAAAAGTGCAGGCAGAAATTGAGTAAGCGGAAAACTTTTTTATTTTTAGAGATAGGTGGGGTATTAATCGAGACAAAATGTAGGAAATGAATCAAGGAATTTTTTTTATTTGAAACATTTTTCGATAAAACTTATAGTTTATGAAAAAAATAGATTATAACTTGTACCATTGAATCGTCGGTTCCGCGCGCACCGCCACCGATGGATCGCGCCGCAACTTAATGTATAAAATGTAACGAAAATACTTTATCTATCCTACGGCCTACGGCCTACGTCAAAAACGAATAACGATTGCTAATTCGTCCTTCTACACGAGTACGAGTAAAGAGGAGTAACGTAGCGAAATAACGAATATCAAGTAACGAATGCTAATAACGAAAGTAACGAATCGTTCCAAATACTCAAAAGTAACGATATTTTACATCACTAATCGGTATATGGAACGCAACCAGTGAGTGAGAAAAGGCCTGCGCGCCGGTAAACACCTATGCTGCGCATGAGCCTACTATCGACATACGATCATAGGTTACGTCACTTGCGCGCAGGCCTTGTCTCACGATGGTGACGTTCGTTTGCAGACGAATAGAAAAAGTCCCGGTTTAGCATCGCACTAATTGCAAGACTTAACAGTTAAACATACACACGAACGTCATGTCCGTATTTTAGTAAATTAGTAGAACATGCTCTTGACAGCCAGCTTCTATTTAAATAAAAGCCACAGACAGACAGTTCTTTTTGGCACCTGCACGTCTGTCGTGGTGAATGTTTAAAGAAAGTGCGTTTGCTTTTTTCTGCTAACAAACTAAACTAATACCGTGTACCTGTTCAAATGGTCAAGTGTTCTTAACAGTCGGTTTGTTTTCTCGAATGTCCACTAGAAATTTGTCTGTAAACGAGACTCTAAATGCAAAGTCACACACTGGACGAAGAAAGTACTACACTCAATAAATTCTTATCGGCCAGCCAGAGCCACTTCGATTCGCGTTATTTAGTACAAGAGTGTGGACCATTCAGCCATTGTGTTCACTCTTCAACTCAAGATTGCTTACACCGTGCTCAATGGGCGTTTACTTTAGAACAAAAGGCACAAATTTACTTTGATTCGCACGAATTAACGCTCTTGTAATTTAGAAGCTTTTTACTTGCTACTTATTTTAACGTGACATACTTACAATGAGTATTAACAACAGGCCTTTGTGAGCCTAAAGGCGAGCAGAAAAATCGTGCCCTCTGTCTCTAGTGTCCCTAACCAATCCTACTTGTTCGGTTTATGTTTTTCCTGTTGTAAATTTAAGAAATTATTATTTCTTATCAATTAAATATAATAAAACACATTTTTATACGAAACTAGATATATCTGCATATGATCGCCCAAAGCATCTTCATCATGTTGTCGTTATCTTATAAGTGTTAAATAAATATTGCTTAACTTTTTTTTTTTGCATGTTTCGTCAGTTTGTATATAAAAATAATCAATCATATCTCATTTATGATACAATTTTATCAGAAATTTTAATTTATTTTATAAATAAATACGAGATTTCACTTCCTTGTTATAATATATAGAATTAATGAGATTTTAAAGGGTCACATAAGTGTAAAAAATACATTAAAATAAACTTATTCTAAAACAAAAATTTACAATTTGTTTAGACTTTACTTTTTTTATTTTGATTACAAAAATAAAAAAACTGATAAACAAAATTCAGCTTAAATTATTTAGTAAAACAGAAGCTACTTCTGTTTAAACAACATTAGAATTTTAATTTTACATTAACATCTGTCTAAAAATTAACCTTGAACTGATTTATACTATTTGGTGTGGATGTACAATGACTTTTGAGAAGGACGACGCGTCTTAAGGGTCATAGGTCAACGTATTATTTTCTGCCATTTACCGAATATAGAAATTTAGAGTTTCACTAATGCAATGTAAGACGTGAAAATTTTTGGTAAATATTTGATACCCTTGACAAAAAAACAACATTTAAAAAGTAGAACATAAAAGAAACTAAGTTTAAAATAACATGAAAAAGCGCTCATAAAATTTCTAACTGAAGAACAATTATCCGAAAGGTTTCAACAGACGAAAAATATGTAGAAATGTGCGCAGAATTTCGTGGTGCAAGCGGTTTTTAAGTGCACCTTCGATTAAAGATTTTGAGTGCATCTGAAGTAGAATGTGTGAGTAATATAAACACAAAAAAGCGCTCGTAAAATTTCTAACTGAAAAACAATTATCCGAAAGGCGTCAACAGACGAAAAATATGTAAAAATGTGCGCAGAATTTCGTGGTGCAAGCGGTTTTTAAGTGCACCTTCGATTAAAGATTTTGAGTGCATCTGAAGTAGAATGTGTGAGTAATATAAACACAAAAAGGCGCTCGTAAAATTTCTAACTGAAAAACAATTATCCGAAAGGTTTCAACAGACGAAAAATATGTAAAAATGTGCGCAGAATTTCGTGGTGCAAGCGGTTTTTAAGTGCGCCTTCGATTAAAGATTTTGAGTGCATCTGAAGTAGAATGTATGGGTAATATAAACACAAAAAAGCGCTCGTAAAATTTCTAACTGAAAAACAATTATCCGAAAGGTTTCAACAGACGAAAAATATGTAAAAATGTGCGCAGAATTTCGTGGTGCAAGCGGTTTTTAAGTGCGCCTTCGATTAAAGATTTTGAGTGCATCTGAAGTAGAATGTATGGGTAATATAAACACAAAAAAGCGCTCGTAAAATTTCTAACTGAAAAACAATTATCCGAAAGGCGTCAACAGACGAAAAATATGTAAAAATGTGCGCAGAATTTCGTGGTGCAAGCGGTTTTTAAGTGCGCCTTCGATTAAAGTTTTTGTGTGCATTTTCAATAGAATGTGTGAGTAATATAAACACAAAAAGGCGCTCGTAAAATTTCTAACTGAAAAACAATTATCCGAAAGGCGTTAACAGACGAAAAATATGTAAAAATGTGCGCAGAATTTCGTGGTGCAAGCGGTTTTTAAGTGCACCTTCGATTAAAGATTTTGAGTGCATCTGAAGTAGAATGTGTGAGTAATATAAACACAAAAAAGCGCTCGTAAAATTTCTAACTGAAAAACAATTATCCGAAAGGCGTCAACAGACGAAAAATATGTAAAAATGTGCGCAGAATTTCGTGGTGCAAGCGGTTTTTAAGTGCGCCTTCGATTAAAGTTTTTGTGTGCATTTTCAATAGAATGTGTGAGTAATATAAACACAAAAAGGCGCTCGTAAAATTTCTAACTGAAAAACAATTATCCGAAAGGTTTCAACAGACGAAAAATATGTAAAAATGTGCGCAGAATTTCGTGGTGCAAGCGGTTTTTAAGTGCGCCTTCGATTAAAGATTTTGAGTGCATCTGAAGTAGAATGTATGGGTAATATAAACACAAAAAAGCGCTCGTAAAATTTCTAACTGAAAAACAATTATCCGAAAGGCGTCAACAGACGAAAAATATGTAAAAATGTGCGCAGAATTTCGTGGTGCAAGCGGTTTTTAAGTGCGCCTTCGATTAAAGTTTTTGTGTGCATTTTCAATAGAATGTGTGAGTAATATAAACACAAAAAGGCGCTCGTAAAATTTCTAACTGAAAAACAATTATCCGAAAGGTTTCAACAGACGAAAAATATGTAAAAATGTGCGCAGAATTTCGTGGTGCAAGCGGTTTTTAAGTGCGCCTTCGATTAAAGATTTTGAGTGCATCTGAAGTAGAATGTATGGGTAATATAAACACAAAAAAGCGCTCGTAAAATTTCTAACTGAAAAACAATTATCCGAAAGGTTTCAACAGACGAAAAATATGTAAAAATGTGCGCAGAATTTCGTGGTGCAAGCGGTTTTTAAGTGCGCCTTCGATTAAAGATTTTGAGTGCATCTGAAGTAGAATGTATGGGTAATATAAACACAAAAAAGCGCTCGTAAAATTTCTAACTGAAAAACAATTATCCGAAAGGCGTCAACAGACGAAAAATATGTAAAAATGTGCGCAGAATTTCGTGGTGCAAGCGGTTTTTAAGTGCGCCTTCGATTAAAGTTTTTGTGTGCATTTTCAATAGAATGTGTGAGTAATATAAACACAAAAAGGCGCTCGTAAAATTTCTAACTGAAAAACAATTATCCGAAAGGTTTCAACAGACGAAAAATATGTAAAAATGTGCGCAGAATTTCGTGGTGCAAGCGGTTTTTAAGTGCGCCTTCGATTAAAGATTTTGAGTGCATCTGAAGTAGAATGTATGGGTAATATAAACACAAAAAAGCGCTCGTAAAATTTCTAACTGAAAAACAATTATCCGAAAGGTTTCAACAGACGAAAAATATGTAAAAATGTGCGCAGAATTTCGTGGTGCAAGCGGTTTTTAAGTGCGCCTTCGATTAAAGATTTTGAGTGCATCTGAAGTAGAATGTATGGGTAATATAAACACAAAAAAGCGCTCGTAAAATTTCTAACTGAAAAACAATTATCCGAAAGGTTTCAACAGACGAAAAATATGTAAAAATGTGCGCAGAATTTCGTGGTGCAAGCGGTTTTTAAGTGCGCCTTCGATTAAAGTTTTTGTGTGCATTTTCAATAGAATGTGTGAGTAATATAAACACAAAAAGGCGCTCGTAAAATTTCTAACTGAAAAACAATTATCCGAAAGGCGTTAACAGACGAAAAATATGTAAAAATGTGCGCAGAATTTCGTGGTGCAAGCGGTTTTTAAGTGCGCCTTCGATTAAAGATTTTGAGTGCATCTGAAGTAGAATGTATGGGTAATATAAACACAAAAAAGCGCTCGTAAAATTTCTAACTGAAAAACAATTATCCGAAAGGCGTCAACAGACGAAAAATATGTAAAAATGTGCGCAGAATTTCGTGGTGCAAGCGGTTTTTAAGTGCGCCTTCGATTAAAGTTTTTGTGTGCATTTTCAATAGAATGTGTGAGTAATATAAACACAAAAAGGCGCTCGTAAAATTTCTAACTGAAAAACAATTATCCGAAAGGTTTCAACAGACGAAAAATATGTAAAAATGTGCGCAGAATTTCGTGGTGCAAGCGGTTTTTAAGTGCGCCTTCGATTAAAGATTTTGAGTGCATCTGAAGTAGAATGTATGGGTAATATAAACACAAAAAAGCGCTCGTAAAATTTCTAACTGAAAAACAATTATCCGAAAGGTTTCAACAGACGAAAAATATGTAAAAATGTGCGCAGAATTTCGTGGTGCAAGCGGTTTTTAAGTGCGCCTTCGATTAAAGATTTTGAGTGCATCTGAAGTAGAATGTATGGGTAATATAAACACAAAAAAGCGCTCGTAAAATTTCTAACTGAAAAACAATTATCCGAAAGGCGTCAACAGACGAAAAATATGTAAAAATGTGCGCAGAATTTCGTGGTGCAAGCGGTTTTTAAGTGCGCCTTCGATTAAAGATTTTGAGTGCATCTGAAGTAGAATGTATGGGTAATATAAACACAAAAAAGCGCTCGTAAAATTTCTAACTGAAAAACAATTATCCGAAAGGCGTCAACAGACGAAAAATATGTAAAAATGTGCGCAGAATTTCGTGGTGCAAGCGGTTTTTAAGTGCGCCTTCGATTAAAGTTTTTGTGTGCATTTTCAATAGAATGTGTGAGTAATATAAACACAAAAAGGCGCTCGTAAAATTTCTAACTGAAAAACAATTATCCGAAAGGCGTTAACAGACGAAAAATATGTAAAAATGTGCGCAGAATTTCGTGGTGCAAGCGGTTTTTAAGTGCACCTTCGATTAAAGATTTTGAGTGCATCTGAAGTAGAATGTGTGAGTAATATAAACACAAAAAGGCGCTCGTAAAATTTCTAACTGAAAAACAATTATCCGAAAGGTTTCAACAGACGAAAAATATGTAAAAATGTGCGCAGAATTTCGTGGTGCAAGCGGTTTTTAAGTGCGCCTTCGATTAAAGTTTTTGTGTGCATTTTCAATAGAATGTGTGAGTAATATAAACACAAAAAGGCGCTCGTAAAATTTCTAACTGAAAAACAATTATCCGAAAGGTTTCAACAGACGAAAAATATGTAAAAATGTGCGCAGAATTTCGTGGTGCAAGCGGTTTTTAAGTGCGCCTTCGATTAAAGATTTTGAGTGCATCTGAAGTAGAATGTATGGGTAATATAAACACAAAAAAGCGCTCGTAAAATTTCTAACTGAAAAACAATTATCCGAAAGGTTTCAACAGACGAAAAATATGTAAAAATGTGCGCAGAATTTCGTGGTGCAAGCGGTTTTTAAGTGCGCCTTCGATTAAAGTTTTTGTGTGCATTTTCAATAGAATGTGTGAGTAATATAAACACAAAAAGGCGCTCGTAAAATTTCTAACTGAAAAACAATTATCCGAAAGGTTTCAACAGACGAAAAATATGTAGAAATGTGCGCAGAATTTCGTGGTGCAAGCGGTTTTTAAGTGCACCTTCGATTAAAGATTTTGAGTGCATCTGAAGTAGAATGTGTGAGTAATATAAACACAAAAAAGCGCTCGTAAAATTTCTAACTGAAAAACAATTATCCGAAAGGCGTCAACAGACGAAAAATATGTAAAAATGTGCGCAGAATTTCGTGGTGCAAGCGGTTTTTAAGTGCACCTTCGATTAAAGATTTTGAGTGCATCTGAAGTAGAATGTGTGAGTAATATAAACACAAAAAGGCGCTCGTAAAATTTCTAACTGAAAAACAATTATCCGAAAGGTTTCAACAGACGAAAAATATGTAAAAATGTGCGCAGAATTTCGTGGTGCAAGCGGTTTTTAAGTGCGCCTTCGATTAAAGATTTTGAGTGCATCTGAAGTAGAATGTATGGGTAATATAAACACAAAAAAGCGCTCGTAAAATTTCTAACTGAAAAACAATTATCCGAAAGGTTTCAACAGACGAAAAATATGTAAAAATGTGCGCAGAATTTCGTGGTGCAAGCGGTTTTTAAGTGCGCCTTCGATTAAAGATTTTGAGTGCATCTGAAGTAGAATGTATGGGTAATATAAACACAAAAAGGCGCTCGTAAAATTTCTAACTGAAAAACAATTATCCGAAAGGTTTCAACAGACGAAAAATATGTAAAAATGTGCGCAGAATTTCGTGGTGCAAGCGGTTTTTAAGTGCGCCTTCGATTAAAGTTTTTGTGTGCATTTTCAATAGAATGTGTGAGTAATATAAACACAAAAAGGCGCTCGTAAAATTTCTAACTGAAAAACAATTATCCGAAAGGTTTCAACAGACGAAAAATATGTAAAAATGTGCGCAGAATTTCGTGGTGCAAGCGGTTTTTAAGTGCGCCTTCGATTAAAGTTTTTGTGTGCATTTTCAATAGAATGTGTGAGTAATATAAACACAAAAAGGCGCTCGTAAAATTTCTAACTGAAAAACAATTATCCGAAAGGTTTCAACAGACGAAAAATATGTAGAAATGTGCGCAGAATTTCGTGGTGCAAGCGGTTTTTAAGTGCGCCTTCGATTAAAGATTTTGAGTGCATCTGAAGTGGAATGTATGAGTAATATAAACACAAAAAGGCGCTCGTAAATTTTCAAATTGAAAAACAATTATCCGAAAGGTTTCAACAGACGAAAAATATGTAGAAATGTGCGCAGAATTTCGTGGTGCAAGCGGTTTTTAAGTGCGCCTTCGATTAAAGATTTTGAGTGCATCTGAAGTAGAATGTAGGAGTAATACAAACACAAAAAAGCGCTCGTAAAATTTCTAACTGAAAAACAATTATCCGAAGGGTTTCAACAGACGAAAAATGTGCGCGGAATTTATTTGTAAAACACTGTGCGGCATACAATAATTCATTCGCTTAATTATTTGAACATAATAATTAAAACTACATTTCAATCAACCGTGTAATATGTTAGCGTCAAAAGAAGAGTTGAATGGGCTCGCTAATTTATGCGCAGAACATTTGGCATATGAGCTTTGCAATTTTTCATTTGCTGATTGATTAAACAGCACCGTGCTGCATCTTTTTTTCTAACAGCCTATGGTAAGCGATTTTTTTCTGTTATTTGTCGCTAACAATTATTCACAGAGGTCTAGCCCCTGATGCTAGTTAGACGTCTGAGTCTTGTACATGTGTGTATGTGTGTAGTAAGTACATTTATTTCGAGTCTAATAATATCTGAGCAGTTCTAAAAATAGCAGCGCACTTTTAAGGACAAGGGGCGGTCTGTTTATTGTATAAGACTGTCAGTCTTGGACATGCACGTAACACCAAGTAGAGAAGGCGTGAAACGAGGATACACAATTGTTGTAAGCAACAATAAAAAACGTGTCTTGAGACTAGTGGAATAATAATTATTCGTTTGTACGCGTCGTTCGGCGCGGCGAATCGATCTCGTGCGCATCTGTTGGCGAGTCTCTGCGCACAGTCGACACGCCGAGTCTGTTACGCGCACAAATGCTGATCGCAGCCGAGTTTACTACTACAACGTCTGCCATGGTATGACACGTGTTAGACTCGCCGAACCACTCGCCGTTGGGAACCGGTTTAATGCTGTCGTAACTGACACAAATACGTACATAAAAAAATTTTTATACGTATGTAGGTGACGCTACTGGTTTATGCTATCGATAACACGTTGTAGTAATGCGTAACTATAATAAGATGATATGTAAATCGTGCAGTTCAACAACCTTGCACTACCATGCAGATATTTGCTGAGTATCGATCGCGTTTCCTTTTTTTTTGAGTATATCTCTTATCATATGATGATTAAGAATAAAATTTTTGCTCGTCTCATTGTCAAGTAATTTTCCGAGAACATTTGTAAAAGAGGACACCAATGACATGCAGTAAGGACCAGGAAGGTTAATAGATATTATGACTGTGTTTATCTCAAAAAAAACGCTGATAATTAATTTTGAGTGCTACAGTAATTAAAATTAATTAGACGGATGTTTTTGGTTTTAGAATTAAAATTTTTGAAAAACCTTCGGACATATCGATGCTTCTCTTTCTTAAGAGTTGATAGATATTAATATATTAATAGATTTTCCATGTTAAGCTGATACAATGGATGTGTCGTCAAACTTTCTAATAATTTAATTTCAATGCTAGGTACTATAGATAATTGATTAAAATCAATATTAATAATTTGTACAATAAGAGGATAAGGATAAGGATAATAGAACATTATACTGACTGAGTTGGGCTTTCTTTCGTTCAAAGAAGTGGGCGATCAACAAACGAACGGTAAAAGCAAAAACAGGAAATTGGTTCTAGAGATTATTATTCCGAAAAGGGAATTGGGAGTGTCATGTGTGTATGATACGATATTATATGCAAAATATGTTGTCCAGTGTACGTTACAACTTACAACTGCAGCAAATTTCAACAACAGCAACATGCACGATAGGAAAATGTGAAATGGAACAAGTGTGCACATGCTACAGTCTCGATTGGTAAAAGTCTGCGACACCTACCTACATGTCCTTACCAAACAAATATTCTGCTTCTACGAGACTTTTGATAATAAATTTCTAGACCATTCATTGAAAAAATACTATGTTGCCAAGTTCCTCCTTAGTATGCACTTGTCTGACTGTTCTCAAAATTATTGTGATCGCCCTCGTATATATTTAAATGGAAAATGGATAAAATCAGATTTATGGGAAAGTCAGGCATGTGTCGTGGCACCTCAGTCTTCCACCGGCTTATAAATTTTCATTAATAACGCATTCGTAGGAAATGCCAATAATGATTAATAAAATTAAATCTAATTAAACGACAAAGCCCTTTTTCATGTAAAAAAAATATAATTAATTATTAATGAGAAACAAAAAAAATGTTAGATAATCTCCCATTTTCAAAAAAAATTTCTATTAATTTAAAAAAAAAATTGCTCATTTTTTACGTAAAAAAAAGAAAAACAGTAACAATTATTTAAAATTCCACGCAACGTGGTTACTGGACTGTTATCCTTGCTGGCAATCCTAATAGTCTAACCCTGCTACTCCAAATATGGGAGACACCGCTAAATTTATGGCGTATAATAATAAATTAGAGCACATTAAATTACTAATGTATCCTTGGATGTGCTTTCTGGGTTCGCACATTAACGGAATGTTAATCAAAAAATAAATTGATTCATACTACTTAAGTATACCTACAGTAAAGAGACAATTTGTGGCAACATTGTAAGGTTGCAATGCATCATTGGTCTCATTCTTATTGGCTACGACTGGCGATTGTTCTGCAACGTTGCCAGATCATAAGTTGTCGTACTATTTTGCTTGCAGACCTCGTATTTGCAATTAAGTTAAAACATTAAACAAAAACGAATATTTGGAAAGTAAAAAAATACGGTTTTTAAGTTAAATTTGTTTGCTTATCGTAAGTAAACGTATTAGAAATTTAAAGTAATTCTATCAATAAAAAATAGCAAATATCCGTTTTATTACATGATTTTGTTTGAGAAGCGATGGCAGATGGGTATCAAACGGTTCTAAGAACTTTTTCGGTTTTAGTTCTTTTTTATTTACATTATCTGTTAACACAGTAATTTAGAAAGTGCAAAAAGCTTTTTGGAAATTATTTTCGAATAAAATGAGAACGGTTTCCTGGTCATAAAATTGAAAATTAATTAAGTTATGTTCATTGAACCCAACTGGATATTTTTTTTTTAAAAAACAACGAGAAAATTTGGGAAAATAATAAGTTGCGTTATTTGTAACGTCTCATCGTCTAGTCATCAGTGTAAAATGTACATAGTGGAAACTCGTGGGCGATTTAATTATTCTATTCTCGTCTCTTTGGTGTCTTACGTTCATTATTTATATTTATATGTATGTACATGCGTTCAAAATGTACTTAAGGACGTTACAAAGAGGTGACGATGGCGGCTGGTCATAATTTATGTTCACCTTGCTCCGGTTGTTTTGGCAAACGAAACTGAGAGTATTTACAAAAAAGAAAAAATGAAGAGAAACTATTTTAAAAACACTAAAACAATTTTGGAAATTACTCAGTTTTCGATTATAGAAATGATCAAATTTTTTTTATATTCATCAAAAAGTTAAAAATAGTACCCTACATCCGGCCTGATTGATATGACGTCATAATTTTTTCTAAACGTTTGGCAACTGTACAGATAACAAGAGGCGTGTGATATTTATTGTTACAGTGACTTCTCTGTGGCGCCAAATCACTATGGTCATCTGTCTTCAGTAGCAGTTTTTCCAAAAATACTTTTCGTCTGCTTTTATGGCTTCAACAAAAGCTTCGTATGTTTCTCATACGTCAATTCAAATTCGTTAAAATTTTACGAATTATCTTACGTCCGGTTTTATTACATACAATGTTCATTTATGTAACGATAACTGTGGCTGACGTCTTTAGAACGACGAGTAGCTGCTTGTTACGCTACTGCGCAAGTCACATCGGTTTCCGCGGTTCTGAAAACGTAGCGCATGTTTCTTTCATTGATTCTGTTTTGAAATAGTCAAATCAGCGTGTACGTACAAATAGAGGTGTATAGGTATATTTGGTTAGGGAGTGGTCGGTGGTTCAGTGGTTAAGTGTGTTGGCTCTCAACCGAAAGGACACGAGTTCGAACCCTAGCTAAGCAGAAAAAATAAAAAAAAAATTCCCGACCGTTTCTCAAAAAGACGTTAAGTGTTCAGCACTTGAAACATTATATAATTGCGATGCACAAAAAAAAATTTGGTTATTGACCGTTATATATCCATACGTAGCTACACAAACGGCTTAAATTACTTGAAAAATCGGCTGTATGTGCATGTTACATTAGTAGGTTACTGGGATTATATTTCCGGAACTAAAACGGCATTGATTAAAGGCTTCGAAGCAAAGAGAAGGTAAACACATAAATAATTTAGGTAACTAATAAGCTCTAGGGCCAATTTGAAGAGGCTGAATGTACTTAATAACTACGAAAGAGTTTTTTCCTTTAGCTGAAAGTTACTTAGTAAGTGTACAGGGTGACCAATGGCACCACACGCAAACTAAGCGCTCGACTGCTCGCCACTAGTCGTCGCCACAAGCTGTAGAATTTTTTTAGTGCATTTTATATGGCAACTGCGTAATCTGAGCGCTCGAGTGCTCGCCACTAGTAGTGGTGGCTAGTTGTCTCTACTAGTGGCGAGCACTCGAGCACCCACCAGTTTGCGACGGTGTCTTATTTATCTGAATATGAGCACTCGAGAGGGCGCCACTAGTAGTGGTGGCTAGTTGTCTCTACTAGTGGCGAGCACTCCAGCATCCACCAGTTAGCGACGGTGTCTTATTTATCTGAATATGAGCACTCGAGAGGGCGCCACTAGTAGTGGTGGCTAGTTGTCTCTACTAGTGGCGAGCACTCCAGCACCCACCAGTTAGCGACGGTGTCTTATTTATCTGAATATGAGCACTCGAGAGGGCGCCACTAGTAGTGGTGGCTAGTTGTCTCTACTAGTGGCGAGCACTCGAGCACCCACCAGTTTGCGACGGTGTCTTATTTATCTGAATATGAGCACTCGAGAGGGCGCTACTAGTAGTGGTGGCTAGTTGTCTCTACTAGTGGCGAGCACTCGAGCACCCACCAGTTTGCGACGGTGTCTTATTTATCTGAATATGAACACTCGAGAGGGCGCCACTAGTAGTGGTGGCTAGTTGTCTCTACTAGTGGCGAGCACTCCAGCATCCACCAGTTAGCGACGGTGTCTTATTTATCTGAATATGAGCACTCGAGAGGGCGCTACTAGTAGTGGTGGCTAGTTGTCTCTACTAGTGGCGAGCACTCGAGCACCCACCAGTTTGCGACGGTGTCTTATTTATCTGAATATGAACACTCGAGAGGGCGCCACTAGTAGTGGTGGCTAGTTGTCTCTACTAGTGGCGAGCACTCCAGCATCCACCAGTTAGCGACGGTGTCTTATTTATCTGAATATGAGCACTCGAGAGGGCGCCACTAGTAGTGGTGGCTAGTTGTCTCTACTAGTGGCGAGCACTTGAGCACCCACCAGTATGGGACGGTGTCTTATTTCTGACTATGAGCACTGGAGAGGGCGCCACTAGTAGTGGTGGCTAGTTGTCTCTACTAGTGGCGAGCACTCGAGCACCCACCAGTTTGCGACGGTGTCTTATTTATCTGAATATGAGCACTCGAGAGGGCGCCACTAGTAGTGGTGGCTAGTTGTCTCTACTAGTGGCGAGCACTCCAGCATCCACCAGTTAGCGACGGTGTCTTATTTATCTGAATATGAGCACTCGAGAGGGCGCCACTAGTAGTGGTGGCTAGTTGTCTCTACTAGTGGCGAGCACTCCAGCACCCACCAGTTAGCGACGGTGTCTTATTTATCTGAATATGAGCACTCGAGAGGGCGCCACTAGTAGTGGTGGCTAGTTGTCTCTACTAGTGGCGAGCACTCGAGCACCCACCAGTTTGCGACGGTGTCTTATTTATCTGAATATGAGCACTCGAGAGGGCGCTACTAGTAGTGGTGGCTAGTTGTCTCTACTAGTGGCGAGCACTCGAGCACCCACCAGTTTGCGACGGTGTCTTATTTATCTGAATATGAACACTCGAGAGGGCGCCACTAGTAGTGGTGGCTAGTTGTCTCTACTAGTGGCGAGCACTCCAGCATCCACCAGTTAGCGACGGTGTCTTATTTATCTGAATATGAGCACTCGAGAGGGCGCCACTAGTAGTGGTGGCTAGTTGTCTCTACTAGTGGCGAGCACTCCAGCACCCACCAGTTAGCGACGGTGTCTTATTTATCTGAATATGAGCACTCGAGAGGGCGCCACTAGTAGTGGTGGCTAGTTGTCTCTACTTGTGGCGAGCACTCGAGCACCCACCAGTTTGCGACGGTGTCTTATTTATCTGAATATGAGCACTCGAGAGGACGCCACTAGTAGAGATCTCTCTCCCGGTATCAACACGATATTAACATAGATAATCCTTCAAAAATGTTCGAGTTAGACAACACAACACCCTGGGCTGTCTCGAGCTTTTCTTGCCTCCGATTTTTCGCGAGATAGCAGAGCCAATTACTGCAGCTTTCGTTGTGGAGAATAAATTGAACACATCGACTTCTAGCACGGTGGTTCAAAAAAATAAATAAACCGAGCGAGCCTCGCCGAAGAGGAAGCACCGGTAGGTTTAATTACAATATACATCTTCCCACATGCGGTACTTTCTATGTCGCCCATGCAAAAATTGGCTGATGTATGGCTATGGGCATGGATAGCAGCAGACACTCGTTCATTTGCTGTTACTGAAATACCGGTGTGAACTTGTTACCTTCTACTGCCAATTTGCTTCTCTATTACATAGAAAACAACCGCTATGGTATGGTCTACCCATTGTTTCCCCGTTTTTTTTTTTTTTTTTTAATTTTTTATATCGTTATTTTTTATTTTTCGTTGAGCCAACCTTTACGACAAATCGTTAGTGTGAATCAGTTCTTAAAACTCAATAAAACGAATAATGGTTCAAAAGCGATCGTAAAAGATTATGATCCGATTTGTGACATTCCCACATTTCAACCAGTTCACGGCAATTAAGAAAGTTTACATGCACGCATACATCATTAGACTACCCATATATCCATACCATAGAAGAGAAATGTTCCATTCAATCGAACCGTGTAGCTCTTATAATACGCACACGTGAAATTTTGCGTGGGATTTTCGGTCGTGAATCTAATTGTAATGATTTGTATGCGTGAGATTTGTTACACACTACAACCACACTTGTTCTGAAGCACTGGGTACCAGTAAATTACACCCTACATTGACTTTCTAAATCTACGTACAATGTAGGCAACCCATCTAGCATAACGTAACCGCCCGTTTCGTCCGCGCAATTGTTTCTTTAACGTCAACGTCAGATCCGTATTCAGTTAATTTTTATTCGATACGTGTGTGATCCTCAACACGCAAAAAACAATAAAATAAAACTATATGGATCTATGTATGTGTAGTATTGGTGTTTGATGTGTAAAAAAATTTTAAGAGTCGATTGTAGTAACATTTCCCTCTCTATTTCACTTGTTGGTTTTATCGGCTCGTCCAACAAAAGAATTAACAGGTCTGCGCCGTCTAGAAAATGAGCGGTTCGACATGAAATATCGCAGAAATAAAACATGCCCAAGCAGCGACGGTGTGGTAACCGTAAAAGGATTTTTCGTAAAATAATTGGTTATAAATTCGCGCACCTGAGACCTGATGCCCCCCCCCCCTTCTACATATACTGTACTATTGTAAAATTTCTGACGATGTAGGTACATTTTTTTACAAGTACTCGAATTAAACAAAAACTCATTTTTTTTAATGATCTCCAATCACGTATTTATTGAGACCTTATTGACTTATTGCAAACTATCGCTCTTTGATAGGTGCATAAAATTGTAACAATATTTTCATCACATTTCGATATTATTCTCAATAATATTAAATAATCACACGAATAACAAATTGGGAGATTATTTCTAAAAAGAAAAAAACATACTAAAAACAATAATAAATACCTTTAATCGCTACGATGTCTATTAAATGACCCGGAATGTGTAATATTTTTAGTACTTAATTATAAACACGATCAGAAATTATTGGAGAATTTAATAATTTATAAAATCTTAAGCCGGATTCCCACGGCGTGTAGCGTGCCATGCTACGCGCCGTGTGATCTGTCGCGTAGATTCAAGGCCTAAGCGCTAACGCGCGACGTCATTGAAGGAGGTCCTTGTTTGCAACACCTTTAGTCTTGTAACCAAGGGATTAATCACCGTGCAAAAACATTTTTTATCGCGCATTTTTGTAGACATCGAAGAGAAGAACATATATGCAAATTTTTAACACTGCCAAATAATTGTTACTATTATTTATTCAGTGTTAAATTTTTGCAAAACGCGTTCCTTTATCTTTAGACGTTTACGTAGCGAAAACCGTGATAGATACGAAAAAAAGTGAGAAGACCTTTTTTGTGGAGAATTAAATTTTCTACAAAAAAGTCCCGGACAACATCCCTGTAACTTTTAAAGGTACAAAAATACAGCGCCGAGTATGCGAGTCAGCGACGCATCATACGTTTAGAGCGCTGCATTTTTGACTTGTAAAAGATGGAAGATTGCTATTAAGACTTTTCTGCAGAAAACTTAATTTTCGACAAAAAAGGTATTTTCGCTATTGTTCGTATCTCGTAATTTTCCACGATAAAATCCTTTGTCTGGTAAACTAAAACAATTGCCTACCAGGACCTCGTTATATTACGTCACGCGTAAGTACTCAGGCCTTGAATTTACAAGCGACGCGTCACAGTAGGAATGTTGACCCCTACAAAAATGTCTTTATTTTGCGAATTGGCTAATCTGCATAATATACATATTCGTTCGTAAATATTTTGCTATTTTTAGACTTTTTTTATTAGGTACCTACTGAATATAAAATCTTAATTTCAAATTAGCTACATATGTAATTTGCCTGTCAATCAAAAGTTATGTAGGTATATTTTGTCTGTTTTTCTGCCTGATAATTTCTCACGAATTTAATTTGTAATTAATTTTAAAACGCTTAAGAGACAGCGAAAAATATTTATTTACTCACTGCAAAAACCGACATGCGAATAATTTAGACCATATTTGGTTTATACGGAAGCCTTATCATGCATAAGACATGAGACATATGTATAAGTATATGTTAAACCTATTTTAGTTCTTGTACCTTCAGCTCGAGCTCAGTAGATGAATGGGATGTAACTCAAAACTTATGCGGCGGAAAACACATTCCCATGTACCACGATTCATATACGGAGTGTTTAAAAAAAGGTTCTACATCGAAACGTCTTAAAATAAAAAACTGTGAAAATCCATACTTAATTTTGTTCAATAATTTTATTTTTAAAAGTCAATGTTTTTAGAATAACTATAGATCATATGACTCGTTCTAAAAACATAGTGTGTCTGTCATGTAAGTATGTGGAACTAAGCATAGTTCATCTGATTCTTAACATACGAGGGAATGAATTATGAATTATGAACACTCTGTATATGGCGTAGCTCTTCGTGGTTTACTTGGAGTCATAACTCATGCTAGGCTATGGGAACTTACCGGTACAAGTACGGCATTTGTCTCTGTACATCCTTAGCACGCAAATGTTAATAGCTAGAATGTCTGGTTCAAGCCTTACAAGGAATCAGGCGGTAGAAAGATCACCTCGTAAGGAGAAAAAGAACCACCATCATATGTATGATGATGCTGTTAAAGCAAAAAAATCAGCGAAAGTTTACTAAAAGTCTTTACAATTTTTTCTTTAAATAATTACTGCTACACAAATTTAAACATTTGTGTATTCACGTCAAAAAATGGTGGTTTTTAATGATAGAGTAATATTAAAGGTAGAGAGCGCAAAGTATAGTAGCTTATAATACAAATAAAAGCGCGCCTTTTAAGGAGAGAGTAAGAGAATCAGTTGATCCCCTCGTGTCTTCGTCTACTTGTTTCTGGTTGGCGCCCCACGCAGCGAGTCCCCCCCACTTACACACTCTAGCGCCAATGAGAAGCCAGTAGGCGGTTATTTGGTTCCCACTCACTGTTTTTCAGAAGTAAGCTTACACTCCTGCCTTTTCTACCTTTAGTATTATGTCTATGTTTCCAATATGTAGTAAATAGTTTCATATCGTTTCTATGGTTTTAAACTTTTTGATTACTATTTACTGCATTCCACGTGCCAATTAAGAACTATATTTGCCAATTTATTCAAGGTCTTTGTCTGACTTTATAATAGTAGTTGTTATACGTCTGGTTTTATTTAATTGTCGTTTTTTTTTAGACACATACAGTACAATAAAAAAGTAATTTTTGGTCTGAAATAATTGAAATAGTTTCGGCACACGCGATCTGCCCACGGCCAGTTTGGAGCACCTTTACGTATATTAACGTAAAGTGATGTAAAACATTTAGGTGTTAATTTTAAAATAAACAAATTAATGCGTTTTTAGAATACTATTTGCTAATTACATAGCAAGTATCCTGATCGACTTTGATACATCGTATTTACGACCAACGAGATATTTTATTACCAAACAAATTAATGTAAATAATAGGACAAAAAACCGATGTTATATCATCATTTTACGAGACATTAATAAATTATAGTAAATATTTTACAATATTAAATATAAGCGAACGAATCACGAACAGTTAGTGTGGACAGATTTGTCTGACGATCAACAAAGTTGTTTGAGAAACTAAAAAAGGATTTTATTATAATCTGCTGTATAATCGAAATTTTCAAAAGTACATACAGGGTCATTTAAGCTAAAGACGTTTAAAATTTTTCATGTAGAAAATGTTATTTAAGTAGGTATAAAAAATTTCTGAACGCCCTGTACAAATTATGAAGCTCAGCTTTGGCATGACGTTAGTCCTAAGGGTCGACTGTAATTGAAAAAAATAAACATTTATGTCATATTTTGTGAAAGTTGTGATTGCAATATTAAATTTTTTTCTGTAGTTTCTTAGAGCAGATGAGAGCACTTTTGTAAAGAGTTGTAAATTGTCTGTAAAACATGTGTCCACCTGTGAATTTGACTTAAACTTAAACATTTGTGTATTCACGTTACAAAATTCGTAGGTACATAAATGGTGGTTTCTAATGATAGAATAATATTAAAGGTAGAGAGTGTAAGGTATAGCAACTTATACATACAAATACAAGCGCGCCACTCAAGGAGAGAGTAAGGGAATCAGTTGATGCCTTTGTGTCTTCGTCTACTTACTTATGATTGGCGCCCCACGCACCGAGTCTCCCCACGTAGACACTCTAGCGGTAGAGAGCGCCAATAAGAAGCTAGTAGACGGTCATTTGGTTCTCCCAGAAGTAACCTTACACTCCTGCCTTTTCTACCTTTAATGTTATGTCCATGTTTCCAATATGTAGTAAATAATTTCATATCGTTTCTATGGTTTTAAATTTTTTGATTAAGCACTATATTTGCCAGTGTATTCATGGCTAAATGTGTTTTGTGTTCCCGTTTTTTTTTAATGTATATATTTCGTTGTTTTTAGAAGTTGACCCAGAGGATAATTTTTGTTATGGACCTAATTATTTATCGGTTATTTAATAATGGTAAATACAATTTTAAAATATGTAAACGTTCTGATTTCATAGTATCTAATAAATTTTTATTTTTACTTGTATCTACAAATTATGTGCTGTGTAATTCTTGGTTTGTATGTGCACATATCTATGGATATTTTAATACCTCTGCACATACTGATTATATATTTAGAAGAAAGAGCCCAATAGAGACCAGAACAGAACAGAGAATTGGCGCCAGTCCACGCAACTAACACGCATCAACCATGAGATCGCACGCTGTAATAAAACCTAATTATAAGTTCACGTTTTGACTTCCACTCTTACATAAGAAATTTAAATAATTCACATCAAAATCTGTACTTATAATTATGCTATGTTTTCGAAAATCCACCTATATTTTTAAAAAACCACCCCCAAAGTCCACGAGTCGTCCATGGTATCGTTATAACCATTATGGTCTTGAACATGGCGAATCCTGGTGCGAAGTTTTCAATTCTTTTTTCATAAAAATTTTTTTTCTTGATTTCGATTTTATTTATTTTTTATTTTATTTCAAACGACCCTAGCTATTAAATAATTATTGCGACGGTCATTAATCTGACTAAAATAAGTGTACTCCATAACCTTTGGTGTTGTCAACAAGTAACTCCGCCAATTTTTGTTTATAGGTCAAGGACTTTTTGTCAAAAGACAAATTTTTAATTAAAACATTCATTATCTTATACCGGTAATATTAATAACAATAAATTATACAAATATTACAATTTTATTCATAAAATGATGGCAATCACTGTTTTTTTTTTCAAGGCCAATTTCGATTGCTTAAAAATTTAAATTTTGAATATTTTTAAAAAAAATTTTAAACTGGATTTTTTTCTGAACACGTAGATATTAATTATGAAGCTTAAATTTGGTATGACAATAAGCCCTAAGACTTAATTGGCTAATTATTGTAAATTATCTATAAAAAATATTTAAACATTATATAACATTAAACGTATGTGCAATCAGTTGTTGAATTTCCAAATGATTTTGTTTTAAAAATAAAAAAACAAAAAAAACTACTGTTAACAATATTTGTGGTTTGATTTTTGATTCGAGGTGAAAGGTTAACCAAAATTATAAAATATTTTCGAATTTCTGAAGTACTTGAAATACATTACGAAATACTTGAAACAATTAAGTTCGTTGACTTTATGAGGTGAGGTTTTATCACTTTTATTATATTTATTTATGAGTTATTTATTTATATGTCAACAAAAACTTGACAATTGCAAGAAAACAACGATCTTTGAAATATTTAAAAAAAAGTGAAATATTTACACGTGTTCTGGCAGTGGTTAAAGGCATAAAAATTAGATAAGATTAAAAATATTGATGAATTTATTGTGAATCCTGTAAACACTCGAATTGTAATATAAACTTTCAAAAACCAGATTTACACAAGTCGCAGCCTCATCAATAAAAATATTTCCAGCAATAAACTATATAAAATAAAATTTAATCAAAATATACGAAAAAGAAGTAAATCCTTTCCCTGAATTTTTTAAATTAAATTTTCTCAATTGTTAATTGAAAAGTAAACAATTGTATTATCCTTACATTGTAATAAAATTCTTGTAGATAAGGATAAAAAAATTGAATAAACGTGAAAAAGAAATTAAGTAAATACTTAGAAACGTGTTTAAACCAGGTTTCTAGAGTAAAAACTTTATTTAACAGGAATTTAGCACACTAAAGTAGGGCTTCAAATTAATAAAGTTAATTTAAGACAATTGTCAAAACCAAAAATATTTTTATTTTTATTTTTTATAACGTAGATTTGATACTTAGGTCAAGGAACGGAAATAAATAGAATATTCAAATACCGAACACCAATATAGATCATTTTTTCTATAAATAAAAGTAGTAGACATAATGCAGGCGCCAGAATTCTTGAGAATTTTCCAAAATCAATAGTGTTACTGACATGAGCAAAGGAAGTTTTCTAATTATGCAATGCACACGTCATTCATTTACGTTCCATTGTAATCATCTAATACTGTCGACTTATTTTATAATTCTTTACGTTTACGTATAATTGTCGGCTTCGCCTTACACGTTTAGGCACTTACCACACAGAGCGAAAACGGCAGAGTTGATTACTTTATATGAATCAATGGTACGCGTACGCGTGCGCAAGGATTTGCACCAATAGCAGCAGGCTGATGGCCGGACTAGCGCCAATGGCAACAGAGTGGGGGCTAGAAATTCGATAGTTTCTCTCGCTACACAGTGCAGCGGTACAAAAGCGTCGTACCGTGTGGAAAGTCCCTTAAGGTACCGAGATTATTTGCTATAGAGAATAATTAAATACAATTATTTGTCTATCATGCAATTCTGATAAATAAAAATTGATAACAATCGCTTATCTATCGGATGGAACATATTTAAAAGAATGTACATAGTTAAATGGAATTTTATTAATGTGTCAGAAAAACTCATTCATTTAATCTTATCATTCGGATTATCATTGCTGTAAATTCCAAGGATAAAAAAATTTCTTTAATTACGTTATTTATATTTTATACTTTCAGAAAAACAGACTAAGATTTTAACTCAAAAATACAGATCGTTTTGTAGAAACAATTGTTCCAATTTGTGGACAACATTGGCAGTTAAAAGTATTTCTAACGGTTTGTAAGATCTTAACTGCTAGTCCGGGACACATATTGTACCGACACCTCGAAAGTGTCGCATAGTATGCGTATATGTCGTTGACTGAAAATGTTTTGCATGTGCAACGAACCCTGAGAAATATATTGCTTTCCATCCGATCTTGACGTTTTCCTCCGCATTCAACGAACACAGCGGTTTCGCCAGCCACAGTCAGTTACGCTCTGCACATTTAGGCACTTGCCACACAGAGCGAATACGAAAGAGAAGATGCGTCGACGTAAACTACTGTCAGGCGTACGCGTGCGCGAGAATTTGCACCAATAGCGGCAGAGCGAGGGCTGCACTAGCGCGAATGAGATTGGAGTGGGGGCTGGAAAATGTATACGTTCTTACGCTACATGGAGTAGCGGTACGAAAGCGTCTTACGGTGTGAGAAGTACCTTAACGTACGGAGATATACGCGTGTGGGTGTATGCAGATACTATCGATTGAAAATAGGGCTGAAAGTCGAGTTTCAAGCGCACGCATTCCATTCTTATCGGCTCCAGTCGACGGGGCTGCTATTAATAAATCCAATGGTGATGGATAAGGAAAACGGTCGTCAACTCTGCATCATTAAGAAAAGAAACGAAACAGTATCCGGTGTGCTGGACCAAAGCGAGAAAAATTTAATTCCGCGGAACTTGAAAACGATTAGCTTTGTTTACCGAGAAACTGAAGCGAGAAGAAGGAAACAATTGTAGGACTATTTTGAATTGGTACACGTCAAAAACCGTAGGTGTTTCAAATGGCTCTCGGACAAAAAAGGAACTCTTTCCGTTTTTCAATAATTTATTGTTTATTCTCTACTGTCTGACATTGTCCAGACGCATTCTACCGTAAAAGTATAAATTCTGTCATGCGACAAAACATTATGAGCTTAATAATTCACCATCAATCTTGCAACTTGAAACAAGTGCTAGTAAACAGTACGAATACACTGAAGTATACACGTGTCATACTGAAGAACAAATGCACGCTGCATGTTGCAATGCAAGGTCATTAATGTTGTTAGATTAGATTTTGTGATTTATTACGTTACTGACAAATAATATATCGCATTAAGTTATAAATTATTCGATGCTTTGAGAAACTGTTTTGCTTAAATATACCTAGTAATTAGCAAGTAAAAATCGATATGATTGATCTATCAATCAATCAATCAATCAATCGTAACACGTGTTTCGGGAAAGGGAGTGTTTTGAGTTTATTTGAGTGTTCATACTCAACATTATTAAACCACATGACACTTGACATAGAACATTATAATGTGTCTATAAGAGCACTCGTCAACTTTAACACTTAAGTCAACAACCACCTGAGGTAATTGCTGATGCAGGCGGTCTGACAATATGAACATGCAGGTACTCAAATAAATGGTATTTACCGACGAAACGTCTGTGCTTTCTCACTGATCGTGAGTCTATCTCGTTTATTACGATTTTGCAAAAATGACTTGGCATAATTGTAAAAAAAATTGTAGGAATGTTTGAAAATACTTTAGAAGGTTCTCAAATGTTGCAGATTGTTCGAAAATAATCTAGAAAGTTTCAAAGTTCTTTAAAAATTATTTGGAAAGTTCGTGAATGATCTAAAATGTTCCTAAAGTTTAGAAAATTTTCTGCAACACTCCAAGTTGATCTAGAATGTTCTGGAATAATCCAGAATGTTCCAGATTATTCTAGAATGTTGTACAATGACCCAAAAGGTTAGAGAATGTTCTACAACATTCCAAGTTGATCTAGAATATTCGAAAATTATTCAAGAAATATTTCGAACGTATGAGAATGATCTAGAATGGTCCAAATTTCTGAAGAATGATTTAGAACGTTGGAAAATATTTCAGAAAAGCTAGAGAATGTTTTGCGAGATTCCATGTAGGTCTAGAAAATTCAAGAATGATTCAGAATGTTCGAGAATAATCTAGAATGTTTCAGATATTTCGAGATTGTTGTAGAATGACCCAAAATGTAAGAAAATGTTCGGCGACATTCCATATAGATCTAGAATGTTCAAGAATGAACTAAAATTTTTTAAAAACCTTGGAGAATGTTCTGCAACATACCAAGTTGATCTAGAATATTCAGGAATAATCCAGAATGTTCCAGATTTTTCTAGAATGTTGTAAAATGACCCAAAAGTTTAGAGAATGATCTACAACATTCCAAGTTGATCTAGAATATTCGAAAATTATTCAAGAATGATTTAGAACGTATAAGAATAATCCAGAATGGTTTAGATTTCTCAATAATGATTTAGAACGTTCGAAAATACTCCAAAAGGCTAGAGAATGTTCTGCGACATTCCATATAGATCTAGAATGTTTAAGAATGATCTAAAATGTTCCAAAAAGCTTAGAGAATGTTCTGTAACACTCCAAGTTGATCTGGAATATTCGGGAATAATCTAGAATGTTCCAGAATTTTCTGGAATGTTGTACAATGACCCAAAAGGTTAGATAATGTTCCACAACGCTTCAAGTTGGTCTAGAATATTCAAAAATGATGCAAGAATGATTTAGAATGTTCGAGAATGATCTACATTGTTCCAGAATTTTCCAGAACAATTTAGAATGTTCGAGAATGTTGCTTAAGTACAAATTTCAGAAAATGCAGCAAAACAAGTGCTTTTTTAGAAAACATTTTTTGCTAATCTTTGCTATAGTGAGCGTATATAAGTAAAAAAAAAATGTTTTGGAGTCAAGTCAAATTCTAATTTGGGAAGAGTTACCTACTTTGTAATAAATTAAACACGTTTTTCGTGAAACTTTCTTTGCAGCACCTATTCGTTCAATTCTAATGGCATAAATAAATTATTAGAGGCGCCAGAGACTGGTTTTGTGGTATAAATAGATATATTTTAGAAAGGTGCGCGTGACCATAAGTTTATTTATAGTCAATAAATGATTTAATATACCAACAACATCCACGCATTATTTTTTTATATTTAGCTAAACATATGTAAATTATTTAGTGCCGGTAATTAGTAACGGTACAGCAAATAATTAAGAAAATAAATAGTTCTTTAATTAAATATTTCGATATTTCCATTTGCGTGGGCACACCATTCCAAGTGACCAGAAAATTAGAGAAGTTTAAGAATTTCTTTTCCAACATTTTAATATAAACTAGTTCATACATGTGTGGACATAATTGTTGACTAAAACATTTTATTAGCAAATAGAATTAATGATATTATATTTGAGTATTAGTTGTTCCACTTTGCTGCTGCACATTATTATTTATAGATGCATAATATATCCAAGAGAAAGCATGTAAGTTCATCCAGATGGTGCAATGTATGTATGTCCATACATATATGTTTATTTATTGTAAAGCTGGTTTTTACTATTTATGTACGATTACAAACACATTCTTATTTAATTTTGAACCAATCAATTAGTACACAAACGCCAAGTCAATTTTATAATAAATTACGTAATGGCACATGCACATACGGTACCAAACTGAACAAATATGGCATTAAAATAATACCTATTTTTAGCAAAGTCAACTCCTCATCAGCAAATACTATAAATTGTTGAAATAAACATAAAAAGTTGCTTGCAAACGTAAAAAAATTAGGATGCTACGCGATAGATAGACCTTACGCTTTAGAACGGTTAATAGTCGAGCGGAGACGCGCATGAGCAAAAGCCGCGCATGCGCCTCTATAACTTACAGCGTTCTAAAAACGTTCGGTTCGCCCGCCCATCGTCATACTATGAGAGAGTTGACTAAAATCTGAGAATGTGAATGGGTTGTGAAAACCGGGTTGGCCGTTCACTCGTCTCAGTCAGTCATCACACTGGAAGTTCGAATGCCTACTGGCAGGAAGCAGACTGTGTAGGTTGCACTGATGAACAACGTACGAAATCAGACTACAATATGTTTTGTATTCTGTCGCGAACCCACTGCGAGGAGGCTGCTTATACCCACAGCGTAAAGTGGTTTAACTTACACGTTACTACACATACACACACACACAGATGTAATGTTGAGTAAGTACAAGAAAATAAAACGATCCAGTCAATGAAAACCAACGACAACAGGCCGGCCACCGCACCCATACTGTCGAAATATGTATGCGCGTTTTGATACCAAACCCATATTTTTAATGCCTGAATGAAGCACCTGAAAGCTCAATATTATAGTACTCATTTAGCACTCGGTCGTTTTAAGGAACAGAAACAGAATCTACGTAACTTAAAAGAGTACTGACTTATTTTGTGTGTGGGTTTTTGTACATAAACATGAGGTTTTGTTTTGAATTGCGTAATGTAAAAAATTCGATTTCATTTATTATTCATTTACATATGGTGAAGAATTCAGTTCAAAATTTTTCCTCGAGTCAACTATTCTGCTATTATACATACATTTGTGGGATGATTGCCCACACAGGTTGACAGTTATTAGAATAAATAATTATGTGCATATCAGATTATGTACTTATTTAGCTTATTATGGACATAAAAAGGGCGTGCACCTTGTAATTATATGCAAACTTATTATTACATTCCATGCTTTCTTTTCTTCGTTTTTTTTTTGTTGGATCAATCCGAAAGTAAAACAAAAAGATGTCACATTTACAGATATCGATCAAAAACTCGGTTTGAAATTTATTTCGCAAAATTCGAATTTGCAACGCATCAATTAATAATATGCAACTAATTGACGATAATATCTGTCTACCTACTCGAAGTTGTAGATAAGGTGTTTTGTAAAATGATCTAATAAGATCTTGGGTCATTGACGCCTGCATTCTAAAAATTACTCGCCATCTCGAAGGTGCATTACCGAAGAAACTAAAATAGAACAACGGAAACATACCTATTCGGTTAACTGCAAACTATTAATATATTTGAGCAGGTAAAAACTGTTTATCCAAATCAAGATTTCCGGGAAAATAACAAGCTGGCGTAATTTCTAAAAAACATCATAACTTTACTCTTCCGGTGAGTGATAAGCCACTCGGCGTGGGAAAGAGCAAACTCGGTTACGATAGGCAACGGCTAGGTTTCAAGTTTGTGGTCTAAGGCGGTGCCGGCTCGGCTCACTTGGTTCATTATTAGGTCTAGTGTAAGTAGTTCGTAGGTTCAGCTCGCCTCTCGTAGTTCAGTCTACATCACGTAGTTCACAGATTCGGCTCACGTTGTCCGCAGGCTCGGTACACGCAATTCTCAGGCTCGGCTTACGGAGTTCTCAGGCTCAGTTAATGTAGTTCGCAGGCTCTGCCCAGCCCTAGTTGTTCATAGGCTCAGTTCACGTAGTTTTCAGGAGCGGTCAACGTAGCTCACAGGCTCTGCTCACTAAGTTCACGGCTCAGTCTAGATCACGTAGTCCACAGGCTCGGTTCAAATAGTTCACAGGCTCGGTTAATGTAGTTCGTAGACTCTGCCCAGCTCTAATAGTTCATAGACTCTGCTCGGCTCTCATATTTCTCAGGCTGATTGCCTCTAGTAGTTCACAGGCTCAGTTCACTTAGTTCACGGCTCAGTCTAGATCACGTAGTCCGCAGGCTCGGTTCGCGTAGTTCACAGGCTCGGCCCACTAAGTTTACGAGTCAGTCTACATCACGTAGTTCACAGACTCAGCTCACGTTGTCCGCAGGCTCGGTACACGCAGTTCTCAGGCTCTAGTAGTTCACAGGCTCAGTTCACGTAGTTTTCAGGCTCGGTCAACGTAGCTCACAGGCTCCGCTCACTAAGTTCACGGCTCAGTCTAGATCATGTAGTTCGCAGGCTCGGTTCGCGTAGTTCACAGGCTCGGCCCACTAAGTTCACGGGTCAGTCTACATCACGTAGTTCACAGACTCGGCTCACGTTGTCCACAGGCTCGGTACACGCAGTTCTCAGGCTCTAGTAGTTCACAGGCTCAGTTCACGTAGTTTTCAGGCTCGGTCAACGTAGCTCACAGGCTCTGCTCACCAAGTTCACGGCTCAGTCTAGATCACGTAGTCCGTAGGCTCGGTTCGCGTAGTCGACATGCTCGGTTCAAATAGTTCACAGGCTCGGTTAATGTAGTTCGTAGACTCTGCCCAGCTCTAGTAGTTCATAGGCTCTGCTCGGCTCTCATATTTCTCAGGCTGATTGCCTCTCGTAGTTCACAGGCTCAGTTCACGAAGTTCACGGGTCAGTCTACATCAAGTAGCTCACAGACTCGGCTCACGTTGTCCGCAGGCTCGGTACACGCAGTTCTCAGGCTCTAGTAGTTCACAGGCTCAGTTCACGTAGTTTTCAGGCTCGGTCAACGTAGCTCACAGGCTCTGCTCACTAAGTTCACGGCTCAGTCTAGATCACGTAGTCCACAGGCTCGGTTCGCGTAGTCAACAGGCTCGGTTCAAATAGTTCACAGGCTCGGTTAATGTAGTTCGTAGACTCTGTCCAGCTCTAGTAGTTCATAGACTCTGCTCGGCTCTCATATTTCTCGGGCTGATTGCCTCTCGTAGTTCACAGGCTCAGTTCACTAAGTTCACGGCTCAGTCTAGATCACGTAGTCCGCAGGCTCGGTTCGCGTAGTTCACAGGCTCGGCTCACTAAGTTCACGAGTCAGTCTACATCACGTAGCTCACAGACTCGGCTCACGTTGTCCGCAGGCTCGGTACACGCAGTTCTCAGGCTCGGCTTACGGAGTTCTCAGGCTCAGTCAATGTAGTTCGCAGGCTCTGCCCAGCCCTAGTTGTTCATAGGCTCAGTTCACGTAGTTTTCAGGAGCGGTCAACGTAGCTCACAGGCTCTGCTCACCAAGTTCACGGCTCAGTCTAGATCACGTAGTCCACAGGCTCGGTTCGCGTAGTCGACAGGCTCGGTTCAAATAGTTCACAGGCTCGGTTAATGTAGTTCGTAGACTCTGTCCAGCTTTAGCAGTTCATAGACTCTGCTCGGCTCTCATATTTCTCAGGCTGATTGCCTCTCGTAGTTCACAGGTTCAGTTCACTAAGTTCACGGCTCAGTCTAGATCACGTAGTCCGCAGGCTCGGTTCGCGTAGTTCACAGGCTCGGCTCACTAAGTTCACGGCTCAGTCTAGATCATGTAGTCCGCAGGCTCGGTTCGCGTAGTTCACAGGCTCGGTCACAAAGTTCACGCGTCAGTCTTCATCACGTAGTCCATAGGCTCGGCTCCCGTAATTCACAGGCTCAGCTCGGCTCGCATATTTTACAGGTTGATTAGCTCTCGTAGTTCAAAGGTTCGGCTCACTTAGTTCACAGCTCGGTCTAGATCACCTAGTTTATAGGCTCGGCTCGGCTCGGCTTATACAGTTTACAGATCCGGTTCGGCTCACATAGTTCACAGGATCTGATTGGCTCACGTATTTCACATAATTTACAGGCTCGGTTTGCATAGTTCACAGGCTCGGCTCAGAGTGTCAAATTAATAGACCGAGCCGGCAAATTTGCGCGTATGGTGATATTCGTTTACATATTGATTCGACTCCGTTTTTTATATTATAATACTAATTAAACTTTGAGGATGATTTTGATATTCACATACGAGTTGACGTCTAAGATTATGATCGAAGTTAACTACATATTTTTACGTACGAATCGAGTACAAAATAAATTGTACCATAATATGTGAATGAGGCGAATCCGTTACACACCCATTCCAATACCATCACTGTGGCTTAGATTCCACTTCAATCATTCTAACGTAAAAGAGCACGCTTACTAATAACTTGTCTCAACAATTATAGAAGAACGTGGTGAAACCAGAAACCAACAGATTGTCAAAATAACTTACGATCTTACATTTGCCTGATGGAGTGCAGTTAATAAAATGAGACTGAGTGTTTGCTCCAAACGTCAGGTTAATTTTCGTGCTCGGTTCACTGGACTTAAAAATTCTTTAATTAAATTATTTGTAAAGAAGTTTAAATGTTGAATTTTCTCATGATTACGATTGCTATAAATATAAATTTTATTCTAGGATAAAATTACGTATAGTGGAATAAAACTGACCCAATTAACCCGTTCGATTTCAAGTACGAATAAACTAAAATAACATCATTCCGTTTATTTTTAGTAACATTCGGGTTCATCAACTTTGTATTATACTTATTATTAAAAAAGAACTCTGACAAAGGCGTCTTTCAAAATAAACAATCAATAAATGTAGGCTTTTTCGCATTTTTTTGCTGCTTATCTCTAAACAGAAATTATACCATGTATGAAGACGACAGTTAATAAAACTGTGTGCATGCATGTCATACATAATCTTCTCTTCCTTTCGTTCTACTCTCTGCAACATCTCGTGCTAATGCCCATAAATAATATTTGCCTTAAATATGCATATGGACCAATTTAGGTCGCACATGTTTGAATTTGTCTAAAGTAACTGTGACAAATAAATTTTATAGGAAATTATGACACGTACCAAAAATGTCTTTGTAGGACACAAAAAGTAAATTTGAGTCATCAAAACAAACCGAATGTTCGTTGTATTATTCATTTGGCGAGTCTGAGTTTAGTGCACGATGCCTCGACGTTCTCACGGCGCACACTCCACGCGCCGAGCCTGGAAAGAGCACCAGGTGAACCGAGCTGGCGCCGCCCTAATCTGCCTCGCCACGCCGCTACGCCACCTGCCACACTCGCCGTGAGAAACCGGTTTTACGAGTTCTTTCGCTTCAGACGACACAATAAACATTGTGCATCGAATGTCGATCTGTATACACAAAAGTAAAAAAACAAGTATGCACTTCAGACGCTGTGCATTATTATTATCTAAGAGAAATCGCAATTGCCAACTTTTGATAAACAAACCGTTATCGAACACTATTGATTTTCATCGTAATGTGTTGGTCGTTGATCTGTAAATAGGTGTGTTGGTGTTGGTAACAAACGTAAACACAAAGGTAATAAGTATGCTGTTGTGTACCTAATGTAAAATGATTTCGTGCTGTTTAATTGATTTGCCAAACGAATGATACATGTAAACGTTAACTACCCATGCATACATGTTTGTTGTGTATTATGCATATTGTGTTATTTATGTGACAGGACGAATTGAATCGATAATGATCATAATATTGATGGATCATTTTCGATTTTATTATAGCACTAAATATTATCCCTTGGACTAGAAAATGAAACTCGAAAATGTATCTGAAGGTATTTTATCATTTGATAAACATGATAACAGATTTTTCAGTATTTGCAGTCATTACTTAGTTGTATAAACGATTATGTTAAAAAAAAATGCACTTAAATGCATAATATTTATTACGTCTCGTCTGAAAAAAGTTTTATAAATATTATTTGTTCAAGATAAGCAGCTTTCTTTAGTTTCATAAATTATTAATTATCTAAAGACTGTACTGTCCTTCTATGGACTGACAATGAGTTATTTCATTTAGGGGATGAATTTACTTTTATCGCCAAACAAAAAAAAAGACGTGATAAAATTTTCATATTCAATTAGTGCCTTAAAAAACAAATTATTTTCCTAGTTCGTCGATAACGATTAATAATAAATCAAACTAATTATGATATTTAATTGAAATGGTCTGAGGTACACGTGATATATTAATTAGCCCATTAAATAACAAATGTTGTGAAAATTATCTTTATTTTTCTATTACGATAACCTAGACTAGATATTTTTTGTTGGAAAAATAAAAATATTTATTTTTGGTTTTTTTTGGATAAAACGAATTATGGTCATAATAATAATACGATGTTTATTTATTTTATTAAGTCTACTACGCTGTTTTATGATGATAATGAACGTAAATAATCGTATTTTTCTTCTGTAAGTAAATATTTCACAAATACTAATTATTTTGAAAAAAATAAGCCCCTTCTTTTCTTAGCGATGGGGTAATGTCATTAAAATTAATCAGTGGAAGAAATACTAGGCCACTGGTTGAAAAACTTTTTAAGAGAAGAAACGTCCTCTATAAAAAAATTATTCTTTTTTGATTAACAATTGCTTTTTTGAATACTTGATATCGATCACGTAATCCTCAAAAATTGAGGATTAACTGTGCATGCTATGTGATTAGTTTGCTCTTATATACCAAGCCTAGTCTTACAGATTAAGTCTTGTCTTACGAAGTAAGTCTAGTCTTGCAAAGCTGCAAAGATTAAGCTTAGCCTTACAGATTAACCCTAGTCTTACAAATTAAGTCTGGTCTTGCAAAGCAAGTCTAGTTTTACAGATTAGGCTTAGTCTTACAGATTAAGCCTGGTCCTGCAGATGAAGTCTTGTCTTACAAATTAAGTCTGGTCTTGGAAAGCAAGTCTAGTCTTACAGATAAAGCTTAGCCTTACAGATTAAGCCTAGTCTTGCAGATGACGTCTTTTATTACAAATTAAGTCTAGTCTTACAAAGCAAGTCTAATCTTACTGATTAAGCTTAGTCTTACAGATTAAGCCTGGTCCTGCAGATAAAGTCTTGTCTTACAAATTAAGTCTGGTCTTGCAAAGCAAGTCTAGTCTTGCAGATGAAGTCTTGTATTACAAATTAAGTCTAGTCTTACAAAGCAAGTCTAGTCTTACTGATTAAGCTTAGTCTTACAGATAAAGCCTAGTCTTACAGATTAAACCTGGTCTTGCAAAGCAAGCCTAGTTTTACATATTGTCATGCCTCGCCGATTCAGTCTAGTATTACAAATTAAGTCTGGTCTTGCAGAACAAGTCTAGTCTTACAGATAAGTCAACTCTTGCAGACTAAGTTTTGATGTTGTAGTTTAGTTCTGGCTTCCCAGCTCAAGTCTGGTCTTGCAGATTAAGTCTAGTCTTAGAGATTTAACCTAATCTTACAGATTAAGTCTAGCCTTACAAATTAACTCTACTCTGGCAGATTAAGTCCACTCTTTTAGATTAGGTTTTGATGTTGTAGTGTAAATACTGACTTCCCAGTTTAAGTCTTGCCTTACAGATTAAGTCTAGTCTTGCAGATTAAGTCTAGTATTACAAATTAAGTCTGGTCTTGCAGAATAAGTCTAGTCTTACAGATAAGTCGACTCTTGCAGACTAAGTTTTGATGTTGTAGTTTAGTTCTGGCTTCCCAGCTCAAGTCTGGTCTTGCAGATTAAGTCTAGTCTTAGAGATTTTACCTAATCTTACAGATTAAGTCTAGCCTTACAAATTAACTCTACTCTGGCAGATTAAGTCCACTCTTTTAGATTAGGTTTTGATGTTGTAGTGTAAATATGTATTGACTTCCCAGCTTAAGTCTTGCCTTACAGATTAAGTCTA